>CM034387.1:26492500-27092500 GCA_019925095.2 Dendrolimus kikuchii
GCTATCTAACATGCATGAAACGTCTAGAAGTTGCATCTTTGATGGCTATACTATAACAGACAGGCATAAAATAAAACTACGTTTTAAGCGCGGTAATTTATTATTCCGACGTTTCGGCCACTTTTCACCTAACAAGTTGCCAAGAACAAGTTGGCGATAGGCTAAATAAAACTAACAATACTCATTGAGACGACATATTTGTCTTTCGTGAACACGCCTACTGAAAAGTGGCCGAAACGTCGGAATAATAAAAAAATAAAAAGTTAAAACGTAGTTTTATTATGTATACTAATCGCGAAAACTTAAGAAAAAAAAGACAAGCATAATTTCTTGAAATTGTATTTTCGGAGTCCGCTTCCTTGATGTTTGTGTTTTGTCTTACAATGGGACCAGTAACAATTTCAAATTACGAATTATGGCCGTTTCCTATATTTTACTATTCATTCACTTGCTTTACCATCGGTTGAATTTTGACATTACTCATATGGAGCTTATGTCAAATTTTAATCGATAGTGTAAGGTAAGATACAGGAGCCGGCCATTAATCAGCAAAACTTAAGTCAGAGTCAGGTTTTGCTAAACAGAGTATTGATTATTTAATTTATTTTTAAAACACCCACTTAACCGATGGTACAGGGTCCCGAATGTGTTTGTTGGTGACAAAGAAAATCTATAAGCAGCTCTTCTTAGAAATGAGGGCGGTTCATGCCGCTTAATTGTGCCGGTGAGTGTAAAGCCATGGTATCTTAGAGACCGAGACAGTACAGACACCCACATCACAAGATCAATGATATTAGTTGGAAACGTGACAAAGAGCATGCGCGTAGTGTTTTATATAATAGTAGGATCTGCCCGCGATTTCGTTCACGTTTTGACTTGGATTTCCCGCGGGACTCCCGGACATGAAATGAAAATGACGTAAGCTGTCGTTTTAGTGAAAACTGCGTCGGAGCAAGCAAACAACTTCAAACCGCTCCCGGGAAAATTCCCGCGGGGTTCCCGGGATAAAGATATCACTTATTTTATTACATACTATCGGTCAGTGAAAAAAATCAAACTGAAGGTCGATTTTTTTTAATCTGGCCATTTTAAATCATTACCAGAAAAATTTCCGCGGACTTCCTGGGATGAAAAGTATCGCACATTTTCAAGTCAAAGAATTAGATGTCGATTTGCGAAAACCACATTCAAATTCGCCCAGTGGTTTTTATGCGAATCCCCAACAAACAGACAACCAGACAAGAAATCTAAAAATAATTGCATCGTGTTTTCCATCGTTTATATATAGACTATTCCGTTGATATATTTTTTAAAAACTTCAATGTACAGACACGGCATGTTTAGAATTTGATAATATTATAGATAAATCTGTAGAGAAGCTGTGTTTGTATAATTAATTTTAAAATGAGAAAAATATCAGGGAAGCTTATTCGGACCTGCGGATTCCGAAAGTAAAGAAAGAAAGAAAGATAATAATCTATTTGAAGAAATAGCGACGTACTTACATTGCTAATATGTATCATAAAAATAAAAATATATTTTGAGAATTTGTACCCCGCATTTTCAGTAAACAAGGTTTGCACTCGGCTTATTGCTGTGCCGACATAATATCCGACAACGCTGATTTTCAGTACAAACATTCATTTTGGCGTAATACTAAAACGACCCGAATATTGTAATGAGTTTCAATTTAAAAACTATTTATTTTGTCAATTATAATATATACCTGCATATAATAAATATTTTGTTAACTTTATGATTTAAATAAATAAATAAAATATATAACTCATGCTTGTCTATATTGTAACATGCATGTATGTATATTGAAAGTAACAACGTGTATCGATTCATCTAATCGGATACAGCGATTGTCTACTATTGCCACGTCACTGACATGAGGCAACAAATCTCTTTGGTATAACCTATAATTGTTTCATATAATATCTTACTGTAAGATAAACATTATAAATTGTTATTATATTCTACTTTCCCACTATATAAACAGGGCATGCCTCGAAATTATTCTTTTACAGGCTGTGAGATTGCTTATTTCATGTTAATTTATCACGTAATGACAAAAAAATATATAAAATGCAATTTTCAGAAGAAGAGTTGCACTCGTATTTTTAATCAGAATAACCAATCCACGCTACATTGTTCTGTACTCAGCTTTCTGTGCAATGACTAAAGGTATAATTTTTAGAATTTGGTCTCTGTTAGAATACTACATGAAAACTACTGTACGGATTTAAATAAAACAAGATACAGCTACCTTATATCCTGGGGTAACACTTGGGATACTTTTTTAACCCGATACACAATGTTGTTTCCATGGGATAGAATCCGATAGAATAAGAGAAAAGAGCTAAGAAGCTGATAGGCAACAACCGACTATTCGACGCTTCAGAGCCTAAATCATCGATGTAAAGTCGGTAGTTTGTCGGTATTCTATAGGATACACTTCGGGGAGTGTGCCATGGAATTACATGAATTGGTTCCTCCCTCACCTTTTTACCACCGGACAACATGACGTACGCACTCACGCCACCGATATATGGAGGAAATACCAACAAAGCGGACGAAATGCTATGCTTCCACTTTTATCATACGTATCGCTGAACAGTGGAAGTATTTACCGTAGTCTGAATTTTCTGGAACATGCAATCTAGGTGTATTTAAGCCTCGCATGAACAATTATCTTGTACGTAAGTGTGCTCCACCGTAGAGTGCATTTCAAATGCGAACCTATTTAATATTAAAAAAATATATGTCCAAAAAGGAGGCCGTTGTGGTTACGCTTTGTTGGTGCGGCCGCGACGCGTTGCAAATCACTAAGAAACACGTCCTCGTGACAACGCGAACATTCGCTGGCACATGCTGATATTAGATAATAATCACGTGATGTAAAGTCATCATCATTCGTATTATTACTATTCATATCCGTGGAGGAACGGAGAAACGTGCGCTCATAGCGTTCGCTCCGAAGTTCGCGGTCAGTTTTCTTCTACATTTCCGGTGTTCTCGCATCGTTCATTCTGACTCCGTTGGCACATATCGCAGCAGTCAATACCTAAGGAATTTGGAGACCATGTTATTGAAACCCATGTCTATTGCGTAAAGAAATCCTCGGATTCCACAGCCGCGCATTTTATAATAGAAATGAGCGAAATGCATGATCGCTTTTCTCTTTTTAATTAACAGGAATTCTAAGAGTTTACTAATAAATATTCATTTCGTCATGCCCTTGCTTCTTCTGCGTTAGTTTTACTTACTGTGGCCAAATTAGTTATAAATTAAACCCAATGTTCAAACTCATAATCAATGTCGTATCTCAAATAACGCATTAAATCCTTGGCAACAGCTGCGTGACACTGTCACTCACATCAACATTATTCCAGGTATAGCAGAGGCTTTTAATTAACTTTTAATATTTTGTTTTCATCTTTTTTTTTATTAAACATATTGTTAGGATGATGGCGTGTGGGGTCCGTTTGCAAGTGGAACGCGCTTTTTGTGGCTAAAGATTTAATCCTGAACGGATTGCCTCCACTGTAGGCGAATCGACTCTCCGATAATTTGAATTAAGCCTTTAACACACTACGCACATGCGTTCAGATTTCTGTATCTGAGCGCATTATCTCTGAATAGCGCTCTCTATGTAATTCAATGAACTAATTTATATTATCGTATAATGTATCTGTAGGCACCGACCGACATCGAAAGATGGTGGCAATATTATCTGCTTACACAAATATATATAGGTATATATAATTTATATTATTATAATTTATTTAATTATGTATATTTATATCAGTTAATAATGCATGTCTTTGAAGACCACGGGCCATAAAAATGGCCCGGACACTTGGAGGGCTTGCGCGAGGCCATGGGAAGGCCAACACGTAGAGGCCCTTTGAAAAATGTTATTTAAATGTGGCGTGACACTAACCGGCGATTATCCGTGTCTACATCATATAGTAATGCACCCAAGGACAAGCCCCGGCCAGTGTAGGACTATGGTGGGAAATGAGGACAAAAAGTACCGGGCTATTGGGGTGAATTGCTAGTGGTACTAGGGGTCTGGGAATATGGGGACTATGGCGTCTGCCAGTCAAAATGTTCAGCTAACATGGAAAAATGGGCAGATGGTGAGTCGCCACTCTCTGCATGGGCCCTAAAAAAATGCCATAAAAGACGGGCAACACGGGTGTGAGTGGCTAAGGGGTGTAGAGAGGTGGGCTGCAGGTTCACCGAAGCAACTTGTGACGTGATGGCATTTATCACTTCCACCCCTGGAGCTCGAGTCTTAGCTCTAGCGATCTCCACTTCGTGCCGGCTGGTTAAGGCAAGTACGGAGACGAGGACCTTGCCTTGGCCTCCGGAGTCAGGTACGAGGTGTCGTTACTAAATTAGTTTATTATTATTATTTAGTTTTTTCTTTAATTATATTTAATTACAATCGAATTAGTTTTAATTTAGTTAAGCCACCAAATATTATTTAAGTTTTCTTGTAATGTCTCCTTGGACACCGGGTTGCCTGGAAGAGATCGCTATATTATATGTCTAGGTTTAAGTTATGATGAACAATAAAGAGTTTTCATTCGTTCATTTATATATCTGCAGACAATATATAAAATATAACTTGGGACTACACCTGCAGATGAATACAGGTGCTTGCGCGCCTAGCACTAACAAACTGAGACAAGGTGAAATAAGGGGGCGCGGTAATTTAGATGGTACCTTGGTTCGAAGCGGGACAGATGAAGCACAATGCCACAGGATAGTCTTTTATCTACGTGTACGTAGCGGGTAACGGCTATCTTAATATATATAAATTACGTGTCACGTTGTTTGTCCGCGATGGACTCTTAAACTACTTGACCGATTTTAATCAAATTTGCACACCGTGTGCAGTTTGATCCGACTTGAAAGATAGGATAGCTTACATTTGGATCCGGTAGGTGGCGCTGAAATCGGGTTCTAAATTTTATTTCTTTAGGGCAGAACAACGTCTGCCGGGACAGCTAGTAAATTATAAATATTGATTGCTTACTATAAATAAACAGCAAGTCGTTTTTCGGTATAAATTCATTAGTATATATTTTTAAATATCTTCTTTAATCAACTCATGAATTGCCATTATTATTGCCCTTGGGATTCGAAAATACATAGTAAATTTGTTAAATTCACTTCGTTACTTTTTGAGCTTTCTATGTCGCTCTATTTGAATCTTTCGCCTTTAAGTCCATGCAGCACGCGCATCAAATTCAAAATCAGAATCCTCTGACGAGCTGTCAATCAAATCCAGAAACGATATCCGCCACCTCATGTAGCATCCTGTATAAACAATCAGCACGAACAAACTGGTCTAGTTTGTTTTAAGAATTTCGAGGGAATGTACCTATCATTTCGTATATTATTGTATCTGCGTAGTGTGTGGTACTTTCATAGTGCCTACTTTCTGCGTAGTGTGGTTATCGTACTTGCGTAGTGCGGTAAAGGCTTTACAATTATATAAAACAAAGTAAAATCGCTAGTCTTACAATTTTATAACAGTGCGATATGTTAACTTTCTTGACGTCAAGCAAGCATTTCTTAATGTTACCATTGGTACCGGCACTTGTTGAAGGCGATATAAATAGAAATCTCTGTTCGTTACAATGTAGTTGATTTGCATAAAAACGTCGTAGGTATTAACGTAGGTGTTTGTCTTCTTGCAATTGACAATGATGAAAAATATCCTGAGGGAACTTGCACCGATACCTATAATTAGCGTTTTTGTTACGTTAATAGTGTTACGAGTGCGGGACTCGAATTTAAAATGCCGTTGAAATTACTTTAGGTTTATTGGAACTATACAAACACGTATAACACAGGTACAAATATAACTGAACACAATCAGTTCAAACGTATGGTACGATTCAATAACACGCGCAAAGTCCGTCACTAAATAGATTACCGAATGTGGTACACACGTCTTGCTCGTATCGTAATCGTCGCTTGGCTGACGATCTCTCCATTGGGCCAATCCTTTATAATGTACCGGTGTAATATGTCTACCTGGCAAGCGTCGACGCAATTTCCCAGAAAACGTAATTCGCACATCTACATAATTATACCTGCGAACGGCAATAAACGAGTACAATACACAATAGGCTGTTTTCTAATTACAAATTTTAAACACAAAGTAGACAAAAGAAGATAGTCATAAAACAGTTTTAATGTTACTAGCTCAAACGCCCGGCGGGTAATAAAGTGTGTGTTTTATGGTCAGGCAGGTGTGCATCCACTTTTGTCGGTGTATAACAATAGGGAGGGAGTGGACGCGTGACGCGTTACACAATAAACTCTAATATTTTACCTATATTATAAAATTCTAGACGTGCTGTGTCTGTACATTGAAGCTATTAAAAAAAACAACTGTAATAGAGGAAAAAAATAACATCGTGTTATCCATGGATGGAGAGTGGTGTTGAAAGGATGGATAAGGTGAGAAATGAGTACATAAGCTTTGAAAATTGCACCCGTGACTGAAAAACTGAGAGTTGAATAACACACGAGGAAGAAGATTGAGGTCGTATGGGCATGTAATGAGGATGGAGGAAAAAGTCACGTCACAAAAAGAATTTTAAACTGCAAGATTGATGGATACAGAGGTAGACCAAAAAAGACATAGATGGATTCTGTGAAGGATGATATTGTGGTGTGACGGAGGACGTGGGTCAGAATAGTGGAGTATGAAAGAAAAAGGACGTATTGTGCAAACAATTGGGAAAAGCTGAAAGAAAAGAGAGATTTTTACACATAAAAGAACAATCGTTAATATAACAGACTATGAATACTATCTAACTTTCAAAACATCACGACAGATTTTTTAAAATTAAATTTTAAACAATTAAATGTTTTATTTGATTCCTTTTACTTGTAACTACTTATGACGTCATAAGTAGGTAACGCTTGAATCCAAATCTATGAAGCTGCGACGTTATGTAAATTAACAATAAGCTTTTTTTAAAATGGTTTTCAAATGCAAGCTTTTAAGATCCTGGTTATCGTGTAGCAGCAAAGTGCTAGCCAAGAGAAGTAAAACGAGCCCAAACACGAGGGGTCTATCTTGTTTAGTACAGGAGTTCCCGTGGCCACCTTCAGACTCTCTCATCAGATCAGCTCCATGCTACCATATTATTGCATTGTCACGCGATATACATATGCGTGCAAAATTTCAGCTCAATCGGAAATCGGGAAGTTGGTCAAATTTAACTTGCAAAATTCCACCCGAACTTACTATATACATCCATTGCAAGTTAAATAAAAGCTTGTAAAAAGTAAGTCAGTGGTTTTGACTGCCTGCTTCCCTATTCGATTTGAACTAGTTTGGCAGGCTATATACTGTTTGTTTTCCTACCTAAAGTATGAGATTCTCGCGTACAGCGGGAAATTATAAGGATTGAGTAATGAATGATATTTATAAACGAGTGAGGAAACGCTCAAAAGATGTAGATATTATAGAGTCATCGTTTTGCGCGAAGTGGCAAAGACGGCTAGATCTTGATAAAATCTTTGATCATTTTTATGTATAAAAAAATCCTTTTTGTGTCGAAGTTCCCATGGAATTTATTTACATCCCAACAATTAGTATCAGACTTGAGTCACGGCGATTTTTTGTCGTCGAAAGTATTTGATCATGACGGTTTTACTTTTTATCGGTATTTTGTTTTTATTTGGAAACAAAATAATGTATAATGCTCCCAGGTGGAGTAATGTTGGGACTTTTGGTGATAGTTGAATATATACTAAAATCACCCCGGTGTCCTTTAATTGCCTGAGCAAAGTTCGTGGTATACAAGATTTATTCGAAAACACTCGTTTTCGATTTAGAAGTAGTTTTGCTTGTTTTTTTTTTTTGTATTTTGCATTGTGTGCCGCATTTGTTTTTGTGTTATAGACACTTAAGTTGTTATAATTTTAAGTAAATGCTTTTTTTTATTTCTTTCTTAAATTTAAAAATGGAACGCGATAGGCGTTTGAAAGTAAGGCGTCGGTAACTCGAGCGACGCCACGATCTGGTATAATGCGGAGTCAACTGCATCTGGTCTGCCTAAGACCGCAATTGCAGATTTCTATTGCGAATATAACAGGTGTCCAAATAACTTGGAACTTTATGTTATGTCTTGCATCCACCAGTACATCCAGACATGTGTCAATAACACAATGCGGTTTTCGATTATCGGGCGTTTCAGGGCCCGTGTTTGCGGGCAGACACCCCAATTTGCCCGGGGAACAACATTGCAGATTAACAATATTGTTTCCCAACGCGACCGACGGCATACCTACGCGCTACGTTGTTGCGGTTTTCTGTCTGCTGCGGGCGAATGTCGATAAAAGCTTTCCTGCTGACAATTGTTTTGTTAGACTAGCCTTGCACGCGTCTGTTTTCGATCTGGGCTTAGGCTTTATATTAATTAAAAATCTTATCTTATACTAATATACAAAGCTGAAGAGTTTGTTTGTTTGCTAGAACGCGCTAATCCCAGGGACTATTGATCTGATTTGAAAAATTCTTTCAGGATTAGATAGCCCATTTATTGAGGAAGGCTATCATCACGTTAAGACCAATAGGAGCGGAGCACCAATGAAGAATGTTTCAAAATGGGGATTTTTTAACTTACTTTTTTTACTATTCCACGCGGACGAAGTCGCGGGCAGATGCTAGTATATTCATATTTTCTTAATGCTGGAAGATGACTCAATGGAACATACATTCAAATTTAAGATAGTTTTGTTTTAATCTCTAAAAAATTATCTTATTCGAGATCAACTTTGAAACAGGTAGATAAATAAACAATCCAAAAAGGATTAATTACAAGATATAGACATCATATTAACAGCAGTTTAAGTTGGAATTCATTTTAAAATCATAAACAACACATACGGCCTTACTTATAATAAGCTCGTTAAGAAACGATTAGTCATCTCTTAAGTAAGAGAATCAGAATCAGACCCTAAGCAATGAATATCTTTTTTCCACTTATAAACGTGTATTACCTGTTATTTACCCAAGAGAAGCACAAATAAACGAAATTTGAATGATTAACTTAGGTTGTACCCAAAATATTCGACTAAAGAGGAGTTTATGGGTAAGATTTTCACTAATCAGTTGCTGAGCAGTTTCTTTAAATTTAAGAAACGATTATAAGTAAGACCCTTACTTTTTTATTAGTATAAAATTTACATTTCTGACAGTAGTCACATTTTCTGGACAGTTTTTAGCGGACCTTGAAGGTTGATGTTTTGCTGTGCAGTTTTTTTCTCAAGTAATGAACAATGTTGTCCAAAAGTGAACTTTTGTTTTTTTTTATTGCACGAGTTTAGCAGACAGGTAGACAGTCCACCTGATGGAAAGCGGTTATCGTCGCCTATGGACATTTGGAACAACAAAGGTGCTATTAATGTGCTGCCGATTTCTAAAGGGAGACTGGAACCAGGCCACTAATGCCGGAACACAACACAACGTTGTTATCGCGGCATACTTTAGACCAGGGGTGGTAGCCATACAGTTGGGCAAATACCTACCACCTGGCTGTGGGTTCTTTCGTCGCCTCGCCTCTTACAACGGGCTCCTATTTGACGAGAGGAAGTCCATTTGAAGACTATCCACCACGGGGGAAGCGCGGTGGAGTGTGTGGGACTTGTCACGTTGGGGTAGCACAATGCTGTGTCTACTGGCAAAGAAATACTTTTCTCACCTTGCAAAGTTGTAAGATATTGATGGTTATTAACAAAGAACTGTAATTATCTTTAACAACTAATTGTTTAGTGTGTCTTTTCGAGATGCCACACGAGCCTCCATTCTGTTTGACATTAAAATAAAAACTATCTTCAGCTGGATGCCATGCAAGGCCTAAAATCTTCATCCCAGCTTCATCAGTGAAATCAACAGGTGCACAGTGCGACGGCGGTAATGTAGAAAGTAATTCAGCCGAATTACTTGCCCATTTTACTAAATCAAATCCTCCTGACGAAAACATATCTATTAGTTGCTGAGCGATGTCAATTGCCTCATCAGCGGTGGCTACGGAGGAAACCAGATCGTCAGTAGAAAGAGAAGACTGTGCCACGGCGGCAGCAGCGGGATAGCGGTATTTTTCGTCGGAAGCTCCCTATTTGGCGTCGTTCAAATGTCTGTGACATTTAAAAAACATGGATATGCATGTATATTTGACATCGGCTAGTTGCGCGAATTGTGTAAAGCTATAAACATATAGAGTGTCGGGGTGAAGGCAAGGAAAGGAATGCTCCGGTGGTTCAGGCATGTGGAAAGAATGCATGATGAAAGAATGACTAAACAGATATACGATGCAAAAGTCGATGGATGCAGAAGTCGTGGAAGGCCACGAGACACCTTCCATGATCAAATTGATTGTGTACTAGCAGAAGGTGATGTCAGGAGCCTTAAGAACAGACGAGCGTGCATGACAAGAGTTATGAATGTCAAAGAAGCAAGTGAGGTGTATAAGAATAAGCCTGAATGGCGCTCTGTTGTTTGTGCCTACCCCGCAAGGGAACTGGCGTGAAGTTATGTATGTATGTATAAACATATAACAGTATTGATAAAATACTATGCTGAAGTTTTATTTAAAAAAATGACTGCGCTCACCATTTCGCCCGCGCGGCTCTTTGAATTTATTCATATCTTCTGAACCTTGCAAGGTGTAGAAATGAGACATGCATGTAAATTAAAGATAAATGTCATGTTTAACATTTTCAAGTAAAAGGCGACGTCTTTATATCTTAATATATATAAATTACGTGTCACGTTGTTTGTCCGCGATGGACTCCTAAACTACTTGACCGATTTTAATCAAATTTGCACACCGTGTGCGGTTTGATCCGACTTGAAAGATAGGATAGCTTACATTTGAACCCGGTAGGTGGCGCTGGAATCGGGTTCTAAATTTTATTTCTTCAGGGCAGAACAACGTCTGCTGGTACAGCTAGTAGTCTATATATATATATATATATATATATATATATATAAATATATATATATATATATATATATATATATATATATATATATATATATATACATATACATACATATACATACATATATACATACATACATAACTTCACGCCAGTTCCCTTGCGGGGTAGGCACGAACATATATAATATATTATATATATATTGTTCTTCGTGCCTGCCCCGCAAGGGAACTGGCGTGAAGTCATGTATGTATGTATGTATGTATGTATTATGTATATATATATATATATATATATATATATATATATATATATACATACTTTATATATATATATATATATATATACTTTTGACTTTATCCGTGCAGGAACGGAGAAAGAATACAATTTCCTGCGGCCGGGCGGCCTGTCGTAAGAGGCGACAAAACAACCCACAGCCAGGTGGTAGGGCATTTGCCCGACTGGATGGCTACCACCCCTGGTCTAAAGTATGTCGCCATAACAACTTTGATTTGTGTTCCGGCATTAGTGACCAGGTTCCAGTCTCCCTTAAGAGAGCAGCAGCACATTTGTAGCACCTTTGGTGTTGCAAATGTCTATAGGCGATGGTAACCGCTTTCCAACAAGTTGGCCGTCTGCCTGTCTTATGAGCTCCTGCAATAAAAAAAAAAAAAAAAGTAAAGCGTTTTATTTTAAAACACATGTTTTTGTGTGTGTGATAATGTGATAACATTATAGAAATGGTAATAATCTTATACATACATACATACATAACTTCACGCCAGTTCCCTCGCGGGGTAGGCACGAACAACAGAGTGCCATTTAGGCTTATTCTTACACACCTCACTTGCCTCTTTGACATTCATAACTCTTGTCATGCAAGCTCGTCTGTTCTTAAGGCTCCTGACATCACCTTCTGCTAGTACACGATCAATTTGATCATGGAAGGTGTGTCGTGGCCTTCCACGACTTCTGCATCCATCCACTTTTGCATTGTATATCTGTTTAGTCATTCTTTCATCATGCATTCTTTCCACATGCCCGAACCACCGGAGCATTCCTTTCCTTACCTTCACCCCGACACTCTCTTTCAGACCAACTCTCTTTCTTACTTCGGTATTACGAAAGCGGTCCGCGAGCGTCACTCCGCAGATTTTGCGCAGTGCTCGCATCTCGACCGCGTTTACTCTACTTTCATGCTCTTTCTTCCATACCCAACTCTCGCTTCCATACGTGAGCGTAGGTACCAGCACCGCGTTGTGTACGGCGAGCTGGGCCTTCTGGCTGAGGTTCTTAGCGCCTAGAAGTTTACCTAACGCTCCATTTAAACTATTCCCCAAATTCACTCTTCTTTCTATATCAGCGGTGTACCTTCCATCCCTGCTAAAAGCACATCCAAGATATACAAACTCAACGCCAATATTGATGTCAAACCAGGGCGACAGGCTGCCATCCACCCGCACGCATGCCATACAGTCCTCGTAAGTGGCCTTCGCGCCCATAGCCAGCTGCTTCTCTACGATATTGCGGAGAGAGAAAACTTGATCCATACATCCCCTTCCATTTCTGAAACCACCTTGTGCATCCCACAGTAATCCATCGGATACAACTCTCATTCTCTTTTCAATAATCTTCGCATACACTTTAGATGCTGTGCTGATCAAACTGATGGCCCTGTAGCTGGCGCACTCCATACGTGACCCCTTGCCTTTATACAAGGGCACGATGACAGCGCGCCTCCAGTCCTTGGGAACCTTTCCCGTCCTCCAGCACAAGTTGCATAAGGACAGGAAAGCGTCCCGGACGCAGGTTCCACCATATTTGATCATCTCAGCAGACACACTATCGATTCCTACTGCCTTTTCATTTTTCAGACTTCTTATCGACCATTCGATCTCTTCCAAAGTGATCTCGGATGCTGACTCCTCGGAGTCGGTCACAGACTCAGTCGTGGTGCCAGCATCCGGGATATTATCATACATTTCTCTAAAATATTCACTCCATCGCGCTAATACCTCTTGTGGGTTAGCAAGAACGTCCCCTGCTTTAGATTTTATTCTTTCCATTCTGGAAGCTGACGAACAACCCCGAGACTTCTTAACCTCTCTCCAAAAGAGTTTGGTATTCGCCTCGAAGTTCTCCGTCAGCTTCTCTTCTTCTTTCAATTTTATTCTTTCACGCTTCTCTTTCACTAAAGCTTTGGTTTCATTCTTGCAGAGGCGATAAATTTCTTTCTTCATCTCTTTCATACTGTCATTCTGTTGCAAGGAAGCAACATAATCCAGCCAGGCTTTTCTCTTTCTCTCTACGCTGGATTTAACATCCGCGTCCCACCATTCATCACCTTTCGTTGTTATGTGCCTCTTCGCGCATCCACATGCTTCTTTTGCGCTTTCCACTATACTTTCTTTCATACTATCCCAGTCATTATCCACATCTAAGTCGGAGAAGTCCGCTTTTGCAAGCCTTTCTTCGACTAGGCGCGCATCCTCGAAATTGGTACGCACTCGCCAGTGTCTCCACTTCTTGAAAAGGCCCACAAACCGGCTTATCACCAGGTAGTGGTCCGTTTCAAGAGTGGGGCCTCTGTAGGCTCTTGTATCCATTATAATAATAATCTTCTAATATATAAAATTCTCATGTCGTGGTGTTAGTTACCAAACTTCTCCGAAACGGCTTTTCAAAACGGAACCGATTTGTATGAAATTTTATGTGCATATCGGGTAGGTCTGAAAATCGGCCGACATCTATTTTTCATACCCCTAAATGATAAGGGTGACCCACCCCTGAATATTTATTATTATATATTATATGTATCTATTTTTATTTTATTGACAAAATTTCTTATTTATATTTTATTATGATTTAGCATTGAAAAATACATACAACCCTAAATTTTCATCCTTCTACCACCAACCCCTATTTTTTAATAGCGATATAAGTACTTTAATAATTTTCTACTCTGTTCAAGTGGATTCCGAGTTTAGATTAACATTTGGTCCCGGTAGATGGCGCTGTAATCGGGTTCTAGATTTTTATTTTTTAAAGGCAGGACAACGTCTGCCGGGTACAGCTATATATATATATATATATATATATATATATATATATATATATATATATATATATATATATATATATATGTATATGTATATATATATATATGTATATATATATATGTATATATATATATATATATATATAATATTACCATTACTATAATGTTGTCCTCACATTATCATACATACAAAAACATGTGTTTAAAAATGACAAGACTTCACAGGACAAGTTTTGAAACGTCGATATAATAAAATACAAATAAATTACCGCGCTTAAAACTGTTAAAACATAGTTGGTTGCGAAAACTTAAGGAAATTTTCACAAATGGGTCCCAGTATCTCCCTTATTTATTATTTTTCATTTGTATAGATTTTTGTAGAATAAACACGCTCCAGTGAAATTCATCTATGTAAGAAGTGACTGTTGGCCGATTTCTCTATCTCATTATTCATTCACTTGCCTTATTATCAGTGGAATTTTGACATGTGGATCTTGTGTCGAATTTTAACTGATAGTAAGGCAAGTGAACGGCCGGTAAGATATAGGAGCCGGCCATGTGACACGCACAGACAGACGGACAGTGACATGACGATTGCGTAGCATTCCCTTTTTACCAAAACGGCTACTAAAGAGTCCTAAGAGTCCATCCACAAAGTACGTCACACGAATAATAATAATAAACAAAAGTTGTTACAATGGTAAGTTGATGTCCTATATATACATTCTAACATTTCATGGTGTGAAAAAACTAATAATTGTAAATTAAATTAATATTTCTCATGTACATTATTTGAAAAATTCGTCTTCTTTAACATACCTATACCTATATTTGTACATACATACATACATACATAACTTCACGCCAGTTCCCTTGCGGGGTAGGCACGAACAACAGAGTGCCATTTAGGCTTATTCTTACACACCTCACTACAAACCTATATTTGTGTTTATTTATAATTTTATATCTATATTTTTATAATCGCTTAACGAAATTATTTATTAATATTTAATTATTTTTATTGTTATTGTTTTGAAAACCGCAATTCATTTGTTTTTTCCTCTTTTGGTTTTTTCTTTGCGTCACTCAGTTTACAAAATGGAAAACTTGAAATATCGCATTATTTACGAGTACGAGTTCCATCGTGGCACCAGTGCTGCTGAAACGGCTCGAAGGATTAATGATGTGTATGGCGGTGGTATCGCAAAAGAAAACACACTGCGTTTTTGGTTCCAACGTTTTCGTTCTGGAAATTTCGACCAGCAGAACAAGCCCCGTGGACGGCCGGAGACCAAAGTTGATAATGCAGAATTGAAGGCTATTGTGGAAGCGGATTCATCGCAAACCACGTCCGGGTTTTAATCCACTTGAAGCAAATTCGGGAGGTGAAAAAGCTTGAAAGGTGGATACCTCATGAATTGAGTGCAGCAAACCGACAAACGCGCGTCGACTGCTGCGTTACATCACTCAACCGGCACAACAATTAAGGGATTTTAAATCGAATCATTACCTGTGATGAAAAGTGGATCCTGTACGATAATCGGAAACGCTCATCGCAATGACTGAGCCCTGGCGAAGAAGCCAAAGCCTGCCCCAAGCGAAAATTGACTAAAAAATATACTTGTGAGCGTTTGGTGGACTAGTGCCGGTGTCGTTCACTACAGCTTTCTTAAATCTGGCCAGACGATTACGGCGGATGTCTATTGTCTGCAACTGCAAACCATGATGGAAAAGCTAGCTGCTAAACAACCGAGGCTGGTCAATCGCTCTAGGCCACTGCTGCTTCAGGACAACGCTAGACCACACACTGCACAACAGTCGGCTACCATATTAGAGGAGCTTCAATTGGAATGTCTAAGACATCCACCGTACTGCCCGGACCTTGCTCCAACTGATTACCACTTTTTTCGAAATTTGGATAACTTCTTGCAAGGGAAAAAATTCAACTCTGATGGGGCAGTCCAAAGCGCCTTCAAAATTTTTATTGATTCCTGTCCGAATGGTTTTTTTAGTAAAGGGATCAATGAACTAACTATGAGATGGCAGAAGTGCATAGATAGCAATGGTACATACTTTGATTAAATAAATATATTATACTTAAAAAAATCGACTTTATGTTCCTCCCTTACAAAACGCCAATTTCATATGTAAAGACTTATAATATATTACCTATAATTTATTTTTAAATAATATGTACTACGCCAATCAGCTAAACCTACATGTCATGCCAATACGTATAAATTGTAAATTAATTCATGAATTTTCGTCCCCTCCCCCGTCGTTGTCACGGCTGGCCACATTTGTGACACTCCTCCGTCCCTAGCTAGTGTGCCATCACATATTTTGCAATTTTACATTAAGAAATTATTACGAAATTTAGGCCCCTCCCACCCCCTTTCATACAATGTCACACTTCGTCCACGTCTCTCCCTCCCCTTACGTGAGATGTAATTTATGGAGGATGGGCCCCTAATTAATGATTAGAAAGAAAATTAAGAAAAAATATTTTCTGTTTTTAGGTGCCATTCGGTGATAAAGATCAAATCGGTGAGTTCACGCTGCGCCACGGCGACTGGGTGCAGTTCCAAGTGGCCATCGATAGGAGGGACCAACTTAAGCGCGCGACCAACATCACGCTGCTGGACGAATCGTTTTTTGTGTCCGGCGAACGGTATGTCTATAATAATAACAGCCCATAAATGTCCCACCGCTGGGCTCGAGCCTCCCACTATAGGGGAACGGACAGTATACTCGCCACGCATCACGATGTTTTCCTTCAGCGTTGTTAGCATGTGGTAATTGTAACAATATGCACATTAGGTCAGAAAACTGCCTAAGTGGTGCATGCTTTCTGAGCAGCATTCGAACCCGCGCACTTTTAAGTTTGGAACGCGTGCGCTAGCCATTACGCTACCACGAGTTATAATATTATAACATTCTAAACAAGCCGTGTCTGTATATTGAACCTGTTTAAAAAAAACCCAATTGGAATAGACTATAAACGATGGAGAACACGATACAATATTTTTTAGATTTCTTGTCTATTTGTTCCGGATTCACGTTAAAACTACCGGGCCGATTTCGATGCCGTTTTCGCTGATCGACAACAAATTCTTAGATTTAAAATTTGCGCCTCTTTTTATTCCTGGATTTTTATTGGGAATGATATAAAATGGTCAGATTAAAAAAAATGGAATCCCAATGCGATTTTCCACCGATCGATAGCAAATTTTTCGGTGTTCGTTCAACTTCGTTGTTCAGGCGTATTAAACTAACTTTAACTTACATTTTCTTCTAAATACTACGATACTCTGTGCCCCAGGAATTTTGCGGGAATTTCAAGTCAAGCGTGGACGAAATCACGGGCATATTCTAGTATAGCTATATAATATGAGTATGTTACATATAGGTATATACACCATACCAAGCCACCATCGCTGAAACGTAGGGGCTCCAGGTTCGATTCCATTCCGGACATGGTAAATTTCGGAAACGAACTTTCAGTTCCGTTTGATCCGTGCAGGAACGGAGAAAGAATATAATTTCCTGCGTTGGGGCGGGCCTCTCGTAAGAGGCGACAAAACAACCTACAGCCAGGTGGTAGGGCGTTTGCCCGACTGGATGGCTACCACGCCTGGTCTAGAGTATGCCGCCATAAGAAAGTTGTGTTGTGTTCCGGCATTAGTGACCAGGTTTCAGTCTCCCTTAAGAGAGCAGCAGCGCATTTGTAGCACCTTTGGTGTTGCAAATCTCCATAGGCGATGGTAACCGCTTTCCATCAAGTGGGCCGTCTGCCTGTCTGCTGAACTCCTACAATAAAAAATAAAATAAATTAAAGTTATTTACTATGGTCTGGGAGTTTGGGATCGGCCCCAGAGTGGTCCGTTCTATATTATCCATAACACAAGCGTAACTTCCTTGGCTTGGGGATATACAATGCGTCTTTGTCTGCCGATTATTGTTATTATATATAATATTTATACGTGTCCTTTATTAGTATTTTTACATTTATTTTACATATATATTATGTATTGTGTGATTTTTAATTTGCACACCACCGTCATAGACTTGCGATTCCCTTCATAATACCCATAGAGCCGGGGTTGTCTAGAAAAGATCGCTTTGAACTATTAGGCCGTCCTTTGTTCCTGCCTTTACTGTTTCATGAGACTACTGTAAATGTTTATTTTATATGTTTGTGGTGGACAATAGAAAGTTTTCTATAGACTTATTTGTAACATCATTACATTGAAAGTTAGAATCCTAGGACTTATGAATACTAGTCGAAATTAAACCGAAATTCAATTCATTTTTTGTTTTAGTTTAAATGTTAATGAGGTTTACTCGTCCAAGAGAATGAATAAGATATTTGATGAACTATAAAGATTTTTGGTCAGCATTCCTATTTGGTGAGACCACTTGACCACAGATTCGAATAGTTACGTATAAGACTGTCTTTATAAAAGCAAAATTATTTTATGTAATTGACATATAAAAAAAATTCTTACAGACATATCGAGCCTATACCGCTATTTTGTCGTAAGCGACATTTGGACATGAGTGCATTATTTTGTTTTGCGACAAAATAATGTCGCTTACGATAAAATGGCGGTAAGCGCTTGATATATTCCTCCTCTATATAAACTTAAACTAGGACAAAGCTCACACGTTACCACGCAATACACTTGAAAGGTGTATAAATATTAAGAAAGAAATATTTATTTCTAATAGCGACACACGACACAAAATAGTAACATAACAAAGTACAGATATAATGATTTAGAAATTGTATGACGCAATTTCGAAATGAGGTTGACACTCGGCACTTTGCTACGTTGAAACGTAGTCCGATACAGAGCTGATTTTCAGTGCTCACCTCCTGAATCACATATGGCATGCGATCCGTGCTAAACATAACAAAGACAAATAATTATGAACAATGTATAAGTAGGTGCAAAGGTTAAAATATAAGGCACAATAAACAAAAACAATTAGGATGTAATAATAAAAATGGACTAATGAGTATAATGAAAAATAATATATGCCAACATATAAACTAACGGACTCATAAACTGCATCAAAGTTCAGGATTACTTTGAAATGATTTTTTTAAATAAGTATGCAAACTTTTTAGATTAAATTATATAAATATGGAGAGACTGGCTCTTAATATCAAAAAAAGGAAAATTTAAAAATAGAACTGCAGTAAAACAAATGAATATAGCCGGGAAAAGAAAATTTACTCGTAGTATCAGAATTGCGTGTTATTTATAGCAAAGTTTTAAATTGATTCTCATTGATTTTTTATTCTTTTGTCAATTGAATTATTGTTACCAGCAGAATTGTTAGGTTAGTTTTTTAACTCATCGAGAGTTTTTGAACCATAATATGGATACTTCGTCCGAACAAGCGGCTCAAATTGTAGCATTGGTGCGGGAGGGCTTGGATCAACGAACGATTGGTAGAAATTTAAATTTAAACCAGTCTACGGTTTCTAGAATATACAGAAGGTTTGTGGAGACAGGTTCTTACAGAAGGAGACGTGGTACAGGCAGGACTCGAGCTTAATGACGTGCGTGGAGTAAACGTGAGTGCACGAACAATAAGAAGAAGGTTAAAGTAAGCGGATATCACCCCTTTTACACCAGCAAATGGTCCAAAGTTGTCTGTAGCTCACAGACAAGCTCGCTTAAGATTTGCGCGTGATCACCTGAATTGGACAGAAGAGCAATGGACCTCCGTATTGTTCACGGACGAGTGTAGGACATGTTTATATGGTGCAGATGGTCGCAGAAGAGTCTATCGTCGACGTGGGGAGCGATATGCTCAAAGTTGCATTGAGGAGCGTGTTCCTTTTGGAGGCGGTTCGTGTATGGTCTGGGGTGGCATATCGATAAACGGGCGAACAGAACTTGTGTTCATAGACATGGTCCGTCAAAACGGTAATAGAGGGGGTTTAACTGCACATCGCTACATAACAGAGATCTTAGAAGATCACGTGGTGCCTTACATGGGATTCATAGGCGAAAATTTTACTTTAATGCAGGATAATGCCCGGCCGCACGCTGTTGCACAAGTTCGACAATATTGCGAAGAAGTTGGGATACGTACAATGAATTGGCCAGCACGCAGCCCGGATCTTAATCCCATTGAGCATGTTTGGGACAATTTAAAAAGAGCTGTATATGCGAGAAACCCTTTGCCCACGACAGTGCCAGCACTAAGAACAGCACTTTCAGAAGAATGGGACAATATTCCGCAAGATCTTTTAATAACCCTAATAAAATCTATGCGGAACCGATTAGAATCCGTAATAAGGGCACGTGGAGGTAATACACCTTATTAAAACATAAATAAACCCTTGCATAAAGTTTGTGTCTATTGTTAAAACCAATTTTTTAATTAAACCAATTTTCCTTAAATTTCTGTTTTTTCTTCAAAAAAAGTCTTAAGGTCTTTTCCAGTACACAAACTTAAACTTAAGGATATGACCCTACGCTGTTTTAAAGTTCACGAACCAATCTAGAGGTTTCAATTTAAATCTGTATAGAAAGTTTGCATACTTGGTTAAAATATTTATTTCAAAGTCCTCTATTACTTTGATGCAGTTTATGAGTCCGTCAGTGTATATCTTACTTCCTACTAATATTATAAACGCGAATGTTTGTAAGAATGTATAGATGTATGTTTGTTACTCTTTCACGCAAAAACTACTGAAGGGATTTTGAAACTTTACAATAATATAGGTTACCCATCAGAATAACACATAAGCTATAATTTATAAAGATATAGTGTGAATTATCCAAAATATAACGATATTTCATCACCACGAGGGTGAGACCGCGGGGCGCAGCTAGAAGATTTAGAATATTACTAGCTGTGCCCGAGACGTCGTCCACGTGGAATTTGCTTTCAAAACCATCCGATTTTGAAACATTCTTCATTGGTGATCCGCTCCTATTGGTCTTAGCGTGATGATATATAGCCTATAGCCTTCCTCGATAAATGGGTTATCCAACACTGAAAGAATTTTTCAAATCAGACCAGTAGTTCCTGAGATTAGCGCGTTCAATCAAACAATATTAGTATATTTGGCTACAACACTAAATACTTACATTTTAAATATCGCGATATCTTTTGAATGAAACGTCCGAATTGAATAATTCAAAAAGTTCTAGAAAGGTATTGAATTCGTCTTGAATATGAAGTAATTTATTTTGATAAGGATTAATACCAAGGTACAAAATAAACGAGTTCTTGAAGCGACGGCATTTTAATTATTTAAAAAAATAAAAGAAAACACATTGAGATAACTACAATAGTTAGACATATGGTTACGGGATATTTTTTGTAGACAATTATATGTTCTGCAAAGTGGTGTAGATTGTTTTGTTCTATAATCAATAGTTTTCGCAGCGCACGCCGTGTAAGGATTTTTTCGGGTCATTTTTTTTTACACCTTGGGTTACATTATTGGACTTTTAGTAAGGATCCCAAATTTTTTTAAAAATATAACATAGCCTATAGGCTAAATAAGGCTATATAGCCTTGCTCGGTAAATGTACTATCCAACACTGAAAGAATTTTTCAAATCGGACCAGCGGTTCCTGAGATTAGCGCGTTTAAACAAACAAATAAACTCTTCAGCTTTATAATATTAGTATAGATTTTGTTTGATTACAGGAGGGAAAGGGGCAAGGTGTGCTCACTGCGAGATGGTTTCGGCTTCGTCCGCTGCGCCGACATTGATCAAGTTATGTTCTTCCTCTTCACAGAAGTTATGCGCCTCGGCCAGAAGCTCAGTGTTGGTGACGAGGTTAGTTATTGTTACCAGAGAAATTGTAATATACCTTTGCACAAGTGCTGCATATAGATTACGCTTTTTGGCAAATTTTATTTATACATATGCAGTGCTTTTCCATGGATATTAGCACTTAATTAGCTCACTATTAGCACATATGTGTCCGCGATGAGAGTGCAGATCGCGTTTGTGCACGTGATCGTTAATTGTGTTGTTGTCCCACTCTGTTTATATAGGAGTTGTATGATTTGTATGAAATGGGTATATTTTCTTGGTATATTACGAGATAGTGATAGTGTTAGTCTTGCGGCTTTTTGGTATATCGATAAGTATATTGATAATTGTCTTAAGGGTTAATAACGGTTCCGGTACCAAAAACGTTAAGCAGGACACTTAAATGGTGTACGTTTTTACGTAAGTAAAATAAAGCTAGTGCTTAGGTCTTGACACCGCGGCATAGCCACGAAGAAACCTCTAGTAAATATGTCAATTAATCAACTGTTTGTAGCTCGCACACTTTATTAACTTGACAGATGACCTCTAATTACCTAAAAGTAATTTCTAATAAATAGAAAATAAAAACGGCACGTTTCCCTCCAGTCGTCAGATGAAGGCGTCCCCCTCCTCCCTCTTCATCCTTCAAAATCAACTGACGTTTCGTAAGTCAACTTAATGTCAAAATCAACTGACATTTTATATGTCTTGTGAAATGATATTCTAGGCGTGATAATTAACAGGTTAGATAAACCCATATCAGATATTACTTTAGGGAACTTTCACATTTATATCTTCAATATTTAACATATGCAGCAAACTGACATATATATAACTAGAGTTTACCCCGCGGCTATTTATTATTTATATATATATATATATATATATATATATATATATATATATATATATATATATATATATATTTATTATTTTTATGTGCATCCTCGGCATGGAATATATATATATATATATATATATATATATATATATATATATATATATATGCTACTCAAAACAAAATAGGGCCCACCATGTTTTATTAAGGAATTTTACAGCTTCTTTTTCTTTTTCAATTTTTATGATTAGAAATGAATAAATTAAGGTTTTTGAAAGTGTGTGAACAAAAACAATAGTAAATTTTGCCAATTTTATGGAATTTAGTCAAAATTTACAGTTTTTAGGAAAGTTTACAGAAATTATTAAGTAAAGTTTGATTTTTATTTTTATTCTTGACTAAATCAATGAGTTTGAAGGTGCTTAATAGCGAGTAGGTCCTCCTGTGTTCCGTATGCACTCTCTGAGTCTATCTGGGACACTTTCAATCAAGTGGGTGATGTTTTCCTCGGGTGTTCACTCCCAACACAATTTTGGGCGTTTATGAGCTCTTGTCGATTAGTCACATTACTGAAGTTCAATTTGAGGCGTCTTTTCAATCGGTCCCATAAATGTTCAATGGGGTTAAGATCCGGACTCATGGCCGGCCACGGTAAAACCGTAATATTGGCTTCAGAGAGAGCTCTCTGGGTTGTTCGCGCTGTATGTGGGCGAGCATTGTCTTGCATAAAGACGAAGTTTTCACCCACTCTTTGTGAAAATGAGATGACATGGGGCCGAACTATTCGATCGACATACCGGGAGGCAGTTATGGAGCCTTCTTCCAGAATTACCAGCTCAGTTTTACCGAGCAAGCTTATTCCAGCCCACACCATAACATTTGGACCTCCAAAACGATCCGTTTCATGTATGCAAGGTTCTGAAAAACGTTCGCCTTCTCTTCGCACACGCGCACTCGATGATTATCAACACGAGATCTGGAACGTTGTCCGTCTTCATGGAGTCGATTTCGAATGGTTTGATCACTAATTCGTGTGCCAGTCGATTGCCGCAGTCGATTTTGTAAGACGCGGGCGGGAATCGTGTGCTCTCGACGTGCAGTCAATCTGATATACCGGTCTTCCTGGACGGTTGTAGCTCGCGTTCTTCCTGATCCAGATCTCCTCGCGACACTACCTGTCTCTAGAAAGCGTTCCCACGCGTTTCGAATAGCTCGTCGCGACACACTAAGACGTCTTGCCACCGATCTCTGAAATTCTCTCTCCTGAAGCATAAACACTGCTCTTGTTACGGTTTCCACATCCATATGACGCCGAGAACCAGGCATAATGATCGCGACTAACACCGAAATCAAGTCAAAAAGAAAAAAGTAGACGTGCGACTATAACACTCAGAATGTGACTGAGGGTACAAGTGACTGAGAATTTGAGTAATAAACGATTTTTGGAGTACTTCACTTTTTTTGTCCACCTACCATTAAATTTGTGCCTTGAAACATTGATAACGTTAGATAAACATGTTAACAATACTCTGAAATGTTTAACTTCACTATTTACTGCCTAACATTTTTTTTACACGAAATTCGAGATTAACTTAGAGTGGGCCCTATTTTGTTTTGAGTAGTTTATATAAACTAGCTTATACCCGCCCACTTCGCGTGCCGTAAAATCCGTTCTTAGATGACCTCTACTTAGCGAAAGGGAGGTCCATGCCAAATTTTAAGTCTATAGCATTATATAGATCCTGAGATATCGTGATGAGTCACTATATACGTGGATTTCAATTATACTGTTTTATATATATTATATATATATAAGTAATATATATATGAGATTCAGCCAAATCGGTCCGTGAACAGAACGGAACAGACAGAGTTACTTTCGCATTTATAATATTAATAGTTGATTTTTATATTTTCAGGTCGAGTTTACTGTTGATCCAATAACTTTCTCTAACATGAATGCCCGTCAAACGGCGACTCGTATCCAGCACCTGGCCCCGGGTTCCGTGCAGTTTGAGGTGTTAGTGGAGCAAGGGGCCCGTGGGGTCGTTGCCAAGGAGGCCCAGACCCAGACGTCGTCGACGTCCGCTGGCCCTGTGAGTTGTTGCTGCTTATATTTATTCACGAACACATAAACTGCTTCAAATTGACATGGACATTGACAGTTCATCTAAGCAAATTATCTCAACAAGGCACAGAGTAATTTTACACACCAGAACAAAAAAATATCATTAACTTCGATGATATAAAAGCAGCGAAGAAGAAAGAAAGAAAAAAATATTTGAACATACATATAGCGACTTCAATTATATAACTTACTAGCTGTACCCGGCAGACGTTGTCCTGCCCTTAGAAATAAAAATCTAGTATCCGATTGCAGCGACATTTACCGGGACCAATAGTTAATTTAAACCATTCTCGAATCCACTTTAATAAAAAATGGGTCCTAAATATTGGAACCCGATTACAGCACCATCTACCTGGTTCGAATTTAAATCTATACCATCCCGGGACCCACTTGAACACACAAAATAATAATTTCACCTAAATCTTGGAACCCAATTGTAGGGCCATTTACCTGGGTCAAATTTGAATCTATACGATCCCGGGACCCACTTGAACACATACAATAATAATTTCACCCAAATCTTGGAACCCGATTGCAGGGCCATTTACCTGGGTCAAATTTGAATCTATACCATCCCGGAACCCACTTGAGCACACACAAAAATAATTTCAACTAAATATTAGAACGTGATTACAGCGCTATCTACCTGGTTCAAATTTGAATCTATACCATTCCGGGATCCACTTGAACACACAAAAATAATTTCAACTAAATAATAGAACATGATTACAGCGCCATCTACCTGGTTCAAAATGGAATCTATACCATTCTGGGACCCACTTCAACACACACAAAAATAATTTCACCTAAATATTGGAACTATTTCACCGATAAATTAACTACTTTACATGTATTTTATCAATAAAATAACTCCGACGAAACATCTGTTTTAAACGATATTCAGTTTTTTTACATCCTCTTTGACGATATTTGCAGCACGCATTCTGTCAATTTTATGTCAAACGTCATAAGGTTACATTAACAAAAGTTTATATTGTCCAAACCGCAGTTAGATTAGAAATAATTTTATATCGTGGTTAAGTTAAGTATTATTACATTTTCTGATTTTCCGCGCAATTTTCTTAATTTTTTCATTCATAAAAACCTTCTCCTGTCTAATAACAAACACAGCTAAAAAATAATTAGCGAAATCGGTCCAGTCGTTCACACGTGATGGCATGACCAAGGGAAATAGGGATTCATTTTTATATATAACTTATATATAGAATAAAATAGAATAGATAACACTTTATTGCACACCAAATATACAATTACGAAAATACACGAGTAAAATGTCACGGTAGAAACAATATGCGGCCTTATCGCTTAACCCTTCAGCTCACTATTAGCACACATGTGTCCGCGATGAGAGTGCAGATCGCGTTTGTGCACGTGATCGTTAATTGTGTTGTTGTCTCACTGTTTATATAGGTTTTGTATGAAATGGGTATGTTTTCTTGGTATATTACGAGATAGTGATAGTGTTAGTCTTGCGGCTTTTGGAAGAGCTGAAGGGTAAAAGCAATTTCTTTCAGGCAACCTAACATAAGGAACAATATAACCTAATCTGGCGATGTAGGTGGTGCAAATTATTAAGTAGATCTTAAACAAATATATAATCTACATGTTTTATAAATTATATACACATCCTAAATTACTTTATATATTAAATAAAAACAAATTTATAATATATATATATATATATATATATATATATATATATATATATATATATATATATATATATATATATATATATATATATATATATATATATATATATATATATATATATATATTAATTAGTTTACCACGCGGCTGCGTTGCGGGTCAGATTCTAGTACCTGCCTCTTGTTCAAACAGCAGGCGTTAATTAAGGTTACATTGTATAAAATTTTTATGTCGGTGCTATTTGCCCTCGGAAGATTTACTTCATTTTATATCACAACCTGTCCCATCTCCAAGGATGAAAAGTATTTATGTCCATTTTCGGTGTTAAAACTAAATTTAAACAAAATTACAGCAAAAACTATCCAGTACTCCTAGTAGTTTTTCCGTGAAGGAATTAACAGACAGACAAAACGAGTTCCTATTGCATTTTTTTCTCTCTTTTCTTTCACCATATCCCAATTATTTGGGATCTGCACATTATGTCTTTTCCTTCCACACTCCTCTACTCTGACATACATCTTCTGTCACATCACATATCATTATATCATCCCTCACACAATCCATCCATCTTTTTTTTGGTTTAAGTTTAACATTCTTTTTGTCACGTGACTTTCATCCCTCCACATTATATGCCCATACCACATTAATCTTCTTCTTCTCAATTTTCTAGTCACGGGTGCAACTTTCAAAGATCCCCTTATGTACTCATTTCTCACTTTATCCATTCTTGTAACACCACACATCCATCTCAACGTTCTCATCTCAGTTGAGTGGCTATTGCATTTTTTTTATAGATGATAAATTTTTATATCTATAAACTTGAGAAATGATTAGTCTCCCATATAAACTTTCATTCTCTATTTCAACCCGGTCTAATTTTATTTATCTATCCCCCGTTTATCTATCTATAGACTATATCAATGAAAAGTGACCTAAAAGGCCAAACTGACCAAAATGAACAACATGACTAAAATGATCAAATTGACCAAAATGACCAAACTGACCAAACAGACCAAAATGACCAAATTGAACAACATGACTAAAATGATCAAATTGACCAAAATGACCAAACTGACCAAACAGACCAAAATGACCAAACTGACCAAAATGACCAAACTGACCAAACTGCCTAAACTGCCTAAACTGACCAAAATGACCATACTGACTAAACTGACCAAAATGACTAAACTGACCAAAATGACCAAACTGACCAAACTGACCAAACTGACCAAAATGACCTAAATGACCTAAATGATCAAACTGACCAAAATGACTAAATTGACCAAAATGACGAAACTGACCAAAATGACGAAACTGACCAAAATAACTGAAACGACCAAATTAAAACGGAACAGACAGACATACAGAGTTACTTTTGCATAATGTTAATAGGGATTATTTAGTTGCAAGTGGTATTTAAAATTGTTCTGTTCATTTCAGCAACAAGATATCAACGGTTTGATCAATTGTCAAATTAGTCAAGTAAAAAAGCCGGTGCCATTCGCCGCTAAGAATTGCGAGGCGAAAATGCTGCCACGCGTCGGAGATGTCGTCATTTTCGATCTCTATCAGGTGTGCTTTTAAAACAGCCTTTATGTTTCCACCATGTGGTGTCTATCTATCAGTCTTTGCGGAGGGCTGTAGCCCACGGGTAAGTTGCTGGTTCTATGGTTATGGACTGTATGAGAGAGAGATATGAACTAGATCCTTGCACGAGAAAGTGAAAGCTCCACCAACCTTGAGATCCGCCCTCTCCTGTCGCGGTTCAGATTTCACACGGCACTAAATTCTACTTTGGAGCTAACACTTTCTACAAAGTCTAAATATGGTAAATGTACTAGGCACGGCCAGTAATTACATTGAATTGAGAGAATTTGGTCAAAAACAAGGATGAGCGCACAGCGCGGTGTCTCCCGTCAAAACGTTAATAGCTAGTCACCAAAAAATGGCTGCGCCTACCCTGCTCTGTGTTGGCCGTCGCCTCACACAGAACGAGGGTAGACAGCAAAATTTATGGAGCGATGTTCTACCTACTTCATACTAGGTAAGGATCGAACAGTCTTTGTGTTTGTTTTTCGAAAATATCTTATTTGTCTACTTTTTTTTATCAAAGACTAGGATTGGACTTGAAATTCTCGCGCGATTCCCGGGACACAAAATACCGCAACATTTTTATCCGTGCAGGAACGGAGAATGAATACAATTTCCTGCGTTGGGGCGGCCTGTCGTAAGAGGCGACTTAACAACCCACAGCCAGGTGGTAGGGCATTTGCCCGACTGGATGGCTACCACCCCTGGTCTAAAGTATGTCGCCATAACAACCTTGAATTGTGTTCCGGCATTAGTGACCAGGCTCCAGTCGCCCTTAAGAGAGCAGCAGCGCATTTGTAGCAGCTTTGGTGTTGCAAATGTCCATAGGCGATGGTAACAGCTTTCCATCGAGTGGGCCGTTTGCCTGTCTGCTCTACAATAAAAAAAAAAATATGGAAGCAAAGAGATGATATATTGTTGTTTCGCGTTTGGAAATAAGTATATTTTGTTTTAGATTTTTTTTTTAATATTAACTTTTCAGACAAAGAGGAACAAAGAGTATTTCGCAATGGCTGTTCAAGTCCAGCACAGCCTTACAAACGGCAGCTCGAGTAACGGCGCGGGCAGCAGCCGGACGGTCGTTATGCAAGGCTTCGTAGCCGCCTTGAAAGACGGATTTGGATTTATAGAAACGGCTGATCACACCAAGGAGGTTTTCTTTCATTTTAGGTGCGTGCTTATTCAAAATCATTTATTTTGAAAAAAAAAACGGGTTCTATAATATGTAACTGTTACGATAGATTGTAAGGTACACAGATTGGCTGCCCCGTTGCATTAGCCTGACAATTGATTTGATGTATTTTACTTCGCAATGTTTTCTATTTATATATTGAATGGTTGACGAATCTGGAGGATTAAAAAAAAAGACCATATTGAACATGTCATCAGTATAATTGATCAGTTAATAAGGTTTTCGGGTACCATGTCCTTGCCAGATAGTTTATTTTAGTCATATTTACGGAGCGGTAACTGCAAGTCGTGGTAGCGTAATGGTTAGCGCACGCGTCCCAAACTAAAAGGGCGCGGGTTCGATCCTGGCCGGAACTCGTGCCTCCGCTTAGGGAGTTTTGTGACTTAATGTTCATATTGTTATAATTACCCACGTACTAATAACGGTGAAGGAAAACATCGTGATGTGCAACCTGCACATCGAGATAATCGATGTCTCAAACCTGCCAAGCCGCCTTGGACAAGCGTGGCGGGGTGCACTGTCCGTTCCCCCCTATAATGGGAGGCCCGAGCCCAGCAGCGGGACATTTATGGGCTGATATTATAATATTATATAACTGCAAGGGGAACTCGACTTTAATACCTCCGATTTTATATTAAAAATATAACTATGGCAATATTAAAAATCAATTGAGTGTGTACAGTCTTTTTGACAAATATTTTAGTGCTATATTGTATACTAAGGTTGTCGGCATCCCGTAACATATGTCACAATATTAGAGTCAACATTTTAATTCATAATATGACCTTAACTGCGCTGAACATTGATATATGTTCTACACATATTATGGGGGTCGTAGAAACAAAAGTGATTCAATAACAAATTTTGATTTTCAAAGTGTAGCGTTTCATCTTTGCTCCACTCAGTAAAAAAAAAAAAAACTTTTGACTGAAGCATGTTTGTTTTTGTACCTTTATATAAATTATGTTTACATGAATATAAGCTCATATTTTATATTCTTATTTGCGTATATTGATTCCATTTTATTTTGTTTTGTTTCTTTGGCGAAATTGTTTCTTTTTTTTCTGAAAACAAAAGGCTTGATCATATTTTTTCTTTCTTTTTACTTGTTACTGGCTTTTTTGTGCATTGCGAATGTATGTTATATGCAAAAGTTATTGCTAAGCGAGTGTTTAATAACTATACGGATGAATTCATCTATATTGTTGTTTTATTGATAACAAACAATTTAGTGTGTGCTTTGCAACGTGTTATAACTATTCTGCAGTTGTAGCGAATAATATGTTACATTTTTTGCATTAGGAAAAAATAATATTATATACCATAACTTTTCAGGAAACTGAGTTGTTATCCAATTGAATCTGTTCGATTTTCTAGAATAGAAATATATTGTTCTCTTTCTTGTGATAGAAGAAAGAAAACAATATTTAGAACCACATAACTATTTAATATGCACTTATAGGTAATAAAAAATATAAACAAATGGAGTTCTGAATTGGGCCAAGTTTAGCAGAATGCTGGTTAGTTCAACCGTATTTTGGTTGGTTATGTAAAAGTAGTAATTCGACTTTAGTACATCTGTGACTGATTTTTAAATTATTTTACAACTACAAAATATATTCTCTCTTGTGGCTGAATTTCTAGTTATACACGTAGGTCCATCAAAATTTTACAAATTGACATTAATATTATTTACCTCTGTGAACTTAGCAGCCGACTTTAAAAAAAATTTTTTTTTTAATTGCCATCGGATTCTACGTCGTTTGTACCCGTTTGTACCTCAAACCAAAAAAAGTTACAGCGTTTTCAAAATTTGACCCGCAGCCGACTTTGCAGAATCGAAAATTTTCAAAAGGGGTCTGATTCGGTGTCGTTTGTACCGTGTCGTTGTAATTTCGGGATCGAAGCGCAATCGTTTGTACCCGTAGAAATCACTTTCGTTTTTGTTTATACCTCAAACCCCGTTTGAAAATTTCCGAAATTCCAAAAATTGTGGAAGTTGGTTTTTTGAAAATTTTAAAACGCTCCCAAAATTTTTCGGTTTGAGGTACAAACGAAACTCGAAGCGGTACAAACCTCACGGCGCCGTCACGAATCGAAACCTTTTTGCAGAATTGATATATCTTTAAAATTACGGAAATGGCGAGTATGCAATTTCTGAAAAACTAAACATGCTCCCAAATTTTTTTGGTTTAAGGTACAAACAAAAACGAAAGTGATTTCTGCGGGTACAAACGATTGCGCTTCGATCCCCGTTTGAAAATTTCCGAAATTCCAAAAATTGTGGAAGTTCGTTTTTTGAAAATTTAAAAACGCTCCCAAAATTTTTCGGTTTGAGGTACAAACGAAACTCGAAGCGGTACAAACCTCACGGCGCCGTCACGAATCGAACCCTTTTGGCAGAATTGAAATATCTTTAAAATTACGGAAATGGCGAGTATGCAATTTCTGAAAAACTAAACATGCTCCCAAATTTTTTTGGTTTGAGGTACAAACAAAACCGAAAGTGATTTCTGCGGGTACAAACGATTCCGCTTCGATCCCCGTTTGAAAATTTCCGAAATTCCAAAAATTTTGGAAGTTGGTTTTATGAAAATTTAAAAACGCTCCCAAAATTTTTCGGTTTGAGGTACAAACGAAATTCAAAGCGGTACAAACCTCACGGCGCCGTCACGAATCGAACCCTTTTTGCAGAATTGAAATATCTTTAAAATTACGGAAATGGCGAGTATGCAATTTCTGAAAAACTAAACATGCTCCCGAATTTTTTTGGTTTGAGGTACAAACAAAAACCAAAGTGATTTCTGCGGGTATAAACGATTGCGCTTCGATCCCCGTTTGAAGATTTCGGAAATTCCAAAAATTGTAGAAGTTGGTTTTGCGAAATTTTCAAAGTGCCGTATCTTTTTTGGGTTTTGAGAAAAATGAAAAATGAAGGTAGTACAAACGGGTACAAACGACATCGAATCAGACCCCTTTTGAAAATTTTCGATTCTGCAAAGTCGGCTGCGGGTCAAATTTTGAAAACGCTGTAACTTTTTTTGGTTTGAGGTACAAACGAAAATCAAAGTGTTACAAACGGGTACAAACGACGTAGAATACGATGGCAATTTCAAAAAAAAATTTTTTTCAGTCGGCTGCCAAGTTCACAGAGGTATATTATTTTCATAAATAATAGACATGTTATTAGTTTCCTTTATAAATACTCAATTGACCTTTCAAATATACAACAAGTCTTTGTTGTGGGTCGGTGGATATAGACAATTACTTCACGCTGAAGCTTAATGTAGGAAAACTTCACAGAAAAATAAAATAATCTTTCTATTAGCAAAGAAATCTATGTATAATATTGTTACGAGTAGGCGGGACTTGAATTAAAATGCCGTTAGAATTATTATAGAGTTAATTAGAACTATATACACACGTATAACACAGGCACAACTATAACCGAACACAACAAATCCAAACGTAATTCAGAAGGTCGTAATTCAATAAAACGTCACTATTACATTCCCGAATGTACACACGTCACGCCCGTATCGTAGTCTTAGTTTGACTGCCCTCCTCTCTCCATCAGGCCGTCGTTTTATACTTCACAATTGCAAAAGAATCCGCAACACCTGGCTAATGATGCTAAAGAGCGAGTACAATAGGACAATAGGAAAAAATATGTGAAATGGCGCAAAATCGAAAGAAGTTTTTAAAATAATATACGTGTTCCAAATTCAAAATAATTAAAAAGTTGAAAAAAAGAAAAGTTTTTAAATGAATAGTAGGATATAGGAGCCAGCCATAAAATAAACAATTTAAACATTAACAATGAAGGCGGGGTCGCAGCCCTGTTATTTTAGACTTAGAGTAATCTTTTCAGGGAACGCGGGCTAAATAGTTAAAACACGCAATCCCAAAATTAAATGCATAAAAATCTATACTAATATTTTAAAGACGAAAGATTTGTATTGTTGTATGTTTGTAACGAATAAACTCAAAAACTACTGGGCCGATTTACCAAAAATTCTTTCGCCATCGGAATGCTTTTTTTTTTCTTTGTTTTGAGGCGAGGGAAAATGCTTAACCGATTTACGCACAAACTGGATCGTTGCTAGGGGAACGAGACGCGTCGGTCGGGGGCGATAACACTGCAGCAATAGTATGCTCTTGGCAGCGCTCCGTCCGCGATCGACGTCACAGAATAGTGTGGAAGACTCCGAGCGTTGCTACACGAGCGAGCAACCCCAATACCCACTAAAAACCCCCTCTTCCCTGACGACCCTGCGCTTTGTATGTGTTGGAAAGGCTGAGATTTAGAACATAGTTACGCCCAGCCGAACAATCGGAATGCTACATTATCCCTTATTAACATAGGCTATATTTATACGTTTATCCCAAAATGTTTAAAGAAAAATTAATGTCAATAGTAGGACATATAAGTATTACATGATACATATACAGAAATGGATTATATAACAATATAGATAAGCATGTTTTATTTAAATCATAAATGTAATAATTTTTTTATGTAGGTATATATTATTATTTTTATTTGGGTCGTTTTAGTATTACGCCAAAAGGAAGCGGCGCAGCAACAAGCTGAGTGCAAACTTGTTTGCTGAAAATGCGGTGTAAACATTCTGAAAATATGTTTTTATTTTTTGAATGTGGTAGGGTATCTACCCGTCTGGATGGCCACCCCTGGTCTAGAGTATGCTGCAGTAATAATCTTGAGTCGTGTTTCAACATCAGTGGCAAGGTTCCAGACTCTCTCAAGAGGCAACAGCACGTTTGTAGCGCCTTTGGTGTTACAAATGTCCCCTTACCATTAGGTGGGCCGTCTGCCAGTCTGCTGAACTCATGCAATAAAAAAAAAAGAAACAAGTCAGCATTGAGTTCGTTGCTATTTCATCAGATATTTTTTTTCTTTGTATTTTTTATTATTTATTTAATTTGTATGGGAAACATACGTTCGTGCCTACCCCGCAAGGGAACTGGCGTGAAGTTATGTATGTAACATACAATAATTAATATTTTTAAATATAAGACATAAAATTAATATATATCCCCCTTGGGCTTTGTATTACCCATCAGCCGTTCTCAATTAGTACATTGTGTCGCCCTCAAGTCGGCATCGTTAGATTTATCCCCCTTTTATGGCAACAGGCCGGCCGAAGTAAAGTCCCCTAGGGAGCTTCCTCGAGCAAGTTGCCCCCCGGGCTTGAGCACCTTCGCGAAGCGAAGTGAGGTCTTCGGACCAACAACATAAAGTCAAGTCCAGTAAAAAAAAACAGTCAAGTTTCCACTAAAAATAATTTATATAATAAAAATTGGCTCAAACAGTTAATTACAAAAAATATATATATATTACCACTAGCTGTCCCGGCAGACGTTGTTCTGCCCTGAAGAAATAAAATTTAGAACCCGATTGCAGCGCCACCCACCGGGTCCAAATGTAAGCTATCCTATTTTTCAAGTCGGATCAAACTGCACACGGTGTGCAAATTTGATTAAAATCGATCAAGTAGTTTAGGAGTCCATCGCGGACAAACAACGTGACACGTAATTTATATATATTAAGATTATACAAAAATTACATACAATGTCTATTTAATTTAAATGGGGTCAATATTGAACAAAAACAAAAAAATAATCTATATTTATAATAAAACTGTAGAGGTCGAATTTCTGTATAATGAAAACAAAAATTGCTAAAAACTGAGGCAGAAGTAAGAAGTGAAATAAAACTAATTTAGATTTATTCAAATTTTTTGTTTCTCTGTTTGTACGGGCTAATCTCCGAAACAACTGGACCGATTTAAATAAAATGTTGTGTGGTGGCAGCTTATATTCCTGGTCAACATATGGGATACTTTTGATGCCGAAAAAGCAGAGTTCCCGTGACGGGATAGTTAAAAAGACTTTAATTACTTAAACAGCTTATTATACAACTTATGCACCTAATTAAGTATTGATATTGCCGGTATCATCATACTACAAAATAATTTATATATTAAAAAGAGGATAGTCCGCGAGTAAAACCTTATAAAAACAGTGTCTAGCATAGCGTATTTCGTCATCATATTAAATAGACTAGATGGCTCTGATAGTATTCTCTTTTTATCCGTGCAGGAACGGAGAAAGAATACAATTTCCTGCGGCCGGGCGGTTTGTCGTAAGAGGCGATAAAACAACCCACAGCCAGGTGGTAGGGCATTTGCCCGACTGGATGGCGACCACCCCTGGTCTAAAGTATGGCGCCATAACAACCTTGAGTTGTTTTCCGGCATTAGTGACCAGGTTCCAGTCTCCCTTAAGAGAGCAGCAGCGCATTTGTAGCACCTTTGGTGTTGCAAATGCCCGTAGGCAATGTTAACCGCTTTCCATCAAGTGGGCCGTCTGCCTGTCTGCTGAACTCCTGCAATAAAAAAAACTTAAACAGCTTATTATACAACTTATGCACCTAATTAAGTATTGATATTACCGCTATCATCATACTATAAAACAATTTATACATTCCGTGAGTAAAACCTTACAAAACAGTGTCTAGCATAGCGTATTTCATCATCATATTAAATAGACTAGATGGCGCTGATAGTATTCTACATCGCGATCGTGACGCGGACATCAGCTATTAATAATAATATTATGATGTTTTATATATTAATAGTTATGTGTTGGGCAGCTATCTGGACGGCAGCCCGGAGTCGCTGGAGCTCGGCTCCGAGGTGGAGTACACGCTGGGCCGCATGACGAGCTCGGGCGGCGGGTGCGCGAGCGCGGAGTTCGTGCGCGCGCTGCCACGCGGCACGATCCCGGTGGCGAAGCCGCTCGAGGCGACCCTCAACGGGACGGTCACCAGGACGCTGAGGGCCCTCAATCCGGACCAGGCGCAATATTCCGGTAATTATACACTACTCCGATATTCATCACACTATCACCTCTGCGGAATTAATATAATAAGTTATTCGTAAGACACATACAGCTCAACGCAAAAATCAATAAATTAATGTCACACACAAGAACCAAAATAACTAATAAGCGTGTTAAATTAAAAAAATTAAATCTAAGAATTAAGTTGTAAAAAAGGGTACGGAACTCGAGTACGTAGAGTTGTTAATAATAATAATAAATAAATAAACCACCTCTGCGGTCTAATTCTGTGATTATTACCTCGTCAAAATCGCCGGCTTCGATTCCGGGTATGGTAAATTTCGGAAACGAAATTTCTCCATTATTATATCGCGACTATATCACCTTTATAGGTATTTAAGGTATATAGGTATATATATTATTAGGATGATTCAGATTATTATTATTATTAATATTAAGTAAGAATGCATCTGCATCGCACATTTCGATTTCCTATAAGAAAGAATAACAGAGGGAAATTATTTTTTCTTCTTCGATTTTTATATGTAATGAACGGCACGCTGTATTGTAAAAGTCTTGAAGATGTGTGTGTGTATATATATGGAGGGCTTCATAGCATATAGGCGTGTATACGCAAACATGCAATTTTTTTGTTGTTAACTAAAAACAATGTATGTTACAATTTAGAAAGTCTTACAATGCAAGATGTACCTAAAAAGAAAGATTTTCCAAATTTCAGCCTTACACAATCAATTAGTGTTGTTATATTCTCAATTTTGTCCCGTGTGTAAAACTGCACTTTTGTTTGTACGCCTATTTGTTACGAAGCCTTCGATATGTATAATCATTTCATTCTTCATACAATCCATCCATTTATTTTTTGGTCTGCCTTTACATTTGCATCCGTTAATATTCTAGTTATGTCTTAATATATATAAATTACGTGTCACGTTGTTTGATGGACTCCTAAACTATTTGACCAATTTTAATCAAATTTGCACGCCGTGTGCAGTTTGATCCGGCTTGAAAGATAGGATAGCTTACATTTGGACCCGGTAGGTGGCGCTGGAATCGGGTTCTAAATTTTATTTCTTCAGGGAAGAACATCGTCTGCCGGGACAGCTAGTATATATATATATATATATATATATATATATATATATACATACACACACATATATATATATATATATATATATATATATATATGTAACTAGAATATTGACGGGTATATGAATATATATATTTTGGCGCGCAGGTTCCTAGCCGGAACGCATGCATATTTTAGGCAGTTTTTCGTGCTAAAAACGGTGAAGGAAAACGACGTAGTGAAACCTCCACATCGAGATAACCGATGTGTCAAATCTGACAAGCCATCTTAGACAAGTGCGGCAGTTATATTGGCCGGTCTTCCCTGTAGTGGGAGGCCCGAGCCCAACAGTGGGACGTTTATGGGCTGTTATTATATTATATATTCAATAGAATTATATACAGTAGAATCATACCTTGAACATCTTCGCAACACTAAGATATTGAAATAGTACAGTTGGACCCTAGATCTCTGTGACAACAAATGTAGAGAAAGAAGACTGACTATGTTGCCATGTAATGGGGAGCCGTGGGATTCCCAGGATAAAAAGTAGTGCAAATTTTATGTCCAAGAATTTGTTACCGACTAGCGAAAACCACATCGCAATCGGCCCAGTAGTTTTTACTTGAATCCCGAACAAAGAAGCAAAACAGCAAACAAACAAACAAAAAATCTAAAAAAGAAATTCACTGCGTTCTCCGTCGTTTGTATAGTCTATTCCAATTTTTTTTTAATATTTTCAATACAGCTATGTTATGCTGGAGCAAGTGAATGAGTTTGTATATCTTGGATTTGCAAAAGCACATCCAAGATATACAAACCCTGCTAAAAATCAGGGATGAAAGGTACACCGCTGATATAGAAAGAAGAGTGAATTTGGGCAATAGTGTGAATGGAGCGTTAGGTAAACTTCTAGGCGCTAAGAACCTCAGCCAGAAGGCCCAGCTTGCCATACACAACGCGGTGCTGGTATCTACGCTCACGTATGGAAGCGAGAGTTGGGTATGGAAGAGAGAGCATGAAAGTAGACTAAACGCCGTCGAGATGCGAGCACTGCGCAAAATCTGCGGAGTGACGCTCGCGGACCGCGTTCGTAATACCGAAGTAAGAAAGAGAGTTGGTCTGAAAGAGATTGTCGGGGTGCAGGCAGGTAAGGAAAGGTATGCTTCGGTGGTTCGGGCATGTGGAAAGAATGCATGATGAAAGAATGACCAAACAGATATACAATCCAAAAGTGCCACGACACACCTTCCATGATCAAATTGATCGTGTACTAGCAGAAGGTGATGTCAGGAGCCTTAAGAACAGACGAGCGTGCATGACAAGAGCTATGAATGTCAAAGAAGCGAGTGAGGTGTGTAAGAATAAGCCTGAATGGCGTTCTGTTGTTCGTGCCTACCCCGCAAGGGAACTGGCGTGAAGTTATGTATGTATGTATGTTCAATATAGAGACAAGGCATATTTAGAATTTGATAATATTATAGGTAATTAGGATAACATCATGGTCATGAGTACGTGAACTAACGACAATGGTTTCTATGCATTTTCAGGCATGATACAAGTAGAAGGGGGTACAAACTATGAGTTTGGAATAATGGGCTTGGCGTCCAAAAGGGAGATCTTGCAAGTGGGCGATCCGGTCACTTTTCAAGCGGATACTGAAGGCAGGGCTACCAACATTGTGCCTATAAGGAGGAAACGACGTGCCACTGTGGATGCTATCAAAGGTGAATCTTAGATTGTATCCTATAGTCTCCCTTCAGTAATCGATACATGCCAAGCATGACCTGTAACTTCTCAGTCAATTGTGGACCGATTTTCAAGATTGGGGGGGAGAGGATTTTTTTCTGTCACGAAAAAGCGTTAAGGCCATGGTAAAAGGCGGCGTAATTTTAGAGTACACGTGACGAGAGGCGGCATAATGTTAGAGTAGACTCGATGTTTTGATTGGTTCCGGATCGAATTCAGTTTTTGTTTGATAAAATAAAATATGTTTAAATAAAAAATGCATTCATTAAAATGTACCTAACCTAACCAGATCATAATTTACAGTAAACCTGCGAAAAATCGAAATGTGTGCTGGGACGCATAGTAGAAGTGAAACTTCAACGGACAAATGGAAAAGCAAATGACAATGGACAAGTGGCAACACGAATCGCAGCAAAATTTTAACTTGAAATTTTATGGGCAGGTTTTTAAATTGGACAAATGCATTAACGATCTGCCCGTAAAACTTCAAGTTAAAAATTTGTTGCAATTCATTTTGCCACTTATCCGTTGCCATTCGTTTTTCCACTTGTCCATTGAAGTTTTACTTCCACTATGTGTCCCAGCACACATTTCGAATTTTTCTTTAGTATACTTCTGAGGTGGTCCTGTCGTCAGCAATTCAGGATCTGAGGAGTGGATCGCAGCGAAATTTAGAGAAACCTTTGTAGAAGAGCGCCATACGATACGAGTGGTTGTAGTACAATTTCTACAGGCGCTTAAAATATTATTTCTAAACCTATTGAAGCAATTAAAAAGTAGATGACATTTATTTTTTCATAAGAATAAAATCGATTTCAAATTAAAAAGTAAAAATAAATCTAAAATATCTTGAAGTCAGTGCCAAATAAAACAAAAAAAACAACAACAAAATTGCAAAATGCACCAAAGAGAATATATTAGCCATGCAGGAACAGAGAGAAATACAATCTCTTGCGTTGGAGCGGCCTGTCGTAAGAGGCGACAAAACAACCCACAGCCAGGTGGTAGGGTATTTGCTCGACTGGATGGAGACCACCTTTAGTCTAGAGTATGCCGCCATAACAACCTTGAATTGTGTTCCGGCATCAGTCACCAGGTTCCAGTCTCCCTTAAGAGAGCAACGGCGCATTTGTAACACCTTTGGTTTTCCATCAGGCCGTCTGCCTGTCTGCTGAATTCATGCAATAAAAAACTAATGAGGTGTCTTTGGGACACCTGTTTGGAACGAAGTTCTCCTAAAATGTCTTAAAAATTCTCAAAACATCTCAAAAAGAGTGTTGATAAGCATCGAAAACCATCGAAATTTTATCAAAAAACTATGTATAGAAATACATAAACAAACAAATAGTATCAAAAACAGCGTATATTACACTAATTGATATTATTTTAGATTTTATTTCATTGCATTAAAATTGTATAATAATAATTAGTGAAGGAATTGTAATAATTTTATTTTTAAGGTATAATAATATTTTTTTATTATTAACAAATATAATGTAATATAAACTTAATCAGTAGGCTCAATAATTAGTAATAATTGGCTTGTGGTAACTGAAGTAGGAAACGTATGTTTGGGGTTTTGTTTTTTATTATTTATTATGTACAAAAAACCTGTATACACTCAACAAAAATAATCGTCGCGACACCACACTGTTCAGTGCGAAATAGAAAGACGAAACGAAAATAACTGGCTTGCTTTCTATGAGAGAGAGAGAGAGAGAGAGAGAGAGAGAGAGAGAGAGAGAGAGACAGACAGACAGACAGAGAAACACGCGCACGCCGTACAGCTTAAAATTATAGCAAAAAGTGTCGTTACAACTTTTGATGTTAATTTTTTCCGTCTAGCCCCCTTTCGCAACGCGCGATAAGGAACTTCGTTCCAAAAAAGCTTTAGAAAGCTAACATTTCCTAATCAATTTAGTATTTGTTAGTTTTCTTTTAATTGTGAATGAATTTCAGGTGGTTTCGGGTTTTTGTCAATGGAAGGCGAGGACAGCCGGCGTCTGTTCTTCCACATGTCCGAGGTGCGCGGTAACACGTCCGACCTGCAGCCGGGCGATATGGTCGAGTTCGTAATGCTCACTAACTCGAGGAACGGCAAGTCGTCCGCTTGCAATGTCGTCAAAATCGGGTGAGATTGCCATATATGTAGTGTTAAACCGCTGTAGTGTCTTGTGAACCAATGGTGTACAGTATTACACAATTTTTTCGAACAAGTTTCCGACATGTAAATAGTCTATATTGAACTTTATTCGCCAGGATAGATGGCAGAACGTTGCTTGCATATGATGCATACATAGCTCAGTCCCGCTTACACGATTTCGTATACTGTCGTGTTTATTAAAATTAATTACGCAGGTACATAGCAGGAATTATTAGCTGTGTAATACTATACACAATTAGATCTCTTTTGTCTTAAAATTATAGAAATTTTTTATAACTTACGATTTATGTTTAAACTTTTCGATTACCTATACATAAACCTCCTGGTCAAAAGAATTGATAAAGATAACGTTGTCATGTGTTATGTTTCCAATAAGCTAGTTATGGTGTATTAATTTACTATAAGTCGTCGGATATATCGAACTTATCATATAAAAAGAACGCGAATAAAATATTTGTTAGAAAAAAACGGATTATTGATCAATGACAGTGTTCGGTAAAGTATAGAAATTATTTTGGCACTGTTAGAAAATTAGTTCATCAGTATTTATATGAAACTTCAAAAGTGGCTTTATAACGCGGCCGGACTTTAGTGGCTCCGTCCATTAAGTTGTAGTGCCGTAATTTTTTTTTAAATGAAATATTGAAGGTATTTTTGTAACCACCTGCTGCATCTGTCTGATGGCGTCGCGTAATAGAAAACCTCTGAACTAATGTCATGAGTTTTACAAAGTATTTTATGCAATTCTTATCGAAGTGATTAGAAATTAAATTTAGTACAGTAAAGTGAAACCTTATTACTAAATATAACCACTATCTCGAATTAACTAATTCTTGAAATTTCCTAGAACCGGCCGTAAGGGTTAATACAAAATATACCTTTTAATTTCTCATAGCTTGAAGTTACCTGACCACAGGGATGAGAACAGTACTTTTCATTCCTGTGAACGATTTTCCCTGCAGGTAAAACTATGGGAGTCATAGATAATACATGCGACCCATATCCAACCAAAGTTTCTTACAGTCATTGTTAAATCACGGCATAAATTGTGATAAAGAAATATCAACAATTTTGTAATGTGATTTAGTACTTATAAATTACTTTTCACTAAATTATTATGTGATTAACATAAAGAGCTAAATATTTACTATCATCAATGATAAAAAATATTGGCTGGTAGAATGCCACAGAAACAGAAATTTACGTGACGTTTCATATGTGAAATATTAAGTATGGATTTAATGCTTCATTTAATTAGAAAAGTAGTTGTTTGTTTAACTAATCAGTTTTTATTTACTTTTCGCATATTCGTAATGAAAAACAGAGTTTTAACCTCGGATGAAAGACCTATTTAGGCATGCGAACTATTAATGCCCCCGCTGCGCTGGTGTGCTAAACCAACTTGTGCCTAGAAAGGTCACTTTCATCCCTCGTGTGATAATCTACTAATACATTGCAAATATTTGTATATATACCTCTTTATAACGAATTTTACATAATTGCAAAACATAAATTGAAAGTATATTTAACTTCTATTAACCTCTGTTTAACAAATTATGTTAACCTCTGTTTAACAATTTCTGTTAACCTATAACCTTTGCATGAAGTATTCTACCAATCCATGTAACAAATAATTGTTTCGACAGGTTCAAACATATTCGTTTGCCGTAAGACAATCCAGGAATTTAAACTTTCATAATAAACTAATGTTTAGTGTTGTAAGGTAAATAAATATTAAAGTGCGTTCATTACAATGTGTTTTACTTTTTATTTTAAGTATCTCTTAACCTTGTTAAAACTAATCTTAGACCAAACTAACCTCTGTATAACAAACCCAATTGTAACAAATGGTATAACGAATTTTTCTAATCTTCAAATTTTTTATATTAAGGTTACACTGTATATAGTTGTTACTAATATTTTGAAATAATTAAAGTAATTAATTTAAATAATTTAATTAAACATTGTAAGAACCAAAAGTATTTTTAATAAATAACGTTGTGAATCGGATATTCTTAGCTCAGACGTAGAATTAAACAATAGTGCAATTTCTATGTGTTTTGCTGTATAAATCCCCCACTAATAGTAGATACACTATATTAATTGTTTTGTTTGTTCTTTGCCGGGTTTGTATAAAGTATGATTTATACGAAGCCAGTGGCCTGGCGCCAATCCTACAGACAAGCCACCGCTGGCTTGGCTCGTGTTGTTTAGATGAAGCCAAGTCAGCCTGGATTTTTGATGTTTGATGATAAAAAAATAATGAATTCGCGGCAAACCCCTCTGTTCCTGGCCGACCGACTGGCGCGATGCGTCTCCACGTGTCCGCAACGATGGCTGAGGGGGTGTGCAGGCGGATATTATTGTTTTGAAAAATATACAGGTGCTTAATACTCACCAGCGCTGGCTTGGCTTAGAAAACTGTTTATACAAGGGCAAGCCAGTGTTGGTTGCCAGTCGAGACTGGCAGCCAACGATGGCTACGTATAAATAAACCTTAAAACTGGTTGGTTTTCTAACCTAATGCTCATACTATAAGAGACTACTACCATGAGAGAAGGGTACTAGAAATTACTGTCATCTAATCAAAAATGTAGCTTTGAAAGTTTTAGATGGTAGGATTTCGAAATGTGTAATCTGTACTGTCTGTAAATCTGTAGGGGTCAGGTTTTTATAATGAATTTTAAAAGAGAAAATATTGGGGGGATATCAGATCAGCAGATTACAAAAATGTTTTTGTCTGTCTGTTAGAGCATTATGTGCAAAATCACCGAACGTATCTAAATGAAACTCGCCACAGAGTCGGCTTTGATATATTTTTTTCACATAGTATAGCGTTGTTTTTACATTGCTGTAAAATTGATGGCTCAACTAGGCAACTTGGTTCAGGCAATAAGGTTGTGGCCACCATTGTGGTGTATGATGAGTCATTTGAGCGCATGCACTGGCCAGTCATAAATTTGTCTAGAGCCGCCATTAAAACGCTAAAATAGACGGCCGCTAAAATTGACTGTTGTAAAATTATCTCAATTAATTGCATGTTTGCTGATATATAGATTTTGAGCCTTAGGGCCGCTAAAAGGAGCTCTCAAAACCCCTAATGGAATCTTTATGTGAGCGAAGGGTTGATACCTATTTCAGGCAAAACAGTATTGGTTTTTATGGCTGGTTGCTCAATATTCTGGTTGCCTCAGCCTTTTTGCTTAATATTCCGGTTGCCGTAGCCAAGTTGCTTAATATTCCGGTTTCCGTAGTCAAGTTGCTTAATATTCCGGCTGAGCCAAGTTGCTTAATATTCTGGTTGCTGCAGCCATGTTGCATAGTCCGCGGCCCACGTAGAACCATCCACTGGTAATAATAATCCACTAAAACTTTAATTTTCAAACTCGAGGTTGGTTCGGACCCTCTAGCTACCATCCTCTCTCTTGATTATTGAGAATCTCGTGACCGACCCCAACATAATGAGAAAAATAAAAACTCCTGCCCTGGCTCTGTCATGTAGAACGGATGGGGAGGATCGCAGCGTGAGGAATGCATATTGAGGACAAAATACCTTTAGAAAGACTGAGTAGAGACTGATCTCTATGAGCTTTGGGCCGATAACAGTTGGGTTTTGGATAAAAAAAATATTATTTTATATAAATTGTCGATGCGAAACACTTATTTTTTTCAATCTTTACATAGTATAAAACCAAGTCGCTTTTTGCGTCTGTCTGTATATCCGCTGAATTCTAAACCATGCAATGGAGTTTTAAGCAAGCAGTTTTCACCGCCAGTTCGCTAATTTTTCACGGAAGGTTCATATGTACAAAAATCTAATTAAGTTTTTTATGTAAGAAAAAAAGAAACCATATGTTGTAACAGAGACGCCGAAGCGCGCCTTATAAAAAAATAATGCAATATGTAACCTATGTGAAAGTTTGCTAGTTAAAAAAATAAGGCGCGCGGTCTAGTCAAGTATAAACTAAACCTAAAAGCACGTTAATCAACGCGCCACGATTGGTCATCATGTTTGTGAGGTTAAAGCACTTTTAAAGGACTTTCGCGATAGTACAGTGTCAGCTGTATGCTACGATGAGTAGAAATTAACAACTGTGACGTCACACGCGCTCGGGTTTGTTCGGAAACTGTCGTTGGCGTGTTTCTGTGCTGCTGTCAAAAATATTTTTAATTAGATATAACTTTTTAATTACAGCAAATAAAAACTAAAATAAAAATAGTTTTGTTATGAAACTTATTATATGATCTTTCTATTTTCTTCAATTTCTTTTTCAAAAACCTAATTGGTAACTGCGGTGGACAGGGAAAATGCCGCGTTCTCGGGTTCGGAGGCAAAGATTCACTTCGGGTCACTGAGCTAATGAAGTAAAGTTTTATTGTACTTTTATTATACGACTAGAGCCTTCCCTGCGGCTACTCCGCGGGCCAAACCTTCGTAACTAGCTATATTTTACTTACATAAAAACTTAATTAGGTTTTATGTATCGCGAGTGCAGCCGCGGGCGAAAACTAGTATACAAATAAACCATTATTGAAACATTATCTAACTGATGGTGAAAACCGCTTAAAAATCTGTGGCGTGGTTTTGGAGGCGTTAGCGGATATATAGATAAACAGACGTGGCAACCGACTTTGTTTTATATTAATATACTTATGTAAAGTAGTAGTACTCATGTAGTAGTAGGTTAATAAAATGTTTGTGTTGTGATATTATCTATGTGATTTTAATAATTGTGTAGGAGTAAGCCGAAGCCTGGCGCGAAGCCGCGCACAGAGCGCCCGGACCGGCTGTTGGCGCTCGTGCGCGGAAACTCGAGCGACGCGTCGAGCGGGCCGCGCGTTTTCGTGGTGCGCCCGCCCCGCGGACCGGACGGCAGCCGCGGATTCCGCCCGCGGCGCCCCATCGCAGGTAATCGATCATACCACGCTAGAAATCTAAACCCAAGAAATACAGCGGATTTCACTTATAACTCTACTTCTGTTGTAGCGACATTTTCCATAACGATCCATAATTAACACGTAACATAATTTAACGACGCGAAGCGCTTGGATCCCGTGTACTTTGCTAGCCGGAAAGCATTTACTATTTAGGCAGTTTTCAGACATAATATTGTGTATTGTTATAATCACGTGGTAACTGCCCATCGAGATAACTGATATGTCAAACCGGCCAATCCGCCTCGGACAAGCGTGGTCGGTAAACTGTTTCCGTTCACTTATAAATAAGAGGCCCCCGCCCAGCAGTGGGACGTTCATGGGCTGTTCATGTATTGACAGAACGTTAATAATAATCTATATTAAATCGCTAGAGCGAAGGCTCATGCTCCAGGGGTGGAAGTGACAAATGGCATAACGTCAGAAGTAGCTTAGTGAACTTCCCTTAGCCACAATAAAAAATACGTCCTTAATAGATTAATGATATTTATTTTAAGAGAGTGTACCTATATCTCATTCACTTCAACTATCAGAAAATTTGCCTTTAAGTATATAGGGAGGGTCGCGAATTTACAACTGGCCGTGTACGAGTCGGATTCGTATTTAGTGTTTCTATATAAAGTATAATATGTACTGGTTTCTAAGGGTTTCTAAAAATTCAAGGTCTTACATATTTAGTGCAACATTAAACGATTATAAGTCCGCACTTATACTTAACAGTTGCTATCATTTCATGCAGTGTATTAATCCCATATCTCAAAGTATTTAAAAAAATTGCATTAAGGATTATATTCATTAGTATGTTTGGTGCGTCGTTGAGGTAAAAAAGGTTGAGAGCCACTGATTTAAGAAATCAATTTTATACATACACATTCTCACGCCTGTTTCCCTTGGGGGTAGGCAGAAACTATAGATCTCCACTTGCGACGATCCTGACGTACAACTTTCGCTTCATCTACTTTCAGTAGCCTCTTCACACATGCACGTTTATTTGATATGCTTTCTACCTGACCTCGTTTTAACACTTCTGTTATTTGATCATGGTGTGTACGTCGTAGTCTACCGGTACCAACTCTACCATTCACAATACTGTCATACACTTGTTTTGTGATTCTATTTTCATCCATCCTCTACATGCCCAAACCACCTTTACCCTTAAAAGGGGCCACATTTAACATTATTTTTGTCCATAATCAGCCAACTGCCATCAAAATTGCCGCGCCAAAACCAGTAGAATTATATCGTCTCTTACTCTAATACAAATTGTATGTAGTTAGAGGGAGAAAGCATCAGTTCAACATTCGTTTCAATTATCTGTATTTGACCACAAATTTGTGGTGCTTCCCAATTAGCCGTGTGCGACAGTTCGGCAACAAATCTGTGGTGGTTCCATCTTAAAAGGATAACATTCCTTTTTCTACTCTTGTTATTATATCTTCTTTCAATCCACAACGTTCCCTTATTACACTGTTTCGTATTGTATCGTTACAATTTAGCCCTCCGACCGAGACAAATTCCAGGAAGCACATTTTATTACCTGTCGCCATTTGAACTGCTTGTAATAGTTTTATAATCGTGTTCTTTTGTTTACTTATCTATCGGCATACGGTCATTGTTCTATTGTACTCGCTCATTATCATCATTAGCCAGGCGTTACAAGCTAATTGTAGGAAACTGTGGCGACGTTGCCGGGCGAACATACATTTGAATTTGCATTTGTGGAGCATAAAAGGACGGCTTGATGGAGAGAGGAGTGAGTTCAGCGACAACTACGATACGGGCGTGACGTATGTACTACAATCGGGAATCTAATAGTGACGGACTTTGCGCGTTTTATTGAATTACGACCTTCTGCATTACGTTTGGATTTGTTGTGTTCGGTTATATTTGTACCTGTGTTATAAGTGTTTGTATATTTCTAATAAACTCTATAATAATTCCAACGGCATTTTAATTCGAGTCTCGCAACTCGTAACAGTATCATATCATTCATGCTTACCTGAGTTTTATACAGTTAATAAATAAAGTTTTGCATTTGTTTTCAGATCTGTTAGCCGAGTTGAACATTAAACCCTGAACGGATAACAAAGTGTATAAGTAACACCCAAAAATGGTTGGTTTTTTCGATTCAAATTGTTTAATTGTAATAATGAGAGACTGATTCCTTTTTTTAGCAGCATTTAGAAAATTGTTTTGTTATTTCGTGTTTCTAGGTGAACTTTATTGGTTAAAGAAAAAAAAAAACTGAATTATTGTCAGCCACTTCAAACCATAATTATGCTAAACGCTTACTTGGGTCGTTAAGCGAAGAACATATCACGGTACTCAGCCGAGTTTAAATGCTTATTTTAGATGTTTGATTTTTTATATATATATTAAGAGAGGTTCTTTTTTGCATTATCCACGTTGTTCAAAATTCCGTTTGTATCATTCCCTGTATTTGTGTGTCTATCTTTTCTGTTGATCTCTGCGATTGAGCCTATCGAATTTAGTAGAGCTGTTACTGTGTTGATTTTCAAACATCATTGTCGGCGATATATCGATGGAAAGGTCGCTTCGGTTTTTCTAATAGTTTCATATACGGGAAACTGTGCCATTATTGGTGTCCATTCAAAGCATTAATATATTTTTATTGGTTTTTTTAGCTATATAATGATAATAATAATATCTTGAATAAATCATTAGGTGGAGTGTCGACATTGGTATGGTTTCTCGTATTGATTAATTTAATTTGAAAATTGAAAGTCCGCAAAAATTCGTGCACAGCGCTATATTATTACACCTAGGATATGCTGCTGTCGTATTATCTTTGCGCTTATTCGATTGGCGCTGATTTTCAACATAACGTAACGTACACGTCGCACATTTAATAAGACAAAGAAATAACTCTAAAATCGTGAGTTTGGAGATTACATTATAGAACGTAAGAGCTTGTCATAAATAATAAATTCGTTCCAACCGCGGCGCAATTTGACCGTTGGTTTGATGTAATAAAGCGTTGTTTTTTCTATTAACTACTGTGGCGAGGGAAGCAAACATTATGTTTTAAAAACCGAAATGAATCCCAGTCAATTGCTTTATAAATTACAGGTGACATTTACTTCTCATATTGTTTTTGACAAAAAAGAATAATAGTTGGATCGCTGGTGTATATCACCTAAGTGAAAATTAGTCTTAATGGCCTTATGTATTTGTTCAGTTTTTAATCGTAAAGTGAAATTAATTTTTTCCCCATTATCAACGAATAAACTTCACTTACTTCACTTTACACATTCAGCTAAAGTTAAAGACCATTCAACAACTTAAATTATTTATAAATGTTTTCAAATTCAAGTTTTTATTCAAAATTAGTTCCAATGGAGAACCCTTTTTAAAGGTCATGCATTTAAGTTAAAATTTTACTTTTGCTTCCTACTCTATGTATACCTACATTTTTACATCTATATAATAATACGTAAAGCAAAGTACCCCTTTTTACGAAAATTGCGCGGACGGAGGAGTACGAAATTTTCGCACACTTTAGTTTATATAGAGAAGGAGCGACGAATGCTAATATTAAAAAAAAAAATATGCATAAAGAATACATTAAATCAATAAAAAAAAACATTATACACACTACCATGTATTTGACACCACACACGTATATTGTATACTCTTTTGTTTATTGTTGCCCTGGCGAAATCCGTGATTATAGAAGTGTATAGTCTTTGATATTAATTATTATGGTCGAAAGTCAACCACGGGCGAAGAAGAAAACACAAATGTTGAGATACTCCTTTGTTTTATGAAGCGTGCGACGTGTCACAGGTGTCAGCATAAAATGTAGACATACTGTATGACGGTTTGCCAAGCTCACTGGCGACGTATTGCGTTGACCGACGACACATAGCGTATGAGGCTCGCGTGCTGATATAGCCCACCCTCGTTTTGTTAAAATGTCTCCTATATTAAATATTTCATTTTATCGATCAAAAGTCGTCTGTAAATATTTTTTAGTTAGTGTATATTTTTGTGTGTAAAAGTTCATATTGTGTGATCAGGTGCGAGTATATGATTAATAATTTGTCAATGTGCTTTGTGGATTTAGCCCTTCCTCCCCTTAAACATGCCTAACGGGCGCGGGCGGGTTTGTTTGTTATGTTTAAGTAGATCAGATCTCTATGCGGAAATTTCTGTGATTTTTACAAATTTCATGTGCAATAAAATAAAGATTTTAATTGTTTGAAAGTTGAATAATATAGTCCTCATAGGGCGATCCTAGTCTATTAGTATTATATGAATCCCGTTAATAAGATGGCGCGGCCTTCATTTGGTATGTGTCGTACGCTGTTAACAAAACGTAAGGTGTTAAAGTGGAAGAGGCGTACTATTAGGCTACGTTTCACAAGAGGCTCACAACGCTCACGTTCACGACCGCGATTTCTCCCGTTCCACTTGCATGCAGAACGTTACAGTCATAAACTCTAGTGGAACAGATTATGGAGCGTTGATGTCATAAACGACGAAATACCCAAATGTCATTGGTTAATTTGAAAATCGCGCCTCTTTCGATGTCTCTCGATAGAGAGAATTAATGCATTGTGGTCAACGCTCACTTCGACCCACCTCTTGCCGTGCGTCGTGGTGAGCGCTGTGTGATCAAAAACGATGACGTCATTAGTGACGTTTTCGCCACGGTCATAACGACTGGTCGCCATGCGGACCGGCAGATGGAGCAATTTGGGCGTTGTGAGCTACAAACGAAACGCGACCTTAATGATATTATCGCTGTTTCAAAATGTTTCTTTACTAGATGTCGCTTGTATCTAACATTGATTCAGTTCAAATGTGACATTAAACAGAAACTCAAGACTTTCAATTAATTTATTGGTCTAAAAAAATATGTTTTGAATAATGAAATGTCGGTTGAAAGTTATGTGGCTCTTTCTAATGTCAAGGTCTTAGAGAAAGTTTTAAAAGTTGTTTCAAAGTGACAATTTCGCTGGGAAATTGTCGTGCTTCGTATTCTTCTCTCGTGATATGAGATATATAGAAATAACTCCATACATCTAAACATGAAAGTGACAAATATACTTCGATTCCTGCGACAGTAATTGTCACAATGACATGAGTATTGAGGCAGCGTGAATGACATTTATAGAGTAAGAAAGGATATGTAATTTATACTTGTGATTCGTCAGAAATAATAGAAAAATGAAACATGAAACATTTTTTGTTGCTTTCGCACTCGTGTATAACGTACCCTCTTATATGAATAGAAGAGTTGTTGCTCAGTTTCTATTTTTGCATGGTCGGCAATAGCGAAACGTCATTATTAGTACGTCCCAATGACAGCTGTCACGGAAGTCACTCTCCACACTTTGCAAAGGGCATGTAATTGTATGACTTATGGTCGGTTCCTATATCTTACTGTTATTCATGCAGTCGCCTTACCATCGGTTGAATTTTGACAATAACACGTATAAAGTTTATGTAAAATTTTAAACGATAGTAAGGTGTAGGAACCGGCCGTTACATGTTTAATTTGATACGAATACGCAATGTACTGGAAATAAAAACCAAAGACTGAATAAAAATTATTTATGAAAGTAATAAATATTGATATTGTATTATTTGATTGGAAGTATGTTGCAATGTGCATTGTGATTTGTTCGTGGCTATAGCACCATCAGACGGCTTATATGACTTCGTCTCTTTTAAAAGTGATCATTGTATTTATATTAGTCGTTATTACTAAATGAATTAGTGTTTATTGTCACTGTAAACTGTTTTAATCATGATTTTTATTTGTGTAGCTTTTTAAATATTATTTTTATTCTTTCTACGTTCACTATTACTAAATAAAGATTGAAGCGTTATATTAAAAAAAAAAACAATGGCGTTTAAACATCGTCGATATTAATGGTTACATATAATAATGTGGAAAATTTCAAAGACAATCTCAAAGATTTATTTATTTATTCTTATTAATAATTTTTATTGTACACTTATTCTATTGTATAATATATTGCAAATATTCCAAGTGGTTGTTCAGTATCTAACGCAGAATACCTTTCTTGTAAGCAACCTTCCATAGTTCGGCTGTGAACTTAAAAAACCTAGTAAATGGCTCGCATTACATTTGACAAACAATCTAAAAGAGCTACGTCACGCACTTTAACGACAAGACATTTCGAAATAATCGCTAACTTGTTAGAAGTGATAACGTGTTTAACGTATATAGTAGTTTAAATATATTAAGCTACTACAATTAATTATTAAAGATGTTATGGATAAATTTGGATTCGTTTAGTAATTAGAAAACGTTTTATACTCGCATACATAAGCGAAGTCTCACTTACATGACATGACATCATATACATATATTCATAAAGGTTGGTAGAGTTTGTCGCTGAAGAACGAAACCTCCGTGTTACACGTAGCTTTTAATCTTTTTACAAGCTTAGCAAAGCAAGTGCTTAGTAGGCATCCCCAAGTTTACCCTTATTTCAATCCTCTACTTTTCATATCTACCTCCTAGGTTGGTTTTTCACAGATTCGTATTACCGGATCAAAATAACGTGGTACCATTATGTAATGTTCTACAGCTACCAGTATAACTAGCCACGTGTCAATCTCATGATACAATTCTCAAGAAGTGGCCGCCTGAAGGCCCCGGGACTATGCTCTCTCACACATTAGTATTGCGGTGTAATTATTATTGTACTTAAATGACAGATTTATAATGACACCGTTCTAGTAGTAGCCATTTGAATTTGGCAGTTGTCGCTTACGCGCCATGGTTATGATTTGAATAAGCAGGGAATAAGACAAACTTGTCGAGGAATATTGTTTTTAAGTTTGAAATCTTGTGCTTCGAAAACCCATAAGTTTCACAATAAAACAAAAGTATAAGTTGAATGATTTAAAAATCAAAAATGTTTCAAGCATAAAAATATTAAACTCTAATAAGGATGGGCCGAAATTCGTCATGATCGAATTTCGGCGGTTTGAGCCGAATTTTGACATTCGGCTGTAATTCGGTTTGAATGCCGAAAATTCGGTGCAAGGAAAAAGTATAATATCTACTTGCACTATTTTGATTGAAATTAATAGAAATTATATTTAGGATAACTGTAAAATAAAATAAGCCTTTATATACTTATTTATTTTAATTAGGAACAAACCTTAACTTTCAATGTGATAAAAACTACATGAAATTAAATTAGTCCTTCTTAATTGTTTTAAAAATCTTTGCATAATTAAATATACAACAAAGTAAAACAAAAATGAAATACTCTTACTAATGAAATACTCGTACAGCTACTACTCGTAATTAAAATTTACTACAGGCAGTTTATTGTGTAAAAATGCCAAAGATTCGGAGTTATCAAGTCACGACGTGTAACTCTCACGAAAGACGACACGTGATGAAGTTCGGCCAAATTTTTCGTTTTAACCGAATATTTAGCCGAAATTTGTATTCGGTTCAAACTACATTCGGCCCGTCCCTAAAAACTATTCGTCAGATTTAACAGGTTAAAGTGACATAATATGTCACTGCAAACCTATTTTTTCCCTGGACTTTTTTGGTATTCTATGCTACTTTTACCGTGCATGCGATTTTTTAAACATCAAGAAAACTAAGATTAATTTGTTTTACCCTGTTCGATTTAATATTGTATAGTACCGGAAATTCAATTCCCTACAAAATCGCATTCACAGATTAGCTCCGAAACAAAAGTGAGAAGTTCGTCTTTTTTCCCTGGAGTCCTGAATTTATAATATACTAGCTGCGCCCAAGGTTTCACCCGCGTGGTGATGTAAAAAAGTTATATTTTGGATAATTCACACCATATCTTTGTTATTCTGAGCTATATTATTGTAAAGTTTCATTAAAATCCATTCAGTAGTTTTTGCGTGAGAGAGTAATAAACATATATCTATACATTCATACATTCTTACAAACTTTCGCGTTTATAATATTAGTAAGGATATAATTGAAAGTGGTCTCTGGCAGACGAGATTCCATAGAAATGTTTTAATAGGTTGTGACAATAATATTAGGCACATTTTAGATAATAATAAAAATATATTTTACTTTGTTGTCATGGTCTAAGCATTGACCAGTCTAGTTTACGGATGCTAAGGTTTCGGCAGATTAAACTTTGTATACGAACTGTCCGTTACTAATTCTGGTCTGGGTGTATGTAACTGTCTGGGTGTATTTCTGGGCGTAACTTGATTTGACAATACATAATGTGTGTGTGTGTGTGTGTGTGTGTGTGTGTGTGTGTGTGTGTTTGTATTTGTCTGCCGGTTTATTAAGTTTAAATTAATTAATGGAAAACTATGATTTATAAGAATATTAACATGAGTATCTGCTTTCTGTAATTAATAATTTATAAAAATAACATTCGCAAACTGGTTCCTATGTACTATTGTACAATGGAGACGGGCACTTTGGGTCAAAGAAATGTAATGAGTTGAGATATGCCTAAAAAAAGCGTTATATTTTTACATACATACATACATAACTTCACGCCAGTTCCTTTGCGGGGTAGGCACGAACAACAGAGCGCCATTCAGGCTTATTCTTACACACCTCACTTTCTTCTTTGACATATTGTTTGTTATATTTTTCTGTTACAAAATTGAAAATATTGTCTCTATATTCTATCTGGAAGACGAGAAATCTTAAAACAAAATCACCGAATACCATATTTAATTTATGTGAATGAATTTTAACAGTTAATAATATAAAAATACTTACATCACACATTTAATTTATTCAAAACTAACGGCCCGGCGCGGTTTTGCCCGCGCTCTGTCCCGCTCCCGAGGTATATAGCGTCATGTTACATAGCCTATATGACACTCCCTGTTAACGTAGCTTTCGAACAGTAAGAATTTTTTAAATCGGTTCAGTAGATCCAGAGATTACCCCCTACAAGGTCACAAACTCACAAACTTTACCTCTTTATAATATTAGTATAGATAACTAAACCCTACATTACATCTATGAAAAAATATCAACGTAATAAAAGGAAATTTTAAAAAGCATATTCATCTCCTTTTTTAGAAGCATTGTAGTGCATTCACTTACATGGTGTTGCTTTTTCAGCGTCTGTATTTCATGACATTATCTAAAACCATTCATCCGTTGTATCTACGTCCAGTTTCCATTATATTTTACAACAATAGTATATGATATTAATCAGGATTTATACTTTGGTCTCAATGAATTGGCTCGAATAATGTCTTGTGTGTATTATGTTAAAATGTTAAGTGCGTAAGGTGGATCTTTTGCTTTAATTATTTGTTGGTCATAATGACTATTCCAGCAAGTATGACATAATTCAAAATTAAACACGTTTACATTTTGTTTCTTGAAAACCGTTTTTATTTTGCTGATTAGGTCTCACACGCATTGCAGTAAATGTTGATGGCGAGTTCTAATAAATCTGAAATGGATTGGCTGTTTTTGAAAATGGCAACACACTGAATACGTTAACTGCGCTTTCCTCAGATTAGAAATATTATATTAATATTTTTAACTGTTTCTAATATTATTTACTGTAGCGTTTATACTCTAAATTAATGATGACATATCTTCGATTCAGTTGCTCCAGAAACCAAAAAACAGTATTATTTGTGATGAATGTATTCAGTATGGCTGCCACTGGAGTTATAAGCTAGCATCGATCGTCATTCATAGTCTAGGCTTGCGTGGAATTAAATTGATATAATTATTTTACAATTTCGAAATATTTAGAGAACAGTGAAACAAATTGAATTTTAATGTGGTATTTTTATGATTAGATTATTGAAATGGACGTACAGATCAAATTTTTACAAATAGATTGTACATTGCCAAGTATTTTATGATAAAATATATATAATATAGACCATTTTAGTTCCAGGCTAGGCAAGTTTATGAATTATCGTGATAACGCATTGCCTACACCTGTATTTAAAATTGCAAATCTCTGCCTCTTCACTTTCCTTCAGTCAATGGTATACTTGGATCGAACCTTTGTAAAAACCCTATTTAACTTTCCGAATGTTGTTTGCTAACCGAATCCTTCTACCGACACTTTTGAAGTAATGCCTACTTAGATAATATGTCATGATAAACGTATTTTTTGAAAAATATCGGGACGCGTGCCACTGACGTTTACCGGTGTCGGTTTAATATGATCCTTGAACATGACTAAGCTAGTTCATGCTCATGATCATGCTGAGACCCACCCCTTGAGAAGACTTATGTGAGCTGTTCAACAGTGATTAAGTCGCTCGAAATTGTTGCTAAAGTTAAAGAACCCTTAGCGAAACGGACCTGAGAGATATGCTAACCATTAATGTTGATGCCACTTTCATTCCAGGCCAGAGGCTTATAGGTAACAAACATCCTTTAGCTCAAGGTTTTTTGTACAATACTTATTTACTCCCACACGCTGCTGGTATCTGTAATATTTAATCTGAATGCCTGTATATTAATACCCGAACATTTCGAATTGACATTATTTTTGCTCAGTGTATGTCAAATTCTTACCCTAATTTGAGTTTGCTTTTATGTATGACAATATCACGCCTCACATATCAAGAATCAATTGCAATACCAGTGTTAATGCATTTGATATTAAGTGAAATTATAGACTGATATGTGACTTGAATACGAAAGAAGCAATATATAATGCGCCCACGTGTTCATTTATGGGGAATTAATATAGGACCAATATTCATATCCACGTCTTTTTATATAAGGTTTCTGACTGAAGATGCAAATGCCGGAATTAAATATGGCGTAGTTTTATAAAGTTGACGATTCAAGTGTGTGTGGTATTGTTACATAAGGCCGAGTATCGCTATGTTACTATATTTTCATTTGCCTTACTACTAGTAGAAAATTTACATTACTTGTATGGAGGTTATGTAAAATTGTAATCAGTGGTAAGGCAAATTAAATGATAGTAAGATGTAGGAACACAGTATTAGTAAATAAATAATAATAACGAGCCACCTGGCTTTAAAATGTTCACCTGAGTTGTTTGTTAGATTTAAAATTCTCCTAAAGGTATCCAAAGAATATAAAAACGGACATTTTGAACAAACGTACTAGTTACTGTGGTTTACGCTTTAAATGGGTCTACATTATTATTTTTGTTTTTCTATCATTATAATGTACTCTCTTATAAATATTTAATAGTAATAGTAAACTGGATAATTGGTGTTGTAGTATATGAAGCTAAGCCCCGAATCAATCTGGGTCTAGGTATTATTTACTAGTCTTAAAATCATGCGCTGTTGTGTTGGAGGTAACTGATGCATAATTATATAAAAATGATGAGTTCACTCCAGACTTGAGTGAAATGAGATAAGTGCTCGAAGTTCACTGTTATGCACTTGTCTGAGTGTGGTGTTGAATTTGGCGAACCAGTTATATATTTAAAAAATAAATTATGAAACAGTGCCTAAAAGAACCTCTGGATCAGAAAAAGTAAAAGATACCAAACGACAAATGTTATATTATTTAAGCCCTTCAGAACTATGAACTTTGGAATGATCATGTGTTTATTTTTATTTTAGTTGTGTACAAACATTGGCTATATATTTCGAGGATTGTTTAGCCACGGTTATAGACACCTCAAGCAATAAACAGCTGATATTTAAATTATATTAATATATAGTTATGTGATTCATTCGATATATTTGACGGGAACGAATCCATTGTAATATGTGATTGGGCTATTCTAAATTAGTGTCTAATACGTGTATTTTAATGCGAAAGCTATTATGGCAATATCTTTGGTGCCACAGTTGTATGTGATCGCATTGTGGGTGTTCCGGGCCCGTCTGAGACGCCCTTTGGCCTGTCGGCAAGATGTATTAAGCCTGAGTTTCACGGTTCAACTGAATTGATTATTCGATTGAGACGAAGCAATAAAAGATAACAACGAAATTCAATTATTCGAATTTTATATTGAGACGAATGACTTTGATAGAAATTGAAAGACAGAAGTGAACCGTGTAACATCAGCTTTAGTGAAACGGTGTGTAAGAGAGGACAAGCAATTACAATTGCCCAGTAAAAATGTAACTCTCCAAAAGCTCCCTTATTGTACATCTTAAAAGGGCGCGTCAAGTCTTTCCTCTATTGCGTTTTGATACAAAAAAGCACTATTTTTACGGTATCAACTAATAACAGTATTGAAAACATATTCTTAAATCGTTTAAGTCAAAAAATTATTTTAATAAGTTGATTATGTGACGTTTTAACTAATTGGGTCTAAAAATATGTTTTGAATAAAAAAAATGGGTTGAAGGTCTAGCGGTCTTTTTCTATATCAAAAGGCAAGAAAAGTAAAGACATGGTAACACTCTGTGTACCATAAGTACACAATAATAATAACATTTACTGGCTCTGCGTTCGTCTTTCCTAGTATTCTATCATGCTAAAACCAGGACTTTAATGTAACATCAAATAAATGTACAGGTTCGAAGCTACGCCCTTTCCATAATGAAGTACAATGCGCGTAAAACTTAATTGCGTTTCGAGTGAAGTTAGTTCCGTGAGTTTGCGTAGGTCCAGTCGAATGTTAACGTTTATTACACCTTACGGTGTATTGTACGAAAGAGATGGCATGCGAGACCGGATAACGACCGAGCGAGAGCGCAACCCTCGCCTCAGCTTTGTCTGTGAACCGTTTAATTGTGTTCCACGCAATGACCTGTACAAACTTCAAAAACGTATTAATTTTTGCTCGTACTGTAATATCTTGCCGGCTTGGAGAAGACTTGGAGTTACAGCCTTTATTACGTTCTGTCTGTGGCCTGAAGCTAAAAGAGCCATTGTCTAAAATCATTATGTTTTGATAATGAACTAGAACAATATACCAGTATTTATAGATATTATTTGCATGTTATTATATATGGCAAAATTCTATTACTGATATTTGATTTTAGCACAAATAAATTTATTATATTTTTTTTTTTAGTAATCTGGTATTAAAAATTACGTATGAAAAGTACTTTGGCGCTTTTAGTAACAGGCTACAGGTATTTATCCTACCGAAACAAGTATATGACCCGTCGTGTTTTCATGCCAAGCCACCTCATTAAATAGTTTTCCAATAAACTAAACATATTAATAAACGATGTGATTATACCACGCCAAGATTTATTATTTATTAACTCGCTATAATCCTTTAATTATTATCCTTTTGCTGTTATAGCCTTTGTGACTTGTGGCTAACGTAGAGTTTCAAATGATGTTGATTCCAACTGGTTGGGAAGCACGTCTCGCTTATGCCGATTTCTAACCTAATGTGCAAATGGTTTGTATTTTGTTTCTACTACGTTACGTTAAGGTACGAAACAACGATCGTGATGAAAACTGGAAATCGAGATAACCGATTGTTAAAATTGCCAATCCGCTTTAGACAGGCGTGGCGAATATACTGTCCCAGTCTTTCTTATATGGGGATGCTGGAGTACAGCAGTGGAACATTTATGGGCGTATTGTCTTTTTGAATTACAGAAACTAACGTGACACAACTGCTTTTCTATACCTGTGTATATACACTGACGGACCGATAAACTGCATCAAAGTAATAGACGAGTTTGAAATAAATATTTTAACCAAGTATGCAAACTGTCTACACTGACGGACTCATAAACTGCATCAAAGTAATAGACGACTTTGAAATAAATATTTTAACCAAGTATGCAAACTTTCTATACAGATTTAAATTGAAACCTCTAGATTGGTTCGTGAACTTTAAAACAGCGTAGGGTCATATCCTTAAGTTTAAGTTTGTGTACTGGAAAGGACCTTAAGACTTTTTTTGAAGAAAAAACAGAAATTTAAGGAAAATTGGTTTAATTAAAAAATTGGTTTTAACAATAGACACAAACTTTATACAAGGGTTTATTTATGTTTTAATAAGGTGTATTACCTCCACGTGCCCTTATTACGGATTCTAATCGGTTCCGCATAGATTTTATTAGGGTTATTAAAAGATCTTGCGGAATATTGTCCCATTCTTCTGAAAGTGCTGTTCTTAGTGCTGCCACTGTCGTGGGCAAAGGGTTTCTCGCATATACAGCTCTTTTTAAAATGTCCCAAACATGCTCAATGGGATTAAGATCCGGGCTGCGTGCTGGCCAATTCATTGTACGTATCCCAACCTCTTCGCAATATTGTCGAACTTGTGCAGCAGCGTGCGGCCGGGCATTATCCTGCATTAAAGTAAAATTTTCGCCTATGAATCCCATGTAAGGCACCTGATCTTGATCGTGATCTTCTAAGATCTCTGTTACGTAGCAATGTGCAGTCAAACCCCCTCTATTACCGTTTTGACGGACCATGTCTATGAATACAAGTTCTGTTCGCCCGTTCATCGATATGCCACCCCAGACCATACACGAACCGCCTCCAAAAGTAACACGCTCCTCAATGCAACTTTGAGCATATCGCTCCCCACGTCGACGATAGACTCTTCTGCGACCATCTGCACCATATAAACATGTCCTACACTCGTCCGTGAACAATACGGAGGTCCATTGCTCTTCTGTCCAATTCAGGTGATCACGCGCAAATCTTAAGCGAGCTTGTGTGTGAGCTATAGACAACTTATGGACCATTTGCTGGTCTAAAAGGGGTGATATCCGCTTCCTTTAACCTTCTTCTTATTGTTCGTGCACTCACGTTTACTCCACGCACTTCATTAAGCTCTGTTTTGATGTTAACAGACGTGAGGAAACGATTTCGCAGGGAAGTTGTAACAATAAATCGGTCATCACGACCGGTGGTTGCTCGAGTCCTGCCTGTACCACGTCTCCTTCTGTAAGAACCTGTCTCCACAAACCTTCTGTATATTCTAGAAACCGTAGACTGGTTTAAATTTAAATTTCTACCAATCGTTCGTTGATCCAAGCCCTCCCGCACCAATGCTACAATTTGAGCCGCTTGTTCGGACGAAGTATCCATATTATGGTTCAAAAATCCGTAATAAGGGCACGTGGAGGTAATACACCTTATTAAAACATAAATAAACCCTTGCATAAAGTTTGTGTCTATTGTTAAAACCAATTTTTTAATTAAACCAATTTTCCTTAAATTTCTGTTTTTTCTTCAAAAAAAGTCTTAAGGTCCTTTCCAGTACACAAACTTAAACTTAAGGATATGACCCTACGCTGTTTTAAAGTTCACGAACCAATCTAGAGGTTTCAATTTAAATCTGTATAGAAAGTTTGCATACTTGGTTAAAATATTTATTTCAAAATCGTCTATTACTTTGATGCAGTTTATGAGTCCGTCAGTTTATATACTTATATTTATTTAAAAGCAATATGAATGTGGACGTGAATTTATTTATCTTTTCACTGTTTATTGGGCTGCAGATAGTAAAGTGAAACATTAGAACAATTACTAAAGTTTATGTATTGTTTTGAGAGTGAAACCCCGTGACGGATTTACACTAGGGGACTAGGGATCGGTGCTCCGGGTGGCAAAATTTTCGACGGCGGCAAAATTTGGAGAGCCAGCAAAAAAATTCATTTCTGCTATAAAAACAATGATTTTCAAAAATTGGGAAGTTATTGGTTTCATGCCTAATCTTGAAAATCGAGTTCTCATTGGATATTTACGTTTTGAAGTCTAGTTATAATGGTTTTTTTTTTATCAAAGTTTAATGTAATTATTCAAAAATTTAAAATAGTATTGTTCATAGAAGTTCAACTTTGCCCTTGAATAACTTTTAAAGAAGATCAAAAATCATAAAAAAATCATTTTTATAGAGCATTCAGTTCCCTGCAAAAATATGTTTTGGTTATATTTTATGACAATCTGTTTATGAGTTGCCTAATTCCTGTTTGAAAACAAAAATTTTCCATGTTAATCAAAAGGAATGGAAAATCACTATGGGGCACCTTTTAACTTTAAAATTGAGAGTTAGCTAGATATTGTCACGAAATTATTTTCTCAATATCTTGAATAATATTATCAGGGTGCTTTTTGAAAAAAATAAAATCATCAATTTTTTTGATAGATAGATATTTTTGAGAGCATATTATTTATCTACGCTCAATAAGAAAATTTTTAAACAAATCGAATTTTCAATATAGAGCAGCGTACTCTATTCAAGAACTTTCTGCATCGAAGTGCTTTACTGTGGTCAAACAAGACACATTTTTTTTTTAAATTATGGCTCAGATTGAGATCAGCATTGGGACGTTTAGGCTTTTAATTTACTTCATAAAATAACATGCCCTAAATGTAGTAATAAAAAGAAAGTCGACTATAAGCGACGTATTATGTTTATTTAGAACTCATGCTCCGGTCTTTTACTCAGATAGTGCAGGATATAGATAATACGGGGTATATTTACTCTGTGCAGGAACGGAGAAAGAATACCATTTCCTGCGGCCGGGCGGCCTGTCGTAAGAGGCGACAAAACAACCCATAGCCAGATGGTAGGGCATTTGCCTGACTGGATGGCTACCACCCTTGGTCTAAAGTATGTCGCCATAACAACCTTGAGTTGTGTTCCGGTTTTTTCCAGGTTCCAGTCTCTCTTAAGAGAACAGCAGCGCATTTGTAGCACCTTTGATGTTGCAAATGTCGATACCATCAAGTAGGCCGTCTGCCTGTCTGTTGAACTCCTGCAATAAAAATAAAAAAATATTTCACTGTAACACAGCTCGGCACTTAAGGTAAATCCGGCCCTGATGAAATCTATGATTAGTCTTAACATATGTGTTACGTCCTTTTGCTAACAAACCCTAAGGCTTCGGCCTCACCACAAGTGGCCCGCTTGAAGGTTAGCTATGAGGCAAGCTGAATTGTCGAAATGATTCATAGTAGCCACACCGATAGCTGCCATGCTGTCATACCACTTACTGTACTCTCTGTCACTTGCCGTCTACGTGTACTTCATTGGCAAGTTTTTGCCACATTTTTTGAATAAACCTTTATTATGTAAGTTATGGGAGATTTCACAATGGCTTCCTTTTGCATACAGGGGCTATTATCAATCCCTCCATAGCATCCCAGTGATCTAAGCAAATAACCGATGCGTCCGTTCGCTTAGCTAACCGCTACGCTACTATCGAGATGCCAAGCGTCCTTCTTAGCGAGCAGTGTGGCCGCTGGCTTTACATGCGATGTGTTGGTTCACTAGAATAAGTCATTTTCTTTCTGCTAAGCGTACCACTTGCTGTGAGGCCGGAAAATATATATTGCCCTAATCCCAAATGATTGGGATAACGTAAGAGTCAAAGCCATGAGATCACCTGTACTCGAACACAGTTTATATTTCCGTCAGTGTATAAAACTTTAAATAATAAAATCTGTATATATTTTTATTGTTTATTATAAAAGATACAAAACAAACATAATCGTCGTAGTAATTACCGCGACGGCAAAGGTTATCGTGCTTGGAGATCACACAATTCACTTTTAAGGTATTAAATAAAAATGTTAGTGTTTTAATTTGTCTAGAGTAAAATTTCTTGATAAAAGCTCCTAATATACTGTGTGTATTTTAACAAAAGTAATTAGAAAGGTACAGGTGGGTATAAGCGTGTGCTCACATGACCCCCGCGGTTAAAATTAATTCTACTTTATTTATGGCATTTGTCAATTATTGTTGACAAACTGTTATGTGATTACTCTATATAATATAACAGCATCAGCTAACACTAATACCATCATACACTTACCCACATATACACATACACTTGTTATCATGGAAGCATTTTGATTTTCTGTAATACTGTGAAGACATGAGTGGATGAAGATCTTGTAAGATTTTTTTTTACATAGAACGAAAGTTTAATACAGTTACAAATTCTTCTACAGTTTAGTTTTAGAAACAACAAGCGATGAAGAAGTTCTGTACGAAGACAAATTGATAATTAAACTTGTATAGTCATGTCCCCTACTCATATCTTCAATTATTACATTTTTTGTGTTTTACAGTCGAATTGTTTTCTATATATCTATATCACTGGTCGGCAAAAAAATATAAAAAAATAACTCCTTCTGACTATTGTGATTTTTTATAATATCGACACTTCTGAATATAAATATAGTATTAAAAGTTTTGTATCGCATCCATTTTTTTGTAATTCATTTTTTAAATTAAGCGTTTGTTTTGCTTTACATACAAAATGTATATTTAATTATTGTGACAATAGCTGATTTAATTCCTCCGAAAACATTTAAAATCATCAAAGGTATATGACAAATTATTGATAAAGTCATTTCAGTTTGTAGTTTTCTCCATTTCTCATGTATTATATTGTAATTTCGTGGCAAATCAAGTAACAAACATTTATAAGTAATAAATCTGACCATTTTCCGTTGTATCGTTTCTCTAAGTGTAATATATCTTGTTAGAATCTTTCAGCACATTCATGAGATATTGCTTAAACATTTGCGGAAAAGGAAATTTAATTTAATGACATAACGATATTTTGGAGCTTGATAGGAAAAAAGTTTGGCACAAAGAATATTGCGTAAGGAGCAAACATTAAAAAAAACTTGATAGAAAGAAACTAAAAGCAGATCTAAATTCAGCATGTCAAGTTCTATATATTTATCGGATTTTTATTTAAAGGAGGATTTGGTTGCCGACCAGTGTAATTAAAAAAATGTACCAGAATACAACATTTAATTGAAATTATGTAAAGTTCTATTTAATTTTATACAATAATAAAGCAACAATAAAATTGTTGTATCGCTTTTCGTTTAATTACATCTTGTACAATGTATTCGATATCAAATGTGCTGTTTTTAATAAAACAAGACTCGAAATTGACCCGGAACATAAATATGATAAAATCTTGCCAAATTATTGTGTTAATTATGCTCATATAACGAAGCTTTTTGACCCTACGAAAAAGTACTTTGTTTGACATATCTTACATCATCAGTACATAATATTCTGTGTTTGAGAAGCGTTTTATCTGAGCCATAAAGGAACTTAAAATCTTAAACGTTTTATTGTAACTTTAAAATGTATGACTTTAATATTTGACTGACTGATTACAGTTAAAAAAATGTTTTAAATAATAAGATGTTAATTTAAAGTTTTAGTTAAGACTAGGGTTCGCCCGCGTCTTCGTTCACGTTGGATCGGCATCAAAGATCAAAGTTGTCTTATACAGAAGAAGAAAGAAGAATCAGATTTTTTCGATCTGGTTATTTTAAACTCTCCCAAGAAAATTCTTGCGGGATTTCCAATACCAAAAGTACAGCAACGATAACCGGATCGTAATCGGCCCAATCGTTTTTGCGTGAAGTCTGAACAAATGGGCAAACACAAAAAATATGAAAAACAAAAGACTACAATTTTGCAATTTTATAATATTATAGATTTTTTGTAAAAACAAGAACGCACTGGTGGCGCCAAATGTATCGTGGGTGGTTGGGCGCGTGTTACGAGTTAAATATGTTAGGGTACGTACCCATACTATTTGACCCATTTTTTACCATAGGGGGCAGGAGCGGTGACCACCCGCAGTATATGGCAAGACCTCACAGTCTCCCTCTAGTATTCATGAAGTAATTTATAAATATGATTTTAAGTCATTTTTGGCAAACAAAGTTAAAAAAGTTATTCGGCTCATATTTGTCTTTATTAAAACGGCGCTTACAGCGTGACGCCAAGGATGCGTCAGTGTTGCCACCTGTGAGTCTAATAGCCCTAAACGCTGCGCACCATATTTGAGTATAGCTCGTGAGATTTCCCTAGAGGATGTTGACTACGTGACGAAAACCTAAGCCCACTTCCTCGCCCCTGTGACCAAGTTTGGTGTTTTGAAGGCCCTCCTCCGCACTAAATGGGTCACGTTATATGGGTACGTTCCCTTACTGGGCATATCTTCTAAGAAAGTTACGTAAAATCGGCTTTTATGTAAAATTTATATTTTATAGATATTATAAAATTCTTCTCAGGCACAGAATTAACATCTTTGCCACAAAATTAACGCGAGTTAACATTTAGTACGTTTACCGATTGCATGCAAATCTTCGTTATGTAAATACACTATTATACATACGCCATGCCACTTATTTTTGTAAGGTCTTCTATTATGTTTATTACGAAGCCATTGGAAACTAAGAGCGGCTATAATGTAATATAATAAATGGTGTACGGTCTTACACTGTAAAGATTTTATTTTTTCACAAAAACAGCTGTTTGATATCATGGACGTTAAACAAGAGTTATTCTTGTATAGTAATGAACACACAACTAGTACATTGCCATAATATGAGCAGTACTACGAAAATTTGGTATTCATATAAATAATGCTGGCCTGACTTGTTTCGACCATTTTTTACTTTAAAACTCATCCTATCCAGCGCTTATGAAACAGTGGTTTACATCATACAATAATTGTCTGCGTTGACGATATATCTTGGTGAAAGTATAGACAGACATTCGTATTAGAAATATCAAATATATCAAAATAAAGTGGAACTTTATTTATCTAAAGGTGCTCTTACACGGGCAATTTTTTTGAACAATTATTGCTTGGCAACAGTAATGGATTAATTGGAACCAATTAAGTGGAGCAATTGAGAATATTACTTCCATTTGCTCCATATCTTCCAAATTTCTCAACGTCGCCATATGAGTTGCCGAATATCCAATTGGCTTAGAAATTTTTAGTCAATTTTCTTTCTATCTCGTTTTTACGTATAACCGCGTCTCGTTTTCGCGAGAGGAACTGTCAGAGTGGCCTAATTTTTAAGTTGCTCCATATTGCATGGTATTGTGTGGCCGTATCTCAGCAACAGCTTGCTAGATATTGCTCGGGATAGAGAAATTGTAGTTGCTTGCGTAAGAGCACCTTTGCTGTACTTATGTCTTACACTTGCCAGTATATCTATCTAGACAAGTACCAATTTCACTAAACGATCCTCCAAAAGCGGCCGGATTAGGCCCTCGATCTTTTGTGGAAGATGATTTTGTTTAACACTACTGGTGGCAGTACCTTAGAACATGAGGATTTCCACTTTAAACCTCATTGATAGTAATACTCACACTACATTTGTTTGGACCATCATAGAATAGTATGTAGGGTAACTTATAATATTGTAAATTATTTTTTCATTTCTAATTTATTCATAACATTAAGAAATCTTAATTTCTTTTAAATTATTATTTTGTATCCATTCAATAATATTATTATGATCATTTTGTAGCTATCTAATATATATTTGCTGCCAAGATTGGTATAATTACCCCTATAAGCTGAGTCCCAATTTTAATGATGACCCTAATCTAATGCGACAGGTATTTGGTTGAATGTGAAATAACCACCTACTCGACAATTATGTACTTAAACTGTGTCTTATATTATGTATGTATTCCTAGTACGACTTAAACATTAGAAATTATAAGAAATTTTTTCTTCATTGAGATCATCTTTTTGCATACGTCCAGGAATAATATAATAATAAGTATTGTCTGGTAGGTTATTTTTAGTATTTCGCAGCTGTATAGCAAAAACTTACCCTTATATTTTTCGTCATGTCCGTCCATCTGTCTATGTGTACTATCCCCTTAAAAATTCGGCACTGTATTTATATAATTTGGATGAAAAATCTTTTCTATAATTGATAAAGTAAAACCGTTGATAAAGTACCTACGTTCGAACACATGGGGTATCGCTTGGCGCGACAATATATGAATAGGGCAAAGCTAACACAAATTCGCAGTTGCGGTACCGGAGCTACAAAATAGGGAGTTGTGGGTATATTGCATAACACACAGACACATATATAAGATATATATATATATATATATATATATATATATATATATATATATATATATATATATAAATTGCTGTTCATTAGTCTCGCTAAAACTCGAGAACGGCTGGACTGAATTGGAATGAAACTGGAATATTTATGGAAGTGCAGGGAAGGTTTAAAAGGTGAGTAAATGTGAAAAAATTGATTCCGAGGCGGTACGAATTTTGCCGGTTCAGCTAGTATTAATTATAAGTATATATTGATACGGCAACCTTACGACTAAAGAGCTTTGGTCGTATAAAATGGGTGAGTTTCTGCATGAAAGCATGTGTATTTGTGTTATGTAGTACACCCATAGAGTTCTAGAATTTGTGACGTGACATTTATAGTAAGGGTCCCATAATGGGTGACGCAGCGTGACGAAGGAGAAGACAATATTTATCGTAATACACTTTATGGACAGCCCATAATGATGTATTTAATTAATAGGTGACGAATATACGAATATAGAGTTCTAAAAACTGTATGGTACTTTTTAGATCTGTATAAGTATTTTTATTATTATCGTAATAAATAACATTGAAAATGTTAATGAAATGATAATAATAATATTATATAATGGCCAGGCAACATTATAAACTTCCTGTAAAGGACAAAATGTCGTTCATATAAAGAACAGAACATCTTCAACAATTAGATATATGTGGCAGTTTATGCAACAAATCATTCTATTTTTAACAACAAAATCAATCTATGTCCTCTTATTTGAGAACTCGGCCTTATTATTTTACGATTACAACTAATTATTAATAATTACTTAAAATAAAAGCGTTTCTAAAGACTTGGACGGAGACGGGTCTCTGTATACTATCCAGATGCGTGTTTCCATTAGATTCATATGACACCACCTTCCATTCTACTGATAAAAATATTACAGCTGTTATTTTTTCACAAGCCCGACTCATAAACAGCGCTCTGTGAGCTTAATTAAAAAGTGCTTTGGGTTAATGAATGTACACAAATAGAACAGTAAAGACAGAAAAGTTAACCTGCAGTTTTTCTCAAGTTAAATTACTCCATACTACACTGGGTCGTTAATAAAGTCCAATTATAGTATTGAGGTTATATAAGACAAATATTTTACAATATTGACTGGTATTTCCGAAGACAAACAAACAGACCAAAAAGCTGTTTGTAACTTATTAAATATTTCTGCCTATATATATATATATATATATATATATATATATTCGTTATTAATAACTGTCATGAATTTATTGTCTAATGAAAACGCAAATATCGTACTTATCCCGTCACCGCACTGTCTCATAATCTGTGACGCTGAACGCAAGCTATTACACGCTTCACTTGTCTTTTAATTTAGATCAAGCAACCAAAGTGATTCATATTCAAGATACGTGACTAACTATCAATTTTGTTTCCTTTCATTTCTGTGAATCAAGTTGGTTGTACCGTGTAATTCAGCTTTTAATAAAGGGTTGTTAATACGATGTGATCCAAAGCGCGCATTCAGATTTGCACATGGCATATGAACAGTTCAATTACACACTTAGAAACCTTAAGAAAATTCTAAGTTCGAATTCATAGTATTTTATAGGCAATATAAACATTGAAGTTATATACATATTTAGTTTTGGCCAAGTTTTAATTAAATTAGAATAAGCACAACCATTATTATATACTGTGCGATCCAAATAAGAATAGGAATGTCAATAACCTGTATCTGTCAAATATCACTTGAAAAGTATGGTTTGCAAAAAACTTATTTGCATATCAATAATAAATAGTCTTACATCAAATTTAAATAAAAAGGTGAAATTAGTAGTAAATTGTCTTAATATAATATTTAATTATTTAAAGTCACAATATGGCGCAAAGTCGATCCTATTCTCATTTGAATCGCATTATATGTAAAACCCCCATGGGCTGCGAGCCACTGTGGATACCTCACAGCGGAGGAGGATAGAGGTTTGCGGGTGGCAGGGAAGCTTGTAGCCCCGTATTATAGGTGGTGTTTGTCCCGTGACTTTATCGATTAACACGAAATCGCCATATCAACGAAGTCGATCTGGCAGCCGATAACTACGTCTAGCGGGACTCGTTACTTTCATGTCCCCTCGACAGTGAACTTGTTAATCCTGCTATATGTTATCTATATCAACATCGTCGTAGCAAAATTAAACAAAATCAAAATCTCGATAAATTGTCGATTTTGTATTTTATTATTATATTAATATTGATAATGTTTGAACAAAAAAAAAATATTTTATTATTATATTAATATTGATAATGTTTGTAAAAAAATTATTTATATTTTACATGTTATAAAGAAAGCTAAAATTATTTCTTATATTTATTTTTTAAACAATTATGCCGGGTTTCTAGAGAAATCTGCCTCCGCGACGTTTTCAAGTTTTACTATGGAGATCGTTTTACTACCAAATAAAAATAATACACCAAAATTTTTAGCAAACTTTTTCTGGTTTAAAAAAACATTTTTTTTAATAGTAAAATTACGAATTAACACATGGTGATTTTTTTACCAATACTTGAGCGTAAATTGCATGAAAAATGTTTTTGTTGTAATTCCTTGGTGAATTATTATTATTAATAGCACATTTATGGGCCATTTACATGGAGAGAGTTCCTTGTCTCGAAGATATGATTGTCGTAAACAAGAAAAAAATATTTTCATGTAAACGAAACATGCGATATCGTACGTGAAGGGGCGATAATCGCCTGGTCATTGGATAGTGACGTCTCTGTGTAAAAAATACAAGATATCGTGCTAATCACCGAACTCGAAAAACAAGTCTCGCATTCAAATCAGTTCAAATTGATTTGTATGATACTCGCATGAACTTGAAAAATGTCATACACGTTCCAGTTTAGACAAGTCGAGAAATCGTAGGCAAACAACTCAATGCGATTTTTACGACCTTACGATTATGATACGAGATACTCGTAGGTGAGTTTTTGTTTTGTTTGTCAAATGTAAATATGTCAATGTGATTATTGCCTCTGAAAACAGTATACGATTTAATAAATAATAAAACTACGTTTTAACGGTTTTAAGCGCGGTAATTTATTTGATTTTGGTTTTCCCGACGTTTCTAGTACGATTTCTCGCCCCAAAACGTGCGATAAACTCTCTACATATAAATGGCCCTTAACGGTTATTCTAAACTTGTCCGTAGCCCTCGCACATAGCTGTACCTTCGCTACTTTGTATCTTCCATCTCACTGTTCCCATGGGATTTCATGCACAAAGAAGTCGGCCTATTGAAGTAGCGTATATCTCCTTTCATAGCGATTATGGATGTATACTAGGAAATAGGTAACATTTTTAGAAACTCTAAAAAAAAATAGAGAAATAAAAAAGAATCTATCTTTTTTTATCAAGGTCTGGTAGAAATTACGCTTCGATAGACATCGTATTACGAAATAACACCCCATATTATATTTACATAGTTCTTATTTTAGAATCTATTTCTAATTGTATTTCTTAAACATAAAACTTAAACTTAGAGATAGAATATAGTTTTGAAGGGCAAGTTAGGTAAGTTTTGAACAATCAATTAATTAACACAGTCATTTTAGAATAAATAAAATTTAAACAATAGTATTTGTATAAATATATTTTTTACAAAATATAAGTTTTTATAAAATTAAGAGTTATATAAGAAAATTTACAATTAAAATTTACGTTGAAATGAAATCATTATAAAAGTTTACTTAAAATTTTACGCTCACATTGGTTAGGCGACGCCTTCGTGACAATAATTTCATTATAACCACTGATTAAGAAGAAGAGTAAACATTACAATCGTCCAGTAGAAAAACAAGGTTCTTGTGAAGTGTCTAAACGCAGCATCTGTTATGGGGCCATCTATAAATTACGTCATACGAATTTCATGACCGCCCCCCTCCCCCCAGTCCTTGTCACATTCGTGAGACTCTTCCCTCCCTAGTGTTACATATTTTGCAATTTTACATCAAGAAATTACTATTATTAAAAGAGCAGTTTCGTACATACATACATACATAACTTCACGCCAGTTCCCTTGCGGGGTAAGCACGAACAGCAGAGCGCCATTCAGGCTTATCCTTACACACCTCACTTGCTTCTTTGACATTCATAACTCTTGTCATGCACGCTCGTCTGTTCTTAGGGCTCCTGATATCACCTTCTGCTAGTACACTACAGTACAGTTTCGTAAATAGTTTTATTTCCATTTAAATTATTTTTTAATGATTTAAACACTGCTCATACAGATATGGAGTTAGAAATATTATGAATCTTTTTGTTAATAGTTCAAATTTCGTGTTTTAAAGCATATATATTTTAGACTTTGAAAAGTGACGTCACTAAATTTAGGACCCTGCTACCCTTTGTCACACAATGTCACACTTTGTCACACCTCTACCCCGTTAACGCAAACATAATTCATTGATTGCCCCTAACAAGATGGCGGTTCATTTGAAACAATATATTTTGCAAAACTATTTAATAGCTTTATTGCGCGTGATATCATACTTAGATACTGTTTTCACAGGCAAGCACAGTCTATCAGTAAATGTTTGTAAGTCGTGTGCAGGTTTGCCGATGACAACCGATGACAATAATTTATTTTACTGATAAGGTAAACAACATTGAAGTTATAATTGTCAGTGAGCTGTCTTGGCGACCTTATATCACCGAATTAAGCCGGCGGCTGTCTCTCATCCGAATCCGTTAGAAGGGAAGTTGAGGAATTTCTTACCTGCTTACACCAAAATTAAGCTAGCAGAGCCCTTAATATTTCCTCTTCTTGATTATGCTGACGCCAGCTATCTAAATTTAACCCAAGAACAACTTAATAAACTTGAGCGCCTCCAAAATGTTTGCATAAGGTTCATATTTGGCCAACGCAAGTATGACCATGTCTCTGAATTCCGAAAAAAACTCATGTGGTTGCCAATTCGATTTCGCCGGAATACTCACATCCTTGCTTGTCTCTATAGTATTTTATTTGTCCCTAGTACTCCTGATTACCTTAAACAACGTTTTGAATTTCTTTCGAGCTCTTATAATTTATGCTCTTCTACTAAACTTAAATGGAACACTCCTGCGCATAACTCAATTTTTTACAACAATTATTTTACTGCTAAGGCTATACAGCTTTGTAACACGCTTCCTGTTGAATCAGACAAACAAAATCGCTAGCGATATTTAAAACTATGATAAAAAATACTACCTGTCGTTGGAATATGAAATTTAAATTCATTTATAAACATTTATATATTTTGTAGATATGTATGTATTTATTATTAAAATGTAAGTAATTCGTACTATATGTTACGTATATCTCCATCGCCTTTATCATCTTAATTCATTCCTGGGGTTGTCCGGAAGAGATCGCTTTTTAGCGATAAGACCGCCCTTTATATATAACTAGATATAATTAATTTTAGTCTAAGTTAATTATTGTATTGGTGTATAATAAAGTGATATTTATATCTATCTAACCCTCCTGCCTTTCACAACCGCGACCTGCGGTCGCTAGCTCTTAATACTAGTTAGAATAGCCCCGGTCCCAGTCGTAGGAAGCGGGAAGGGCGAACATCGGCAAACCTGCGCACGACTTATAGCAAAACAATCAACGCACAAACATTAATTTATAAAACAATGTTCGTTGCTAGATTTACAAATTGCAATACTCCTGACACTGGACATATTTATCTTCCGTGATCACAGTTACTGAAAAGTGGCCGAAACGCCGGAATAATAAAAATCAAATGAAATACCGCACTTATAACCATTAAAACGTAGCTTTATTATGCATAGCTGATTCTTTGAGGCCATCTAGCTTTTTATAGATGCGTATATACTGAGTGAAGTTATGTATGTATGTATGTATGTATATACTGAGTGACTGCCATCTGTAATGTAAATGTAATGTAAATTCCATAATCATAACGGTCAACGAAATGTTTGTCATACTTGGCTATAGTACCAATGGTAGCACGGGTTATAAAAGAATACCCTTACGCCCCTAAATAAATGCACTTCAACTAAATATAAGAAACTTCATCAAACACGCTTTTGAAGAATCCAAAATTTATAATCCACGCGCAAGAGAGAGCCACCTCCTGCGGTATGAGGGGGACAGAAAGTAGCGGCATAAATAATATGTCAAAAAAGTGTGCGTCTCGGAACGCCTAGAAGTTGAACTATTTAATATTAAAATTGTTTAACTTGAGAAAAGCTTAGGTTATTACTTAAATTTTATGTATATAGCCCGTGGGTTAGAGTGAAAGAGGAGGAGCCTGCCTACCGCTGCCGTATGCGTGAGAGAAAGAGAAGCCAGACTGGCGCCGTAACGCGTTACGTAACGAAGCGGTTTACCCTCCCATAAGAAATATTAGCTGGATAGCAAAGTTTTTGTAAATTTGGATGGTTAACTACCGCTATTCCTTGGAAGTACGCCCCTTCTCGACGTTTTACCTCAGGCCATGCCTTGCGCGTGGAATATAGTACCTATCAAGTTAATTTGAAGATGTCCCTTATCGATGATAAATTATTTGGTTCGCAGCATGAAATCAAACGCAGCCCTATCAATTGTTTATTTAAACGCTAACCGGTATTTATCAACGACTATCTTTATCGCAAGACAACGTTGATTAGGTTCAAATAATACTTAATCGAGCCCAGATTGAGCAACGGTATAGAAAAGGCGTGGTTGCTGCTGTTTATTGTCTTATGAAATCATTTAGACCATAAACATTCTTTAGAGAAGGGGTATTAAGTGGATAGATGTTCCTCTTCTATAGTTTATAATCAAAGAACCAAATGCTAACTCACTGCTATCAGAAAGTTAGCATTTGGTTTTTTAGACCCATCTGCAATTCCCTCAGGTTGCAAGTTCGTCGAGGGGTATGTATATGCATTTGCATATAAATAAGGTGTTTCACGCCGGTTAAGTAGTGTATGTATATGTGTGCGAGGGATATACTAACATCAGCCAGGGCCATTACCTTCGCCTATTTCCTGAGGCCCCGGCATATGACAGCAGGAGGAAGACCGGAGTGCTTAGTGGATATTCCAGATAAGCAGACAGGGAGTCTCCACTGAATGTCCCTGAGTAGTGTGGTGTCCGCAAATGGATTCACCTCAAAAAAAGAACATTTTATCACCACCTCCTCTTAGCAGGTGGTAATATTTTTATGGCACACTATCTCGACTCTCTTGCTCTAGTTATAACTACCAATAAAAATGCAATGATATTTTGCTTTTTTGGATATTTCAGTTTTTGCTTTGGCTTCAATAGATTCAAAATTATCTCGTATTAAAAAAATATTTATACGAGAAAATTAATATCAATATCAAATATTAAAAGATTTTAAATTGTTTTTATTGTCTTCATATTTCAGAAATCAGCTGCTTATTATTTTGGCCCCTTTCTTAGCTCACTGGCTTTTAATCAACGCCGCAAATTATATAAGAATTTAATTGTCTATAAATTTCGACGTTCTAAACGATCCCGATTTGTGGAACTGCTTGCAGATTGAAAGATTGATTGTTTATTTCTATCTCTGGGTCAAATTGCAAATCGATATATTACTTGAAGTAATAATGCGCAAATAAAATCTTAAAAAAGGCGCGACGTTCTTATATGCAACTTTTCATGTATTTTATTAAGTAGGTACTTTCAATCTTATACTTCTAAATAACTAATCAAAAAGAAATTAATTACCAACATTACACAGACTAGCGCTATAATTATGAATTGATAAGAATAAAACTATAATATAAACTATATTTAACATTGTAAATTATTCTTAATATTTTGCTTCAGCCGAATTTTCAAACATAGCACGTATTTCGGTACAATTTTTATCACGGTAAAGCTCATTGTGGTCATAATGATCCCATGATTGTATCTCTTTGTATAAATTCAAACCGGGGCTTTGAGTACTTCTTAGGTCCCTGGCGCCGACCACGTGATAGTCCGGATGGAGAAGGCCTCTCTCAACAGCTACAGCCAGCAATCGTTGGACATTTGCAACTTGAAGTGGTGTCACCTGAGTCACTCCTTCTCGATAATCGCCTGTATAGGGACAGATAAAAGTATATTTATCAAATGTAGAATGGAACATATTTTATTGTACGTATTATCTTGATTGTATCTCTTAGGGCCGATCGATGTGATACCACGGTCTAGCTATGACTGCCAATAAAAATGTAATTCGAACAATATTATAGATCCTATATTTTAAGAGGTCGCTGCGAGTCTTATTTATCTTGAATTTTCATATAGGAAAACGTTGAAAAAGTTTAGCCAAGAATACGTTATGTTTTTTTATTGTACCAGTTCAGCAGACCGGCAGACGGCTCAGTTTATGGAAAGCGGTTACCATCGCCTGAAATGCAGGTTTGTACAAAAAATCAGCGTTTTCTTGGATATAATTCTAGCACAGCAATAAACTGAGTGCTAACCTTGTTTAGTGAAATACGGCATATAAATTCTCAAAATATGCTATTTTAAAACCATAATATGTAAGTAATGTATTGACGCCGCTATTTTTTCAAATAGTCTTTTCGGTTGTCCTCTTAAATACAATGAAAAAGAAAGAGATATTTTTTTGAAGGCAAATGAACAGATAGAGTTATAAACATAAAAAACCACTGAGCCATATACATCCAGTGCGTTAGCGCCAGAGTTATAAAAACGCTAATCATAATTAATACGATTTAATCCAGCGTGGCTTAAGTGTAGACAGCTAAGCGGTGTGACATACAACAAACTAATGCCACCATAGTTAATACACTATATGCACAGAAGTTGTCTTCTCATACGGTTCAAATGTTGAATCACTAAAGTGATAGACCACAAACGTCTGTTTCTATTCAGCTGAGATGAGAATTTTGAGATGGATGTGTGGTGTTACAAGAATGCATAAAGTGAGAAATGACTTTGAAAAATTTAGAGGAAGAAGTCTAAGATGGCAGGGCCATGTAACGAGGAGGAATGATAGTCTTGTGACTAAAAGAATGTCAAACTGGAATATTGACTGCTAAAAACGCAATGGCAGACTAAACAAGGGATGGATGGTGTGACAGCCGGCGTATGTTAAAATAAAAGAGTATGAAATAAAAAGACATATTGTGACGACCCCAAACAATAGGGAGAAGGTAAAAGAAAAGAGAGAAGTGCGACTAAATCCAATGTGAGTTAGACTATAACATAACATAGCGTATTTATCAGGCAATTTTATTAAATAAAAGCAACGGCATACAACATAAAACCGTGCGTTCGACGTGATAAGATAATTCGTGCCATTATGACATTATCTGTTTGTCTCCACTTAATTGATGATTGGCTACTCATAAACATGAACATTACTCACATAACAATTTACTAGCCACGAGGAAATTTAATTCCTGTCCTTGTGAGATAATATAAATAGAAATTTATTGATGCTAGTAAAGTAGAGATCTTAACTGGACTGATTATTGTCTTAAAGCAGTCGGATAAACGAAAATCCGGATAGTTGAGTATATGAAGAAAAGCGTTTTTTGTACATATTTAAGTATAGAATGAAATTGTTAAGTACAGTAGTGACATGACGTAGCAACATAAATATTGTAACTGTTTTCAGACAATATGTTCTGATCTACGGGGCCGAGACATGGACACTGACGGCAGAACTGGTCCACAAGTTTCAAGTCGCTCAACGGGCTATGAAGTGAGCTATGTTGAGTGTTTCTCTTATGGATAAAATTAGAAATGAGGATATCTGTAAGAGAACCAAGATAATTGACATAGCTCGTAAAATTAGCAAGTTGAAGTGGCAGTGGGCCGGTCACCCCTGCCGCAGGACCGATAGCCGATGGAGCAGACGAGTCCTGGAGTGGAGATCGCGTCTCGGTAAACGTAGTGTCGGACGCCCTTTAGCCCGATGGACCGACGACCTATGCAAGGTCGCCGGTAGGCGCTGGATGAGGAAATCAGAGGACAGGCATGAGTGGCGCCGATTTGGGGAAGCTTACGTCCTGCAGTGGTCTGCGAATGGCTGACGACGACTTCAGACAATAACATAAAGCTTGGGTAGTAATTGCGTAGAATGCAAACGGATAGTACCAGTTGCGATATGTCGGTCCACTAATCAATAGCCAAAGTTCCTTGATCGTGATTACCAAATCGGATAATCGCGAGTGTGTATGACTGAGGTGTAGCAAACAGTGCATACTCAGTAAGACAAAGGCATAGTAAAAGAAAAGAAAAATATTATTATAGTTATAATAATGACATGACGTACTAAAATTTTATTCTGCAACATATCTCCATAAATTCTTTATATGCTTGGCAAGATAAAAAACGTTATACAGAAGATAGTATAAGAAGTTGGAGTGAGCTGCTATGCTAATGAAGTTTTGTCATTTAAGTATTCTTTAATAGTGTAGTATTTCTTTTTAAGCAAGATACTTGTGGCCTTACGTCACATAAAATAATTACACCATCGTCTTAGCGTGTCGTAGCTACACGAACGACGAAGATGCGTAAGCGCAGTTCGCCGCCGGGTGAGACATTGCACCTGAGTCGTTCGATCGGCAGTGCAACTGAATGACCTTGTTAAGTGTGCGCGGGCGTATCGTTATGCGAATTGGAAAATATTTTTGTCGTGCTTTTGTTATAATATAATACAATATAATCAATTTACACAATAACAGCTTCGAATAATAAAATATCAACTCCTTATTTGCCAGTGTCATTCGGTGTTCGAAGGCTACGCCTCCAACGCCGCACCACCCAGCCACCTCACATACTTTTTGATTTGGTTTTAAATTTTGTAAAAGGCAAATCTAACATTTCATTCCGAATCTTATTGAAGAAGCGTATACCAACCCCCGAGAAATAGGACAATACTATCAGTCTATTATTATGCCTGGTGTTGAAATTGTGAATATCCTTATATTATTAAAAATATATTGGCAGGCGAACGTCATAATATCGATTTCCTTAAAGCGTTCTCTAAGAGACTCCCGAAGACCAGGGTTGTGAATTGACCTTGCGGCTCCTTTTTGTAAAACACATATAATCTCTAAGTCAGCAGCGTTGCCCAAAAGTAAAATACCATAGGACATAATACTATGAAAATAACTGAAATAAACTAGTCTAGCAGTCTCTTCGTCAGTGAACTGCCCAACTCTTTTGACTGAATATGCAGCAAAACTAAGTTTTCCTTAGACAATAGATATATGAGTGCCTCACAGGAGCTTCTGATCTAGGTTAATGCCTAAGAAGTTGAATCTACTAGGTTAAGTCTCGTGTCGTTAAGAGTAGTGCTAACATCGTATTTAATTATATTGGGCATAACAAACTTAACACATTGTGTTTTGTTCGGATTAAGTAATTAAATTATTTACGATAAACCATTTAGATATTTAAGTCAAGATGTTGGTTACGTCGTTAAACTTTTGTTTATTTCTGTCAACTTTAAATATAAATGACCTGTCATCAGCAAACATCACTATCTCATCACACATATCTGTAATAAAATATGGAAAATCATTAATATGTATCAAAAATAAGAAGGGACCTGGAATAGATCCCTGGGGCACACCCATAGATAAACCAGTCATACAAGATTTGACATAGTTAATTTCTACGCTTTGGGATCTGTTATTTAGGTAAGCCGATAATAAATTAGAGAATCGCTATGAATTCCATAATAATTGAGCTTTTTTAGGAGGGTCACGTGTTTAACGCAATCGAATGCCTTGATAAGATCGCAGAATACACCAATGGTATTCTTTGACCTTTCTCGAGTATCATAAATGTGATTTAGGAGTTCAACCCCTGCATCAGTAGTAGATCGACCTTTGGTAAGTCCGAACAGTTTAGCATGAAATAATTTATTAATATTAAGAACGGGAACTATAAGATATAATTCCCGACACGGATCTAGAGCGATCGGCGGAATTGTAGGGATCGCTTTGTGCATTGAGCGCAGCCGATGATGCGTCTTATCGACATATCTATAATATTATGTTGTTACCCCTTTAACAGAAACATACATCACATACAGTGTAACCTTGACATAACAAATCTAAAGGAGATTAGAAAATATTTTTATAGAAATTTCTACAATGAGGTTTGTTACATAGATGTTAGTTTGGTCTAACATTCGTTTTTGTTAGGCAAGTAAACTTAAAACAAAAAAGCAAAACGCACTTTAATATTTACTTACCTTACTACTAAACATTAATTTATTACGAAAGTTTAAATTCATGGATCGTTTTTTACGGTTCTTTTTTTTTACGGTAAACGGATACGGTTGAACCTGTCGAGACAGGAATTCTTGTTAAGATAGTTTGGTAGAATACTTTATGCAAATGTAGATTGATCAAAATCGTTACACAGAGGTTAATTATACTTCCTACTAATGTTTTGCAATGGTTGAAAATTCATTAAAATGAGCTTTTTAATGTAGGTTTATTTCATATTTACTCTTACGCCCGGTTTTACGTTTTACGCCTAGGGATTTCTTAAAACTTGTTAATTCAATAAATTCGTTATATTGAGGTTATTTATAATAGGTCTCACTGTATTTCGCAAAATATATCAAATTTCACTCGTGTGCAGGCTAATGTCGGCTCTCAAGATTCGTGCCGGGGACTATACAACTCAAAAAAAGAATTATTCTCGACGTTATACTTACCAATGAAACCAATGCCGATAGTGCAGCTATTGTAGCCATAGGTGTGTGCTCCCACCATGCCTAAGCCCCTTCCCTCGTATATTCTGCCTTCATTGCCAACCATGAAGTTATACCTGATAACACAAAACAACTCTTTATACCTATAATTCACAAATTGTTATAATCGAATTCATTAAAACTTTATCTGATTGATATTATTTTTCCCTATAATGTTAGGTAGAATAATAAGTCTAGGCCAGTCTTTTCGATGAGTGAGGTTGTCTCACCCTACTGGATCTCCATATAGAATCGTTGGAAGATTCACCAGCCCTTTAATCTTATAAAATTGATTGGCCCCAGGTTGGGCGCCACTATAGTAGTTTAAATATTCTAAGCTACCACTATGAACTGTAAATGATGTTAGAGATAAATTTGGATTTATTTATTTATCAGAAAACGTCGTATATTATCGCAGACATAAGGTCGGTCTTACATGACGTGATGAACATTCTATCATTTCACTTTGGTGGAGGTTGCTGCTAAAGCGTAAAACCTCCTTGTTACAATGGTATAATGAAATTGAAGAAATATTTATTCTTAATAATTAGCACAAATATAAAAATGTTATATAGCAGACTCAGACGAAAATGGGTTTGCTATTAACGCAATTTCTTCATTTCATAAAACCTCATTACGAGAGATACCTTTAACCATAGACAAAACGTATATATAAAACGTCTAAAATAAAATACCTATATTTCTCTATAAAGCTAAAATATAAATAAAAGCTGTGAAATCACAGAATCTTATAAACATAAAACAATGTTTGTATGCTTGTCCCCGGTGTATTCCTAAAAGATTCTCAAAAAATTTATATAAATAAAAATAAATGTTTATATGTTTGCCCAATATGCGTTCGGAAACCATTTATCAGATGCTGATGAAACTATGTTAAGGTTTCCTGAGGATACTCGCGAGGGTTTCGGCCCAAAAGTCTATCTTTATTCTTTATAGATAAAATTCGTTCGTGTGTATGTCTCTGAAGTGTTCCTTAAAGAGTGGACCGACTTTGATGACGATTTTTGTGATTGTTCAAATGGATTCAAGAATGGTTTATATTGACAATTGGTCCCGGCAGAGGCTTAGCTAGGGTAAGGCAACTAGGGCCCCGGTACTAGCCCGGAATGAAATTTATAAAAACGATTAAATTTTTTTTACATGTAATAATACTTTTTTGTATTTTATAATATTAAAATAACATTTTTTACTTTGTATGTAAAACATGGCTATGAACGTAATAAAATATTTTTAATTGGATAGCTTAAAAGATCGCAATCGACTAAGCACTTGCTCCTACAGCGAACTTTCAATGTGTCTGGCAAGATGTAAAATCAGTAAAACTGTCCGGCTATTGAAGTAACATTTTTTTATAGGTCCGCAAGTAACATATATACAATTTAGCTTTTATACTATAATGAAAGTATAATTATAATTTATTAAAGTTTAGGGGTGTCTGGCAGAGGATAGCAACTGTCATAAGTGTCCGGAAATGGATGACGAGATTTCTAAAATATAAAAAAATGAACTTTATACATTAACGAATTTAAGGTACTATTTTAGACAACTTTACTACCTGCTACCTGCCCAAGTAACCATAACCCAAACTCTATAGTCGCTGGTCGTTTTTACCTGTATAGGGGACATGCACAGAAAAACTTTCAGCTTTTATAAAATAACGAAGGTCTGGCAGTCGTGGGCTCTTGCTCTATTGTATATTGTATGTATTGTCTTATGTAATATAATTAAGTGTTTAATCATTTCTGAACAATACTCACGGTATATCATAGCCCAAGTTGTTGAGGAAGTAGGACTGAAGATTACGTAGCTCTGCAGCGCAGTTGATGAACCTGTTACATTCTGGACTCACGGTATGTTGGATGATGACAAGTCTTAAAGGTTCAAAGGGCTCCGTGGTTTGGGTATTGTTGGCCCAAGCTGCTAACCACATGTTTCTTGTTATGTTCCATTCGTGTGGTGCTGTTGAAAATGAGTATTAGTAAAAATATGATTAGTGACTTGTATGTATGTGTCAGCTTAGTGCTTTATCTGACATTAGTTATCAAGGGAATAATTTCCAATAGGCAGTGCCCATAAAAAGTTTTATTGCACCTTGAATATACTAATTACCGGTATATGTCACGGCCTGACTACAACCCTAGGCGATGCGAATAGCGACCAGCGACGTGATGGAGGTTCGTGCCGAAATCGAGTACTTCTAGCATTCTTCATACTAGTACACTCTAAAGCCTCAGATACATTAGAGGATAAAATATCGCCGAACATAGCGCACAATGCTCCGTCTACGTGACGCTGCAACATTTCCCAGTGTCCCGTAACATGTCCAGCAACAATTTACGCAACGCGAAGCATATTGCTTGGACCCGCTTCAAAATGTTTCGCGACATTCCACGTAGTTGTTAATGGACATGTTGCATAATATATTGCTCCATTTGCCTCCAAGTATGTATAAGTCTTAATAATTTTGTATTTGTTCCTTATCGTATCGCATTTAGTGACAGAGTCGTGACCAGATCGTAAATATCGCGTTTCGCTTCATTAAATTAATATTATATATACTTTGCGTGTGTCACCTTTGATAAATAAATGTTTTTATTTATTTCAAAGTATTTTTAAAACTGAATTATTTATTGATATGATTGTGACATTTTTTTTCTAGATTTTTGTATTTGCGATCGGAAAATGTCTATAAGCAGATGATTTGGTTGTTTAAAGTCACGTAAGAAGGCAATATCCAATTATTTGTTTTCTTTAATTTAATTAGAGCTGTATTTTTTGTCCAGGACGAAAATCTGCGCTCGATGTAACCTTGTAATAAATAGAATTTCATACAGAACTTTATAGTCCAAGATGCCAGTCACCCCAGACTTACGTGACTTTAGGAAAGATGAAATGTTTAGGTTGCGTAGTTTAACATAAACTTAGAAAGGAATGGATACTCGCTAAGCTGAAAGCGGGGCCGTTTTTCAGGTAGCAGGTATCAAAGGTGGAAGAAAACCATGCTAACTTACGTCAAAGTAGCAAGGCTAGTCTTTACATATGTCATATATGATATTGTTATAAACAAAGATATACAGTTGCCAGACACTTCCTGTGGGCCATAACTTTTGATAGACACTTTAAAAAAATGTGGGAACTTTCGTCATTTTAGGAAGGCTGAATTTTATATATATTATCAAGTATAATATTTAAAAATATTTTCCAACGAGCCAAACAAATATGACGGGCCTGACGTCCTCCCAGACTCGTTTAGAGATACGTTGTGCGAGGAAGCGCGAGAGCATTAATCAAGTCAATTCAATATTATTTATATTTAAATTATATATATATAAGTATAATATATATATTCACGCGTCAGAGTGCATCTAACTTGTACTTATACGCTTGAATAATGCTCTATTATATTAAAGCAATAAAAAACTTATCTAACACATCTATGTGGCCCTTATAAGAAAAAGGTTGAGTATCGCTGGTCTACATCATGCCTCACATCGAATTCAGCATCTTTATCTGTACTTAAGATGTAGAGTGGTCATGTTTTATTATTATTATGTTAATTGATTGAAATTGTGATAATTACCAACGTCGTCGTCGTCGCTTAACATGCTACCTCTAAGCGTAAAAGTCAGGATAAGCACGATGCAGATGACGAGAGCAACCATTGATGATGCGCAAATTAACCTCTCAGCTCTGGTGGTGTTCTTAATGTGATTCCAAATATAAACAGGAAAAGATAGCTCTGGAAAATAAATATTAAAATACATAAATAATTACTTATATACATAATTATATAACCATTGCTACTTTAATTAAAGAGGTGAAACTAAATAAATTCCACATGTTGCTCGCTGATAGCAGTATATTAGTATTGGAATCCTGATAAAATGCTCAGAACTGCCAACTCATGCTAGATTTCCCCATCTTACTATCCATTCATTGGCCTTACTATTAGATAAATAATATAAACCATACATGTAATGTCAGTTTTCTATCAACAGTATGTTAAGATAATGGATAGTAAGATAATATAGGAACTATATCACTGAATTTAAGAAACTTTGCCGTTGACGATGCTTTCTATGACCCTAATGATTAATACAATTCCCTTGATATTAAGGGACTTTAAATCATAGGCACAACACTAACTCTGATACATCAATGGACTGGACTGTTGGTGGAAATTATTTACTGTTTTGCAAGCTTTCTTAAAACAAAAGTAAAAAAACTGAATTCGCAACAAACATCAATAAGTAATTAAATTGATATATAGAAAATTGTAAACATATAAGTGCTTTTTAATTCAGTAATTGATTCAATGCTTATAGTCATGTAAAACAGTGACGGTAATGCTACTGTTTCATCTGGGATAATGTTGGTTATTGACCGTTTCACGCCAATGTAGCGATGGGTTTAATGCATTATTTGTGATGAGATATTGTTATTGACCGGTACGTAGATATTCTTTAAGAAGCATTTGGCTAATGTCAATAGCTATAACATTATCTCAGATGAAAGCCGATCATACTGGCTTAAAGGCCTAGTTGCCAAGCCATAAATAAACAAATAAATAAAAAAAGCCGACCGTAATTTTTTATCCGTGCAGGAACGGAGAAATTATACTAATTAATGCGGCCGGGCGGCCTGTCGTAGAATGCTACAAAACAACGCATAGACAGAGTATTTGCCCGTCTGGATGGTTACCACCCCTAGTCTATATCATGCCGCCATAACAACCTTGAGTTGTGTTTCGGCATTAGTGGCCAGGTTCCAGTCCCATCTACGAGCCCGGCAGCACACTGGTAGCACCTTTAGTGTTGCAAGTGTTCATAGGTGATGGCAACACTTTCCATTACATTTGGCTGTCTGCCTGTCTGATGTACTCCAGCAATTAAAATAATAATAATAATAAAGTAAAAATTAGTAATATGGAGCCGTAAATAAGAAACAGTAAGTAAACTGATCTGTAAAAATTATTTGTGAAACTTTATGAGTTTGGAATACTTACGCATGTTTTGTAGTAGAAGCAGCAAAGATGGACTGTTGTTGTTAAGCCTTTCGACGGCTATTTATTATTCGTTAATAGGGAATGGCCCGATACCGTAATATAAATTAATTGTAAAAAGCTTGATAAGTAGTACTGGAAATACCTAAATTTTATAATAGTTAGCAGAATTTAATTTGTTTTGCTTTATTATCGGTTGTTTGCATCGTTAATTGACAATGAATATATGTATCATGGGATATAAATTGTCTTTTTGCAGAGTATTGGGGATTTAATTTATTAAGTTGGATCACATACTGGAGTTACGGTCCCCATATATAGGCTACATTTGTTTTAAATCAAAATTTAATGATTCTAAACACATGATTCGTGTATCTAAGAACGTTGATGTCACACGTCACATCTTGCTAAACAGTTGAGTCCCAACATAAATATTTTGTCCAAAAAAAATAATATCCTGTAACTATTGTTCGAAGATTAGGTACGGGCGCCGCATACGTTACTAAGGGTTGAAAAACGTGTCACATAAAAAAAGGTATTTGATTGCTTTTTTAATTAATCAATATGTTGTGAGATATTAGCTTCTAAAGTCTTGAAAACTGCGTCTCTTCCTGCCCTCTCTAAATTTGAACCTACAAGATATAAAATTCTAAACAAAATTGAGGCTATTTTCAAAGAAAATCTTACCGCTGCAAAACCCTTCTAGAGCGCGAACTGCCAAGCAATTACTGAAGTTTAAGCTAAAGTCGAAACCCCTTTTTTTATTGCAGGAGATCAGCAGACAGGCAGACGGCCCACTTAATGGAAAGCAGTTACCATCACCTATGGACATTTGCAACATGAAAGTTGCTACAAATGCGCTGCTGCTCTCTTAAGGGAGACTGGAACCTGGTCACTAATGCCGGAACACAACTCAAGGTTGTTATGGCGACATACTTTAGTCCAGGGGTGGTAGCCATCCAGTCGGGCAAATGCCCTACCACCTGGCTGTGGGTTCCCCACCGACTTCTAAATTATAAAGAAGACAATTTTGCCAAGCAACAAAGGAAGCTCTAGAACTTCGAAAATACTTTCAGCGAAAATTAGTCTGAAGCGTATCAGTAAACTTTTTGAGATATGCGGTATTTGTTATGAGGCCGAGGAGAGTTGTGACAATTTTTATGAGAAAACATTTCATATAGATGCAAATATAAAACATAGTAATATACCTATATATGCAATAAAAATTATTATAGATAGAGATCCCAGTTACCTCAGACACGTGATTTTCGGAAATGTGAAATTTTTAGGCTCGGTAGTTTAACATAAACTAAGAAAGGAATGGATACTCGCTAAGCTGAAAGCGGGGCCGCTTTTCAGGTAGCAGGTATCAAAGGTGGAAAAAAACGGGGATCTCAATCTATTAAGAAGAATTTATTTTTTGCAATATTTTTGGAATACAGATGTCATAGAGTCACAACCACTTCCTATACGGCATTGGTGCGCACTGCGTTAAATAGTGAATCTCAAAAACAATAGATATTGCTAGTTTTTGTCACATTATTAATGGTCATAGGTTCCGAGAAATCAACTATGTCACAACTCTCCTCGGTGTCCCCTACTTTTTATGGTTCCGTAGTTAAATTTAGATATAAAATAACATTTCTCATCTCTATACATCCCTTCATAGTTCGTGGACTGTCAAATAGTTGCCCAATTTTATTATGTATTTTATTTATTTTAAAATAAATAGTATGTAGGTGTATGTATAATATATGTGTATATTATGTATGTAATATGAATAGGTGAAATTACTAGTATTTATACGTGTCTATTAAATAGAATGTAAATCTTACTTATGTAAGATGTATATAATAAAATTACGTTTTAACGGTTTTAAGCGTGGTAATTTATTAGATTTTTGTTATTCCGACGGTTCGGCCATGATCACGGAAGACAAAGATGTCAATTGTCAACGAGTATTGTTAAAGTTTTATTTAGCCTACCGCCAACTTGTTCATTTTAATTATTTAATTTTAATTTTGTTTATGGTTATTATTTACTCTATGGGAGCCTAATCTAATTTATTACCGCTTCGCAACATGTTATGGCTTGAAGAGAAGAAGCGGCGCAAGAAACTCTTCAGAAAACATGCCTAGCTCTAATCATTTTAGATAATATTAAAATGGGTGGAGGGAACAAGTTGTCGGTAGGCTAAATAAAACTTTAACAATACTCGTTGACACTTGACATCTTTGTCTTTCGTGATCACGGCCACTGAAAAGTGGCCGAAACGTCGGAATAACAAAAATCTAATAAAAAGATACCGTGCTTAAAACAGTTAAAACGTAGTTTTATTATGTATACAAGTCGCGAAAACTTAAGAAAATATTAAGATGTATATGTTTTACATACTGACATGTTTATTATTAACCAAAATATAATGTATGGCGCTGCGATCGCTTCCTTTTTGAAAACTACAGAACGTATATGAACGAAACTCGACAGAAAGTTTCTGTGTAAGTAAAATAAAGCTACTGCCTAGGGTTTGGCACACCGCGCAGCAAACTCTAGTTTAGAATATTTTTAGCATATAAGTTTTCTGTGTTTTCGATAATGGTGTACAATAAAGTCTCTCTTCCCCGCTCTCTCTCTCTCTCTCTCCCTAAATAGTTTGTATAAAGCTTACTATGATGATTAGTGGAGGTGCGAAAGGAAAGTAGACAAATATAGATGGTGAAGGAAAACATCGTAATGCAACCTTGCACATCGAGATAACCGATGTGTCAAACCTGCCAAGCCGCCACAAGCGTGGCTGGTATACTGTCTGTTTCCCCTATAATGAGAGGCCCGAGCCCAGCAGTGGGACATATATGGGCAGATATTATTATTAATATAATGTTTTATCGTACTATAAATTGTTTTACAAATAAAAGTAACGAATATTACATTAAAATCATGTATAATTATAATATAACAAAATGTCAGTCAATATCGCTTAACATTTATTACTTAATAACTATTTTTTACAGTTGAATAACAATAATTAATAATATTTTAAACTTATATTAAATGAATATTTAACATTCATCGTTTCATTGTGTATTTATTCATAAATTACATAAATGTTATTCACAACACTATTTAAAAAATACTAATTTGCTTTTCCTTTGCTTTTCACAATGATATAGAAGAATCACATTACAGAAAACAGAGCAAAGGTTATTATATTAATTTAAATGAAGAAGGGAGTTTCTTATTGGTTTGTTTAATCTTAACAGATGTTTGGTATTTAACCACTTTGATATACTGGAAAACAGTGTCATAGCTAGCAAAGTTGGACGTGGGGGTTGTCCCGTTAAGAGTACATCTTAGGGCCAAGACCTCTCTTTATGATTTCTCTGAGCATTTATATTGTCAAAGCATTTTTCTCTTATATTCTTTTTTTTAATATCTTCGGTAAGAAGCAAGTATTTCCATATTCATGTAATCTATAGGTATTGTTTGCTTTATTACGAAATAATTCGTGATGGTCGTAAAAGTTTATATCATGTTTGAGATGCACATTATTTTTGATCTCAACTATAACACTATCAGAGATGAATACAGGGTGTCTTATATCAGAAAATGCAAGGTTTTATATAGATCTATTACCACGAAAGAAGTACACATAATAAGAACGACTATCTTAGTAACCTATTGTCTTGTGTTGCCTTGATCACAATAAAATATTTGCTAGAATTTTAGCAGTGGCGTAGCGTAGTGGGGGCGACAGGGGTGGCCCGCCCCGGCGCCACTTTTTAGGGGGCGGTAAAATTTCACAATAAATAATATAAATATTTTTTCAACACACTTGCTCATAAAGTGGCTCTATGGTCACCGCAATTAGGCACAGAATGATACCCATTATCAAACTGTGAGTAAAAAACATTATAACTCACTAGTGAGTTATAGATTTTTTTTTTAAATTTTATTGGTTGAGTTGCTTTGTTCTTAAAAAAGTTTTTATTAAAAAAAAAAGATCGTGTTCTATAGAACAAATAAATTAATGTTCCTATTGCTTGCTCATTTCATGCAACTTCTTATTTAAATAGATAATTTTAAGTCGTACTTGTTTAATAAATAAAATTTTCACTCATGTATAACTTTTTTTATCTACTAAATAAAATGAGTTTTTGTTGTTATTTTATTCACAAGTGTGTTGAAAAACGTCGTATGATACACGTGTGTATTGATGATTACCGTCCTCGGCTCTCTTAAGACCCTCGCCTACGGCTCGAGTCTCAATGACGCCTCGGCGGTAATCACCAATGTTGCACACTAGTACCATAATGTACTATAACCATTTCATATTTTTATTGCAACTACAAATTCGGACCGATTTAAAAGAGCACGGAATTTTTCATTACTATTCTATAACATCACAAAAACAGAAACTTTAGCTCTTTATAATATTAGTATGCATTAAATTTAAATACCTAAATAAAAGGGCGGCAAAATTGTTTTCCGCCCCAGGCGGCCGTCACCCACGTTACGCCGCTGAGTTTTAGTAAACTTTTTGTATTAACGTATATATATAATGCGTAAGGAGTATTATTTCCGATGTTTTATGGACAATAGTAGAAACGTTACACTTGTATACTTCTGTCGTGCTAATATTTACTATCTATGTATAATGAATATAGAGAAAATTTTGTTGTCTAATATTCCGTGTTTACATAATACACATAATAATCACAATTCTAATTCTAATCTAGGACCATGGTCATTCCTCAATCAGCCATGCAATCTAAATTAAGCCCTACTTTCGAATGTACAAGGTGTTAAGATCAAATGACGCTTCAATATAAATATACCGATTATCATTCCAGCATCAGTTTGAGAATGAATTTTATTCAGACTCTAACTTTCCACACCAGTTTAATACTTTATTTCAACAATAACACGAACAATTCATTTAATAGTTTGTTACGAACCAAAATAGAAATACTGATTCAAATGATCCAACAGTTTGTTGTTTCATTATTTAATTATAATAATAAAACTAATCAGGTGTCTTTGGGACACCTGGTTGGAACGAAGTAACCTTAAAATATCTTAAAAATTCTCAAAACGTCTCAAAAAGTGATAATAAGCATCGAAAACCATCGAAGAGAACAAATTTTATTAAAAAACTATGTATAGAATTACATAAACAAGCAAGTTGTATCAAAAACAACGTATATTACACTAATGAATATTATTTTAGGTCTTATTTCATTGTATAATAAAACAAGAAGTGTCGGAAAAAACTTTTATTACACTTTTTTCGGTCTCGCTCCCATTCGCTCAGAGTGTGCAACGTGCGATAAGGAACTTCGTTCCAAAATTGAATAATAATATGTTTATAATTTAATAGTTTAATAACAACATTTTTTTATGTAATATTCTACAAATAAACATATAAAAGAAGAAAATGTATGCATGAAAAAGTCTTATACAAGGAATTAAAATTGTACGAGTATATTAAAATATATCTTTAATTTGTTTTTTACCTTTATGACGAGTGGAGTCCTGTATAGAAAGATAACACCCTAGACAAGTGGTATAAGCGCTAAACGAATAGAACGAAAATCTATGGGAATATCATAATACTTAGCGTAACGATATGTCGTTCTTATTCATTTTCTATTCTATACGTTTAGCGCTTATGCTACATGCCAAACTGGGCGAGGTATAGATGAATATGTTATATATAACTTTAAGAATATTTATGGCTGGTTCGTATATCTTACTGACCATTCATTTCTCTTGCTATCGGTTAAAATTGTACATAAGCTCCACACAAGTAATGTCAAGATTCAACCGATATTAAGGCAAGTGAATGAATAGTAAGATACAGGGGCCGGCCATTACTAAAGAAAATTATGATAGGGGTACGTCGTGCGTAAATCATCAAAGCGCTCAATATGCATTGTAGATGTTTATAATATTATCCGGTCAAAACAAAATCTTTTTCGACTACGATACACCTATAAGGTAGGGTGACTCAAAAATGACAAAACTGCATAAAAATAAAAATAAATAAATACTTTTAAGGTCCTGACTTTTTTGTGTCTTATCATTTTTGTATCACCTGTACAATATTGTACAGGTTTGATCTTAGATCCACCAACATGCCAATGACTTCATTCGGCGATCCTTTGTTTTTTATAACGGCAGATAGCTGGTGATCTCTTCCTTCTCGGCCGTTCCGTCACATGTAAACATTTTAATTTAATTCACAGCATATCACTCATGCTCATACAAAATTCAATCTTTAATTGACCCTCCCAAGGGTTTTAAAGATAGCTTTTTGAATCCATGGATTGATTATTAGCACGCGTTTTGTCAAAAAATGTATTGAAATGTTGATCTTAGATAGCAAAATTTGAATGAGGATTGTTTATTAATTACGGGCGAAAGACGGCCCTGAATCTATATCTTAATATATATAAATTACGTGTCACGTTGTTTGTCCGCGATGGACTCCTAAACTACTTGACCGATTTTAATCAAATTTGCACACCGTGTGTAGTTTGATACGACTTGAAAGATAGGATAGCTTACATTTGGACCCGGTAGGTGGCGCTGGAATCGGGTTCTAAATTTTATTTCTTCAGGGCAGAACAACGTGTACCGGGACAGATAGTATATATATATATATATATATGTATATATATATATATACTAGGGTTTACCAACCTCTGGTGCGTGTCTCTTGTTTAAAGAGCAAGTAGTACAGGTTACATTCTATTAAATTTGTATGTATTTGCCCCCGAAAGATTCACTTCATTTTATATCGCAAGCTATACCACCCCCGTCTATATGTAAACTACATAAATGACAAAAGTTGACATACATACATACATACATACATACATAACTTCACGCCATTTCCCTTGCGGGGTAGGCACGAACAACAAATTAACAGTGTAGCCTTGGCGAAATCTGTGATTATAGAAGGTCTTTGACAAAAGTTGACAAATATTACAAAATAGATAACATGGACTAAGTGGACAAAGTGGACCCAGTGGACCCAAGGGACCTAGTGTACCAAGTGGACCCAGTGGGTCCAGTGGATCCGGTGAGTCCAGTGGACCAAGTAGACCCAGTGGACCCAGTGGTTCAAGTGTATCCAGTGGGCCCAGTGGACCCAGTAGTCTAAGTGGACCCAGTGGGCCCAGTGGACCCAGTTGACCCAGTAGGCTAAGTGTTCTAAATGGACCCAGTAAACTCAGTGGACCAAGTGGACCCAGTGGACCCAGTGGACCTAGTGGACCAAGTGGACCCAGTGGACCCAGTGGACCAAGTGGACCCAGTGGACCAAGTGGACCCAGTGGACCAAGTGGACCCAGTTGACCAAGGGGACCAAGTGGACACAGTGGTCCAAGTGGACCCAGTGGACCAAGTGGACCCAGTGGACCCAGTAGACCCAGTGGAAGAAATGGACAAAATCACAAAACCAGTCCTAGTTTCCGGGATAACCTTTAGATAAATCTATCCCAAGACCTATCCCATTATCCGGGATAAAAAGTATCCCTTGTCCACTCTCGGTATTAAAATTATAAGTGTACCGAGTTTCAGCCAAATCGGTCCAATAGTTTTTCCGTGAAAACAGAACACACAGACAGACAGACAGACAGAGTTACTTTCGCATTTATAATATTAATAGGGATATATATATATATATATATATATATATATATATATATATATATATATATATATATATATATATATATATATATATATATATATTACACAATTGCGTATTAGAATTTTAAAATATTTCTTTCACGTTATACTAAGACTTTTGTTACAATTATTCAGTAGCATAGTTGTTCTTGTCATATTTCTTTTTAAAGTTAATAATTAATTATGTTATGTACCCTCTTACTTCTAAACGATACAATCGGTCATTTCCTTAATTGAATATTAATGTTATATTTTTATTTATTCTGTGATGAGCGCCTGTTTTGTATAGAGTAGTTGTGTATAATTTACCATAATTTTATTTAACAATATTTATCCTTTATATGATGTGGTAATTTTGTAGTTTTTAATTCAAACTCTCTCAATTGTATACAGACGGTATTTATTACATTTTATTTTCATGTTGGCAGACGCGATAGATTTATACTGTGTTCGGTTTGTTTTATTACATGTAAAACTTTAAGTATAATATTTTATGTAATATCTTATATAAAATATTAACGAAAATTTGCAAACAATAATGTATTAAATTCTTTTCATTCATAACCCTTTAATTAAAATAGTTTATCAATGACTTCAATCCGCTATCGGTTGTGCCAATTTGCTAAGTTTCATATATTGTAAAATTTGTTGGGGGGATGGCGAGGTGTTCTAAAAATGCTTTTCGAGTGTGAAAACTCAGTGTCTGTAATATGCTAAAACCGTAAGGTTCTCTGATTATAAATATGTGACCAGTTGCTGTTCTTTTATTACCATAAACCCTTCTGCAAGTTTTACACTTTATGCGTAAATAATTTTGATCCTGGTTTTTGTAATAAGAAGTTAATATTAGTTAATGTCTTGAGATAGCTTAGTCGTATTCAAAAAATATATATTTTAATACGTGAAGCAAAAACTTTGTAGTACCCCTTTTTACGAAAATTGCGCGGACGGAGGAGTATGACATTTCGCACACTTATAGTTTATATAGAGAAGAGCGAAGATTGCTATTTTTTTTAAATTATGCATAAAAATACATATAATCAATAAAAAAAACATTACACACACTACCATGTATTTGACACACACACTCATATATACTCTTTTGTTTATTGTTAAAGTCAAATTAACAGTGTAGCCTTGGCGAAATCTGTGATTATAGAAGGTCTTTGACAACAGAACCTTAATAATGTACAAACTTATAATTTAAATTAATTATTATGGTTGAATTTCGACCACGGCCGTCCACTAGTACATATAAACAAAACTGGGAACCGGTTTAAAATTAACCGCTTATAACTGGTTTTTAGTCAACTATCGTTCGGAGTCTAAACCTTTAAGAGAGTGTTATATAAACCTGACTGAACCGGTTTATTATGCGAGAGCAGGAAGTATCATTCTCTCTCTCAATATATGTTTATGTGCGACTGAAAACTGGGTGTGACATGGCTGCGCTTTGAAGATTTGTGATAAAAACTGTTCAAAATTGTTCTAAACCGGTTTATTCTACAAAACGAAATTTAGTTCCCAAAAACTGTTTTATTGGGTTTAAACTCAATTTAAAATGAGAACAAATCTGAAAAGTTCCTATATACTAGGCTGTAATTGGTTCGTTTTTTTTTAAATGGCTTCCAAGCCTTGCATATAAACTTAAGATATGTCTTACGGTTATGTGTATACTACTATAATAACTACGTCACGTGCTAAAAGATTAGATCAAGGTCGAAAATTATTTATAGAAATCCTGAAACATGTGAAATCGTCAATCTACTTTCTACTATACAGTAGAACCTCTGTAAGACGAACTTGAAGGGAGGCGCCAAAAATTCGAGTTGTAGAGTTTTCGACTTATGGAGGATTTCGACTTAAGCGAATTTTGTAAGGACACATTCGACCTGTAGAGGTTAAGATTTATTACTGAATCGAATTGTAAAGGTTGAAAATATAATATTGTTATGTTCGAGATACCGAGGTCCAATTATTTTATCGAGTTTTAGAGGGAAAATGAGTACTGAATTTGCTTATAGGGAGTCACTAATTATTTCGAGTTATAGAGGGTTCGTCTTATCGAGGTTCGGTTTAAAGAGGTTCTATTGTAGTAGTATAAGTCTGATTATATTAAAGATATTATGAGATCATTTAATCGCTATGAAACTATATTCTGGGTTATTTGTCATGTTTGAAAACTGAATATACTATACATAGGTAGTCATTACAAAATATTTTATCATACTATAGACAAGAATAATACTAATTAATATATGAATGTGAAAGTGGTTTGTTTAATCTTATTTTAAACAGCTGAATCACTCAAGCGGCACAAATATGCAACCCTCAGTGACAGTTATATTATGTTTGTGTCGTTTGCTGTCAAGACGCTTGGACCGTGAGGTTTTGAAGCCATGGGCCTTTACCAAGATGTATTAAAACGACTCATTGACTCTTCAGGTGATCAGAGGGCTGATGCTTACCTCGGGCAACCTCAGTATAGCGATCCAGCGAGGAAACGTAGCCAGCCTTCTGGGCACCTTAACCATAGAAGACGGTGATCTAGGCTCAGTATTCTACTTATAGTCTTGAGTGACTATGGGTAGAATACAATACAAATAAGTTAATTCAATCGTAAGTAATTTTATAATTATCTTGTTTTTATGGATTTTATAATGAATTAGTTATCATTTGATTTGGTGAACATTTACTTAATATAATATGTACCTATGACTTTGAACATACGATGATGTCTTTTATGTGATAGTTTGTGTACAATTAATTTAAAGTTAATGGAGCTATATATGCGTTTTGGAATGTTTTAGATTTTATTTTAATTAGAACATATTTTTTTAATATAATAAGGTGAATAGGATTTAGGAGCTTTATACGGTAAAGTTTTTACTGGTCGATAAATTTTCCTGTTAATCTTGTGTGGTAATCACTCATGTGAAATTCGCTTTTCAAAAGTCGAAGAAAATATTGGTTTATTTGGTGCTTTTTTGTCTTTTTATTTATGATATCTTATATGTAGTTAAATTGTCAATTAAGTAGAATTAAGATCGTTTAACATTTCTTTAGTTAAGTGTTGTCTATTATGCTACTCAAAATGTTAAACGTTTAATAATATATACTTAACATCTCACAAATACTGCCAAGTTTGTTGGGATATACGTAAGAAACGCTTAACCACATTATCATCTAATGAATTAAATGTATTTTGTTACTACAACACATACTAACAGGAGGTGCTACTATTACTTGTCAAAGTATGTGAAACGCGAAAAAGATTTAACAATGTAAAATCTGACTAAATTGAATATATTGTAATAGCCATATTGTCATTTTGACGTCAGCACACCCAAATGCTGCGCTTGAAATAGGAGCAGCTTAAAACAGTGGTTAATACACTAGGGTCAGGTAGACCCACACATTTTTCAGTCTATACACCCGTCCTCATCTTTATTATTCCAATGTGTGAAATTTCTTAGACCTTCCATGACGTGTCGGCCGGGACTAATCTTTGAAGTTGCCACCTGGCAATGTCCGTATATGATATAATCCGGTACAAGGACATGCAGTTTCACTAATTGCTTTAAAAGTATTTTTAAATGGTCAAATTGCTCTTTCACAGTTGGATCTTGGCCATAGTTACCGATAAACATCACTGAGATACATCTGCGGTTATATGGTATCACCATTGCACCAAAAATATTTGCTCCTCTTCCTTCAAATATTAGGCCGTTGCCGCCAATCAGATAATTGGGGCCGATGTCGTCCCAAGCTCGACGTAAGTGGTCTCGTTGAATGTCCAGCACTACTTTTATACATGTATACCTTTCTTTACAATAATGCTCTCCACTGTGTCCGACGATAACATACTTCACAGGTAATTTAAGACCTTCCCGCGAGTATTCCGGCATGGATTGCCACTGTGGCCGTCGCAGGAACCACGTGTAGTTTAGACCTAGCCAAAAATGGAAAAGACGTATGGATATTATAAAATGCAAGGTATGCATATTATCATAATTCAAAACATGACATCGAATTTAGACTTTCTACAAAACGTGAAGGAAAACATCAGAAGGAAACGAGTAACAGCATCATGGTAAATCCATTAGTATGGAACACAATAAGAACGCGATTATCCATTAGGTAATGCAATTCGGAACATTTATTATACTGTATTGTATTCCATTGTAGAAAGAAAGTCACTTAAAGTGAATAGAAAATTTGAAGGTAGTGTTGATTAAATCGGTGATAAATGTGAATAGCCTGCTAAAGGCGGAGAGGAACATTGGTTTAATTACCAGTATCGAGGCGTATTGGCGGCTGGGCAAAGGCAAAATAGAAGAGGTAGAAGGCGAGGCCTGAGGCGACAACGAACGCCCAACACACGAAGACAGCGATGCTACAGCGAAGTCTGCGGGAGTTTATTGGCGACACCAGCTCCAGGCCCAAGATTCGGCCTGAAAATTATTAACGATTATTCAACAAACGATGTTATACCAATACCAGAAATGTAGAAAAATATTGGAGTATGTACAACAATTCTTGTTAGTACAGAGTTGCATCTGGAGTCATTGTTAACCTCTCAACAAGGAAAAAGCAATTATATTGAATTATGCATATGTAATAATAATATGAGTTCTAGTAGCTATGAACGTATTGTGCTTTGATAATATTTTGCGAGGTTGTTTCTCTTGTGAGACCTATATTTTGTAAAGTTGAAATGATAATTTTTAATTTTAAAATAAATAAACATGCTTGTCTGATTTGCGGCTAATTTAGAATAAATTCTAAATCAAAAATCTATTGAATTTTGCTATTATGTTGCTCAAAAATAAATATCAAATAATTTGGACTGCCTTTAATTGTATTTTATATAAAATAATTTTATATTAATTTTATATTTATATTAATAATGCATAACATTAAGATCCAATTCAAGGAAGTTTAAGTATAGAAAACAATAGGCGGTCTTATCACTAAAAGCAATTTCATCCAGTCAACCTTAGGATGGATTACAAAAAATGGGTAACATCTGGGTTTTGCAATATAACTAGAATAAAAAAGGATATATATATATATATATATATATATATATATATATATATATATATATATATATATATATATATATATATATATGATTCTAAAATGGTAAGTAAAATAGACATAGAAAGAAGTCAAAAATATTACATTGAGAGTACAACAGACATCGTCTTATTTTGTACTCCCCTGCAGCGGTTGAGCATATCTCCCGCGGCAGTGGAGCCATGGGCTCTTGCCAGTGGTGCGTCACCATCATCCAGCAGGGTAACATCATCGACGCACCACACACATAAAAATAAACCCCCACAGTATGTATAAAGCAGGCGATAGAAATGCGAGGAATTATGGAAATGATCTTTTCATCAACGAAAGTTGTGATACACGGACAAAAATGTTCGTCGTGCCATAAGTACGTGTACATGCTCACACGTCTATCGCCTGTATATGATTCTTTATTAGTAGTACACATTTTGCTCTTATAAGACCATACAAATTTAATAAGTTAAACAATTTCAAAGTTAAAAAACTCACATACACACACATAGCGCTAGATATTAATATTCTCCTAACTTGTTCATTAGAATAATATTAATATCTAACGAGCGCACAACAATATTTTAACATTAATATTATTTTATTATAGAAACCGTGACAGCTTAATGGATAACACTTTCGGGACTCCTCTGACTGAACTCCGGATTTAAAAAGATGCGGGTTCGAGTTTGAACAATAAAGTTACTGGTTATCAAAATGTTATTATCTAATAAATAATAATATTTTTTACATTAGTATTACTTTATTGTAAAAGCTATGGTAGTAGCTTACTGGTCAATGCTTTTGATTTCGAGTTCCAAAACCACTTGCCTTTCAAATATAGGTGGCGAGAGTTCAAATCCTGGTCGACAAGAATGCATCCCTAACGCATTTTATGACATGATGTGTACATTGTGATAAAACCTACACATCGAGATTAACGATATGGGAAACCTACCAATCCGTCGTGAACTAGCATGGCGGATATACTGCCCTCCCTCCTCCCCTTAAAATAGTAATGCAGCTAGGTAGTCCTGCAGTGGAACGTTATGGGCTGTTATTATTATTTATTTCTTACACATCAAGTTTTTTAAGGCGCTTTCGATGCGGTTTCACTATCGGCGTTGTCGACGCCGCTAAATTTGAAAAAGGTAGATTACTTGCGATTGCATCGATGCTAACTCATGAAAAACACGCTACAAACGCGCGTGAGCAAGTCCCCTTGCAAAGTTCAACGCGCTTAGCACACGCGCGAACGAGCCACACACGTGCGTGTATCGTGCTGAAAACGTGCGTGCGCGTTACCTTAGTGTTGTTCCGATTGATGCCCTAATATTGTCGGCAAATTAAATTAAATTTGTAGCGCGTTATAGTTGTGTGCGACGCGCGTCGACGGCACCTGATAAACACGGGTGTGTAAGGGGGCTTACATTATTAATGTGTGCCATGGTAGACTAGTTCTTAGTGCGTTCCAAATTCAAAGGACACGAGTTTGGATTCTGGCTGGAAGGCATGCACCACTTCGGCAGTTTCATGACTTAGTGTGCATATTGTTATAATTATCTTGTGTAAAACGTGAAGAAAAACATCAAACACCTGCACATCGAGATAATCGATAAATGTATCAAACCCTTCAATTCACTTTGGATAAGCATGGTGGTAAGCTATAAATTAGACACCTGAGCCCAGTAGTGGGACGGATCGGCAACGGACCGAGTCTGGAACGAGATTGAACCGTGCACTCACAGTGTGATCGAGCCTAATAATTACGCATCGTAGAAGTAGCGTTTTTCATTTGGAGTTTAGCATTTATTTTAAAATCACAATAAGATAGATTTTTGTGAAGTATATTCTTCGCATGGTTTGATTAAATTGAATAATATAGGTAAATTGCACAGTATTTTTTTATTACATGAGTTAAACAAACAGTATAGAGAGCCCACCTGATGGAAAGCGGTTACCATTGCCTACGGAGATTTGCAACACCAAAGGTGCTACAAATGCACTGCTGCTCTCTTAAGGGATACTAGAACCTGGCCGGAACACAACTCAAAGTAGTTATGGTGGCATATTCTGGACCAGCGATGGTACCCATCCAGATGGGCAAAAACCCAACCACCTGGCTGTGGGTTGTTTTGTCGCCTCTTACGATATAAGACCGCCCCAATGCAGAAAATTATATTGTTTCTCTGTTCCTGCATGGATAAAATGTCTGAGTAACAAGTAAAATAATTTAATAAATTGCAGTCGCATATCGACCATCGATCGGTCATTTAACCCCATCCAAGCATTTTTTTTAACTTTTAACGTTTGTACGTCCATCAAGCTAAGCATTTTTGGACAGCAAATTTCACGTGTCACTATATTGTTCCCGGCTACGTTATAGAGCTATTCTGTGAGTCACCTAATGCATTTTTTGTTATTTGTGTCATTTTGTCCTTTATGCCATTTATGTCATTTGTGTCATTTTAGTTATTTTGGTAATTTTGGTCATTATTGTCATATTGTCTTTTATATAATTTTTGCCATTTTTGTCATTTGTGTCATTTTGGTCATTATCGTCTTTTTTGTCATTTTGTCTTTTATGTAATTTATGTCATTTTTGTCATTTGTGTCATTTTTGCCATTGTTGTCATTTTTGGACAGTTAATTTCACGTGTCACTACATTGTCATAGATCATTGTTCTCGGCGACGTTACAGAGCTATTCTTTGAGTCACCTAATGCACAGACTACAAACTATTGCCATCATATCTAAATTTAATCGTTTTGAAATAAAAATGTTTTCATTAAAAGTAAATAACACGGCATTTATTTATATTTAAAAAGTCGTAATTTTGCTTTTATTTCACTTTTAAGTATAAATATGTGGGTTTTATGGTTTGTTGATTACGAAGTACTAGAGATGGGCTGAATGTGGTTCGGCCGAAGTTCGTATTAGGTTATACGAACCTCGGGCGAACATTCGGTTAAAATAAAAAAATCGGTCGAACTTCGGTTTGATTTCGCCGCGCTTTCTCGAAAGCGACACGTTTTGACTCGGTAACGCCGAATATTTCCATTTTTACAGCAGAAGCTACCTCTAGTAAATTTTAAATACAAGTAGATGGATAAAAGAAAAGATTTTTAAATCTCTGATTGTAAAAAAACCAAAATTTCTAATTCTAAACTCCTTTAGTTTGTGAAAAGTTATTTCAATTAAAATTAAAGTTGTAAGTCGGTTAGAAGAGTTTTGTTTTAAATTCAAGTTACGCATTATAATTAAGCAGATACACTACTTACTGGTGTTTGCTAGAAAAATACTACGTTTATTTAATTTTTGTTTTAATTTGTTGTCATTTAATTAGGCAAAGATTTCTGAAACTCTTCAATTATGAAGAAGTAGAACTAATTTAATTAAATTTTTATGACAAGTTAAGGTTTACATGTTCCTAATTAAAGTAAATGATCGTGGTATATAAAGGCCTTATTTTATTTTACGGTGATAATATATATGATTGCTATTAATTTCAGTCAAAATAATACAAGTAGGTATTCTACTTTTCATTTGCAATTGGTTCGGCATTTAAACCAAATTTTGGCCGAATGCCGAAATTCGTCTCAAGCCACTGAAATTCGGTCAAACCGAATGTAAAGCGAATTTCGGCACGTCCCTGCGAAATACCTTATTTTTAGCAAATGATGTAGGTGCACTATATTGATTATCATTCACAAATCTATTCGATGATTATGTAAAAACGAATCGGTAATACTTAAGGTCATTACTACTGATCAAGTCTTGATCAATGATCGATATGCCAAAAGTAAAATAAACCCTTGGATGGATTATAGAATAATAACATCTCATAAATGCCCTACTGCTGGGCTCGGGACAGTATACCCGGCAGGTTCGACACATTCTTTATCTCGATGTGCAGGTTTCATCACGATCACGATTTCTTCACCGTTATTAGCACGTGGTAATTGTAACAATATGCACATCAGGTCAGAAAACTGCCTAAGTGGTGCATGCGTTACGGCCAGGATTCGAACCCGTGCCCTTTGAGTTTGGGACGCATGCCCTAATCATTATTACATTACCATAACGTTTTTTTGGACGGAGTATAGTCTTAGATTATAAATAGTATGAACTAGAGTTTGATTCAAAACCTGACCTGACTGAAAAAGTCAAACCCTGGATAAGAAGCTTTATTTTACTTACATAAAAAATTAATTAGGTGTTTTATATATCACGAGCGAAGCTATGAGCAATATATACAGTGTAAACTCCATGTAACGTCACTCGATATAACGAAAAACTTTCTTAAATGTCGTAATCATTTGGCTTTGGTTGGTCTAGTTTGTCTTCCATACAATGATACACTCTATATAACATTACACCCACTCAATAACTACAAAAATTAAGTAATAAAAATACCTTTTAGGTTTTCAAAATTAGCGAAAGCTGCGCGGCTATGTACGCTCTTTTATCCCATTATTATCCTGCCTCGTAATAAACTCGACTGTCGGCATCATGCATACCAAAATTTCTAAGTAATTCCTTTATCATAAAGATGCCTCAATATCGTGATATGAATAAAATAAGTAAAAAATACAACAAAATTACTGGTGCAGCAAAAGACGTCAGACAAGTATAACAGACTTCTCTCCATTTAACGACAACTCTCTACAACGCCATCAAATTGCCAGTCCCTTTAGTGTCGTTATATAGAGTTTACACTGTAGATATTGTATATCCGTTGCATGGTTTAAGAGGAGCTAGAAGATAAACAGACAGACGCAGAAAGCAACTTTGTTATATACTATGTTGTAACTATATCAAGACAAAGATTCACAGACGATTATCCAATTCTGCATGTAAATTTTACGAGATTTATAATTAACTAAGCTTGAGTGAAACATTATGGAAGGTCATTAAAGAATTAGCAATGTAAAAAACATATCACCTTTGATTGTTTGTCTGTTATGACACGTCAAGCACTGCTTGTAAAAAATCCCCGCGTCTGCATTCATACATTCAAGGTCGTGTGTTGACTATATTTTATAGTCCGAAATATATTTAAATTTTGTACAGTACTTATCAAATACGTTATTATATGTAGGATGTTAAATATATATCGGTATAGCTTAGTGGTTAACGCACTCGTATTCTAAACTCAAAGAAAGCGGATTCGAAACTGGCCGAAAAAGCAGGCAGCATAATAAACCTACGTTTTAACTTTGCTTCTGCTGACTTGAAATGCACAAAGTCTAAGAGGTCGGTAATTAGTGAAAGAGAGAAAGAGAAAGAAAGAAACATATTTATTTAGAACTATAATCTAATACCACTTAAAGTATAAAAAAAATCTATGGACACTTCTTCATACACAGATGGTTCTCCTTACCTCTACCGCCAAAGTGCGACTGACAATTTGCTGTACTACATGTTTGCGCTTTAAAGGTCTCCGGCAAAAACCGATTAGAAACCGGTTTATTTGACAAGACCTGGTTGAAAGATTGAATTTGACCCTGAAAGCAATATCCGATTGGAGCGATGCTAATTTGGTCAAATTCAACACGGCTAAAACTGAGGCATGTCTGTTTACGGCGAAAAAAAGTCAGTTTGAATCAAGTCCTATTTTTCAAGGTGTACCCATTCCGATAACCGACCAACTTCAACTTCTTGCCGTTTCTTTAACATCTACTCTCAATTTCGACTCCTATATTGAAATTGTAGCTCAGCCGGCTGCTAAAAAACTGAGTATACATACATAGGTGAGACGGTACTTCACTGCAGAGCAACTGTTTAATCTTTACTGTGCTCAAATAAGATCTTGCATGGAGAACTGTTCTCACCTTTGGGACGCTTCAGCCAAATACCAGCTTGAAGCGCTAGACTCAATTGAGTGAAAAGCCAAGAGGTTGATTGGTAGCGATCTGCTTGGCAATACAAGGCTTCAAAGCCTAGAGCATAGACGCCGGGTTGCTAGTCTGTCGGTTCTTTATAGGATTCATTTCGGAGAGTGTGCGGTTGAACTGTTCGACCTGATCCCCCCTATACCATGCCGTCTTCGGACTACAAGGCGCTCTGGTCTACCCCATCGTTTCACAGTGGAAACACAACCAGTGCGTATTAAACGTTTCGCCTCCACGTTCCTTCTTCGTACGACAGAGTTGTGAAATGCACTACCAGAGCCCGTGTTTCCCGAAAAGTACAATCCGGGTATCTTCAAGTCTCCTGTGAATAGGTACTGCCTAGGTAAGTCTGCTCCATCTTCGACCGCATCGTCCGGCACTGGACGTGATCAAACGAAGCCTTTTTAATATAAAAAAAACCTATTTATAGAACTTTTATTACCGGAAACCGTTTGTTTGAGCTTAAAGATAATTTAACATATCAAATCGGCGCACACGTCATACTCCTCTACTGCACATATCTTCTCATGCAACGAATTATGCCAGCAATAGCATATTTCAAAAGTTTAATCTTTAAATCAATTATTGGTAGAGATACCACATGATATAAGAATTAAGAATATATATAAGTAATATGTTTAATTAATATTAATATTTTTTTATGTATTTAAATGTCATTGGATATCATGTATATTTTTACTCTCTTTTCTTTCACCATATCCCAATTATTTGGGGTCGGCACAATATGTCTTTTCCTTCCACACTCCTTACTCTGACATACATCTTCTGTCACACCACATATCATCATATCATCCTTCACACAATCCATCCATCTTTTTTTAGTCTACCTTTACATTTGTACCATATACATGTAAAACTTAAAATTTTATATGTATTTATCAATGTGTTTTATTTAGATAATCGCTGCATGCATGCGTATCTGTTATTATGTATGTAAGTATATACTTATTTCACTTATTAATATTTATTGCATTTTTACACAAATTTAGTTCGCCCGTTTGTTCGTAATTTAGCTTTATAAATTTGTTATTAGCCCTACATATTAAGTACTCTTTTGTTTGTTTGTAATATTGTAATATGCGCCGTTGGTTTTTTTCAATAAATAAAGTGAGAACAAAACCGAAATGAAACGTTCCTATATGTTATACTCCGACCTATTTGGTCACCGCCTCTTTGTTTCCTTTTTTTTTCGCGGCATCTCTCCCTACGTAATGTGACATAGTCTACATCCGACCGCTATACGTGCCACTGCTTCCGCGCAAACTTCGCCGAGTTTTGTGTATTGTGCCGCATTTAAACGCGCTTACATCAACCCGCACGCTGGAAGATACCCGCTGGTCGAAGGAAGACGCAAAGGAAAGACGACGAAAGGAAGACGCAAGACGTAAAGGAAGGATCACGAGGAAAAAATGCCTATCGCTGCGAAGCCCGCATCGTTCGTACCGTGTCTGGTGCGGCGACCTATCCTATAAGTCCTTTTCTTCTCTATTATCCCCGCTCTCGCCTTTTTTTTAGTCAGGGGAAATCCGCTTGAGGACCATAAGCCGCGACAAGAGCAGAATCTTGGAGAGATAATTCGTCACCCATGTGTGGGATTCGCCAGATCGAGAGTGGCACCAGTATGCCCAGTTCTGACTGGGTATGCTGGTGCTTTGCTGTTGCCACCCCCGGTTAGGGATACCCATTAAAACCCCTGGGTGTTCCATCCTTCGCCTTATACCAGAGCTACGGGTATATGATCTAGCCTCTCCGCAGCCCTGGGAGGCGTGGGCCCCCCTCACGAGGCCATCTTCCATTGCCGGGGGACTTATCCCCCGGCATCATCATGCTCTCTAAGCGTGGGGCGGTCTATAACACGCCCCACGGGAGGATCCCCGTTCTCGCCTGCGCCAACAGTATATACTTAGGCTGTAACAGGCTCGCTTTTGTATCGGTTGCGTTTACCCGGTTTCGAAGCCTTGCATGATACACAAAAATATTCAGGAAGACGGATGGACTGATGCCAAAATAGTAACCTAACCCTAAAAGCGAAGAGATATTTCAATGCTATCTATAGAACAAACTCGTAGGCGGACACAAGCTTTTCAAAATATAGGATAACGTTATCTTAATGCATCGATATTTTATCCCTATCATATAAAGATTAATTTCGCCAACACAACCCGATGCAAGTTGTTTTTTTGTTGATAACACAGCGTGGCTACATTAATTTCTGATAATATGTAATAACGTAAGCTTCTTTTTGGACAAGCGCCTTTGTTTGCAATAGGTATAATGATATTTCTACACACACATAGATATATATATATAACAAAGATTAAGCAACTTGCGACGTTGTCTTATTAATTTTCAAGACTAAAATAACTTGAGATATTATATTGTTTTTATGAAACTATCTGTCGAGACGCTTGGACCGTGGGGCCCTGAGGCTATGAGCCTCTAACAAAATTTATCAAAACGACTCATTGACTCTTCAGGTGATGAGAAGGCTGGTGTTTATTACCTCAGGCACAGGATAAGTATGGCGATCCCGCGAGAAAACGTAGCTAGCCTTTTGGGCACCTTACCCATAGAAGATGGTGATCTAGGCTCAGTATTCTACTTATAGTCTTGAGGGATCATGGGTAGAATACAATACAAATAAGTTAAGTTTTCTTTTATTGTATTCGATTATTTATAAATTTCTACAGAAGTATACTCTTTCGAATAAAAAAAAACTGTGCCACAATTGACGGAGAAATTGTGTAACAAACGTACAAAAAAGAAGTATGGTCGAATTGTGAACCACCATCTTTTTGAAATCGATTAAAAAGTTTGTAAATAACAATAGTTTAACTTGTAATAAATTTATTATACATAAATTATCAGCTAGTACAATGTACATAAGAGGATCTTTGAAAGTTGCACCTCTGACTGTAAAATTGAGAGTAAGAAGATTAAGGTGGTATGGGCTTGTAATGAGGAGGGATGAAAATCAGCTGACAAAAAGAATTATAAACTACAATATCGATGGGTATAAATAAATGTAAACGTAGAGCAAAAAAGATATGAATGGATTGTGTGAAGGATGATATGATGATTTGTGTGAGAATAGAGAAGTGTGGAGAGAAAAGACATATTGTCCCAAATAATTGGGAGAAGGTGAAAGAAAAGAGAGAGAAGTTCCAGAAAAGTTTGAGTGAGTGTAGGTGTGTGTCTGTGAGGATGTGTGTGTTTTTATCTGTGCATATGAAGTTTTACGGATATCTTATATAATATTAAATGTCCATTTTTAGAAAAGTTTATACACCTTCGTAATTTAATCTATAAGCCATTTTAATATTCTTACCTGGTAACACTTTTGAAACTAACGTTTTTTTATTATTCTATGTTTTTATTTCGGGTAATTTATTGTATATACGATAAATATATATTTATATAAAAGGGCTGTTAAATCGAATTTGATTGAATTGAGTAAAGTGGCATTTTATTTTAATCACCCCAATTTAATTAAAAATTAGTTTGGCTCGTTTGGGTCCATCACAATGATAATTTAAAAGTAACATAATAATGTTATTTATATCTCTGGTACACCAATACAAAAAGGAATTTACAGACTAAAACTATGTATGTCTCATGTACAAAGGGCGGTCTTATAGCTAAAAAGCGATCTCTTCCAGACAACCCCAGGAATTAATTGAGATTATAATGACGATGGTGGTTATACATAATACATAGTATAATTTCTTACATTCTAGTAATAAATATATAAATGCAGTATATACAGATGTTTTATATATTAAATATATATGTACTTAATATACACAACAATACATACAAATACATATCGACAATAATATATAAATGTTTATAGTGATGAGTTGATAAGTTAGGCCAACATGGCATGTCATGCGCAAGGAGCGCTGCCAGAATGTCACGGCATGCTACACTTAATGACATTATCCGTCGGTCTCTTGTCACCGCCGGGGCACCAGCAATTCTTGAACCCAATGGGCTGTGCCGCGACGATGGTTAGAGACCAGACGGAATGTCATTGGTGCCATGGAAGATGGGACGCTCCCTTTTATGGGACGGAACTTATGTCGATATTTGGCGGTGTCTCAGTTCAGTTCCAGACACATCCGTGACAGCCGGGGCTGCTGCTGCACACCAGGAGGCACTGATATGTCGCAAATATGTGTCCATTGCTAGTGGGTATGTATTTGCTTTGATTTGCTTGCTTGGGGGGTCGAGACCCTGGGACCTGGAGCTTATCACCTCTATCGAGACCTTTCAACGCGTCTAATTGAGGTCTTGCAAGACGAAGCTGGCTTGCACGTAGAGCAACGAATTAGCGTTACGATCCAACGCGGACATGCGGCCAGCATTTTGGGCACGCTCCCCGCCGACAGCGATTTGGAGTCCATTTTTTATTTATAGATTTATGTTATTAACCGACTTCAAAAAAAGGAGGAGGTTCTCAATTCGGCGGACTCATTTTTTTTAATGTATGTTCACCGATTACTCCGAGATTTATGGTCCGATTTACGTGATCCTTTTTTTGTTTGACGCAGAATAGCTGCCATTTGGTCCCCTAAAAATTTGATATAGTTTGGCCTCGTAGTTTTCATTTTATGACCATTTTTTATGAACAATTTTCCATTCCGTTCCATAAGTACACCGAGTACGCTGAGATTTATGATCCGATTTACGTGATTCTTGTTTAGTTTGATGCGGAATAGTTGCCATTTGGTCCCCTAAAAATTTAATATAGTTTAGCAAAGTAGTTTTCATTTTACGAACATTTTTTTGTTTCCGTTTCTTGGGACCTATATTTTTTAATGAGCGCGGCACCTTTCGTAGGTCTGTCTACCCATACATAGCTAGACACTAAAAAGTAACAAATAAAATAAAAAAAACTTCGTTTAAAAAAACCGACTTCAAAAACTAAAAAGTATAAAATAACTTATTTCTAAAGCTATTATTATTAATATATATTATCTAAAACATCTTGAAGTCGGTGCAAAGTAAAACACAAAAATTACTATATTTTGAAAATTACTAAGCACCGACTTGAAGATGTTTTAGATAATATATATTAATAATAATAGCTTTAGAAATAAGTTATTTTATTCTTTTTAGTTTTTTAGTTCAACTTCAAAAAGTCGTTTTTTTTTGTAAGTATAGCTTTATCTATAGTATAGTTTATTTATTTTTACAATTCGAAATGAAACTAATTTCTAAGTTTTTTTTGTAGTATACTTTAAATCTAAATATTTATAGATGTAATATGTACATACATTAATGTTTGAATTTATTGTGACATGTGTACATGTTTCTATTTTAGCAGATTGTGTTATTCCACTCATAATTATGATACGAAACTATTTAGAAGTTCATATTAAAGTTGAATGTATTGTAAATGTTGTGTAATGTAATTACCTTTAATTAGTCATATAAACCGTTGACTTTAAACAAAACAAAGGGAATATTTCTTCATACTTTGTTATAATATCTACCCAAATCTTATCGCATTCTGTTTTATCAATAAACGTTGATTACTTTTTAGGTTATCGGTTTTGCAATTAATATTGCGAATAATTTTGCGATAAAAAATAGATTTAGTTCAAGATGCGGTTTGTTTTGAATTTTGACATATTATTATCAAGGACTCCATATGGCTCCAAAATTATTTGTGGTCGGTACCTAATCAACCAGTAATTTGTGCATACTATGGGTAATAAGCTCCATACATGTGATATTAAAATGCTCCATATATCTTAAGCAGATATTAGACGGATTAATATCGTATGGAAAATTATCTTTGAATATTTCTTTGTGTCACAATATACATACATATATATATATATATATACACACACACACACACACACACACACATATATATATATATATATATATATATATATATATATATATATATATATATATATATATATATATATATATATATATATATATATACCAGAGTTTACAACGCGACGACGCAGCCGCGGTTATATAATATTGTAAGCAAATCTTAAGTGTGAAAGTTATTTGCCAGAGTAAATGTTCGAATATGTATTAGCACTATAAATAATCTGGGAGATATAGTGTCGCCTTATCCAACTCCTTTTTCTATAGAAAATTGTTCTCGGTTTTTTTCTCTTCACTGCAATTCATTGCAACATGTATGTTTTTAAAAACTACTGAAAGGAATAAAATGATAATCGATACAGAGTTAGCATATATACCGGATCAACACTTAGAATTAATATATCCCGATACATTACGTCGTTTCTATAGGCGAGACTAACATAACCAAAAATATGGCACTGCAATCTTGTTTTACTAGCGTATATCGCTAATAAACTCGTCGTCATGGCAATTGGAAGGAAGTTTTCCTGGCACATGTTATCAGAAAAATAAAGTAAAATAAAAAATAATATAATATATGTAGACACCCGGCATAAGACAGTATATTACACTCGTAGTACGAATTAATAATTTAGTACTTGCTTAACTAGATGGCGACTCTAATAATTTACATCACGGTATGGTGTCCGAAATTGTATTAAACTAGGCTATTTAAGTATCTTATATTAAGTTACTTCATATATAATGTTATTTACCTTTTTTAAATGTACTCTTTTCAATCGAATTTTTGGAAATGTGGATGTCTAATTTTTACAAGAAATTGGATAATCCATTAAGCATATTATGTTAAATTAAATAAAATAATAATTTATTAAATGACTATTTAAAACCTGTGATTTTTCTTTTTGAATTATTTGTATATATAATGATAATATGATGATGATTATGTTAGTTTTATTGGCCCGCAACTTCGTCCGCGTTAGACAGGTATCAAATATTACACTTCCTTGAGTATGTAATATTTAAAATCAAAGGGTATCATTACCAGCAGGAAAATGAGTCTTGTATACGAAAATACATTAATCCCGGAAATTTGATTAAAAACTCAAAATAAGTAAAGTTACTAAAGACATACACACAACTACAACTTTTATAGTAAAGATGTCTTATAAATATAGAAACTTATTTTACTTATTACTTATTATACACTAGAATTTGACCCCGTCGCAGCCGCGAGTAAACTCTAGTTAATATTATAAATGCGAAAGTAACTCTGTCTGTCTATTATGCTTTCAGAGAAAAAAGTACTGGACCAATTTGGATGAAACTCAGTATATATATTTTTGACGCTAAAGATGAACATAGGATACTTTTTATGCCGAAAAATGGGATAGTTTCCGGGATAAAAGTATATTTTTCTGTTTGCCTGTAATGACATGATTTCGAGGTTTGAAAATCCCGGAAAATATAAAAAGTCCCGGAATAGTCAGATATGAATTTTATTATGTTGTACCAAAGTATGCCATGTAATAAGAGCAAAGCGGTCACTTTCATGATATTAGCCGTGTGATCGATTCTCAGAGAAAATCCGGGATTCCCAAAACACAATATAAAACATACATACATACATAACTTCACGCCAGTTCCCTTGCGGGGTAGGCACGAACAACAGAGCGTCATTTAGGCCCATTCTTACACACCTCACTTGCTTCTTTGACATTCATAACTCTTGTCATGCACACTCGTCTGTTATAAAACAGTATTATAAAAACGTGAAATGCTTCCAAAAATCTTTTAAAACCCAGATATTTTAGTGAGTATCCCTAAATCAGGAGGCAATAGTACTTTTTCGGAGGTGCTAAGCTAATTCCACTGTAGGATCCTTGATCTAAACTACACACTTTATTTACTTGATTTATTTCATCCCTTGATGTGGATGGAGATGCCCAGGAACACATACGTACGCTACCTTGATGAGCGACGTTCGTATTGATGGTACATTCGTGTGTACACCTAAATGCTGAGTCGGGAAAATGTACGTACTTATAATGCGATTCAAATGAGAATAGGATCGACTTTGGGCCATATTGTGACTTTAAATAACTTTAAGTAATTAAATATTATATTAAGACAATTTACTACTAATTTAACCTTTTTATTTAAATTTGATGTAAGGCTATTTATTATTGATATGCAAATAAGTTTTTTGCAAACCATACTTTTCAAGTGACATTTGACAGATAGAGGTTATTGTCATTCCTATTCTTATTTGGACAGTACATCGTACAGCCACCATAACGTGGCGAATCTCACACGCTCCCACTAACTTTCTCCGCGGCAGTTTGTCCACAATCGGATTTCATACAGAGGACTTGAGAACCTCATCCTTTTGGAAGTCGGTTAAAAAAAGGGCCAATGTTGGAGCACGCACGGGTGGAGACACGCGGAAGACAAGGGGCCGCTCCATGACCACCGCTGGGCCGCAGACCGCAGCTGCCGTGGGATCGCCGAACACTCGCCCGCACGACGGCTAGTGCGACGGACGATAATACTCGTACATTGTATATACCATAACTTCGAATACACCAGCATCTATCAAAAGATCTATCTTTTGTATACAATTCACAGTAATATAACCACCTCATCAGTGTGTCTGCTACAGGCACACCATTCTACAGCCAACAAAGGCAAATTAAGCCCATTCGTAGGCCTACATTGGCGCCGTCTGAACGCCCCTTAAGAGAACACGTTCAGGACCACAAATATAATATCCAAACCGGTCCATCCATCTGCAAGGTTATTCGTCATTTTGTTTTAGGTATTTTATAGTTTGCTTTGGTCAGACTGGGTTCAAATACAAACACCCACTTCTCTCAGATAATTACTTTAGGCATACCATTCTGTATTTAATATTGTTTAAACAAATATACTTAAGTTTTAAAACTTCGATTACATAAATAGAATATTACGCTTGTGTTAAGTCGCGTTTTAATTAAACACTAGCTGCACCCGGCAGACGTTGTCCTTCCTTTAAAAAATAAAAATCTAGAACTCGATTGCAGCGCTATCTACTGGGACCAAATGTTAATTTAAATTATTCTCGAATCCACTTGAAGACATACAAAAAAAATCTCCTAAATTCTGGTACCCGTTTGCAGCACCATCTACATGGTTCAAATTTGAATCTAAACTATCCCGGGACCCACTTGAACACATACAAAAATAATTCACCTAAATCCAGACACCGGATTGCAGCGCCTCCTACCTGGTTTAAATTTGAATCTAAACCAAACCAGGTCGCAAACCTAAATATCGCGTTTAAAAGACAGGGGTTGATCGTAGAAGGGCGAAAATTTGAAGCTGTATGTATTATTCAATTCAATTCAACGCGGGAGACACGCACATATTAATAGTTGCTCTATCTCGCTCGCACATCATCCGTCCCGCTCACACATTGTGCTATATATTGTACTACGTGATATGCACTAAGAAATTCAGTTTTCTTACATCCTTTTTGTAAGAAATAATAAATTAATAATTTTACATGTATTTTATCAATAAAATAACTCCAACCGAAGCATTTGTTTTAAACGATATTCAGTTTTTTTTACATCCTCTTTGACGATATTTGCAGCACGCATTCTGTCAATTCCATGTCAAACGTTTATATTGTCCAAAGCGCAAAGATTAGATTAGAAATAATTTTATATGGTGGTTAAGTATTCTTAAATTTTCTAATTTTCCGCGCAATTTTCTTATTTTTTTCTTTCATAAGAACCTTCTCCTGACAATAGCAAACAGAACAAAAAAAGAATTAGCGAAATCGGTCCAGCCGTTCACGCGTGATGGCGTGACCAAGGGAAATAGGGATTCATCTTATACTAATATATAAAGCTGAAGAGTTTGTTTGTTTGAACGCGCTAATCTCAGGAACTACTGGTCTGATTTGAAAAATTCTTTCAGTGTTCGATAGCTCATTTATCGAGGAAGGCTATAGGCTAATATCATCACGCTAAGACCAATAGGACCGGAGCACCAATAAAGAATGTTTCAAAATCGGGGTGTTTTGAAAACAAAATTCACGCGGACGACGTCGTGGGCACAACTAGTTTTTATATATATAGATTACTGTGAACGTCTTTGGTTTTTTCTGCCTTACAATGTTGAGTAGGTTTTTTGGCCTCTGTGGCCGTTTTGGCAAAAACGGAATCCTCATGTTTTTGTTACATCCGCCGTTTTTCTATCTGTATTTATATGTTATAGTCACTTTTCTCAGAAACTATTAGGTCTATGTAGATGAACGGAAAAAGGGGACTTTTGGGTTAAAGAAATGCAATTTATTTATATTTTTCCATTATAAAACGGGCAATATTAGCCCTAATTACTTTCCGAAAGACGAGAAATTTTAAAAATAAGTCACATATAAAAATGTTACCGATTACCAGAATTGATTTATATAATTTCAAAAACTAATAATTATATAAAAGCACTCCACGTGGTTAATTAATTCAAAATAACTAAACTCTTCAGTTATAAACATATCAACACAATAAAAATAAATTGTAAAATAATTATCATTTTAAAGTTTTAAAGTCTAGGCGCAAGAGTGTATGACAGCGTGTCCGTCTTCTTGGACAGGAAAATATATTCTATATAGCGCACTATACAATGGTGTAGTAGATCGGTGAAAAATTTATAGCAGCGCTGGCCTCCATACATTTGACATATACTATTTTTTTATATATATATAAAACTGCGCTCCTTATAGCAAACGCAGTACTTTACAAATGGCGGTTTCCATAAAAACGCTTATCTAACTTTGTAGTAGGTATATGAAAGAAAGAAAGAAAATGATTTATTAACTTAAAAAACGACGCTATACATAAAAAGAAAAAACAATCAAAAAAACATTACACATTCTCAATAAATTTACACAAAAACAAACAAACTCAATTTAAAATGAACTTCGATCGAATCGTCATTTGAAATTCGATGAAACAAAAAAGCGACACTAAAAAGAGATAAACATATTAATCTATAGAACTAAGCCAGCGTAAGAATGAGATACGAGTTTTACATTGTGCAGCACGGATTAGAGAGTCAATAAGACCGATGATTAAACATAGGCCAATTTGGACCGAAATAAAAATGATAATAATATTTTTAGACCAAAACAGTGAAAAATTGAAAGTGATACTTAGGAAGTGTATATTGAATTATAATATGTTGACGGATGTAGGCTAAAGGAATTATATTTATATTAATAAAAGCTAGAGAAGAACTATCTGTGAGTATATTCGCTGAAGTTTCACTTCTACTGCGTGTGAACTGCACACACACACAATGGTTTTTTTTATAAATTAGTCTATATTTTAAGTTATTTATTAATGTGTATGTGTGTACTGTATATATTGCACATATTTAAATATAGAAGTGTTAAAGAAAGGTCAGGTTAAAAGTATCCCAAATAAACGTGTGCGTATGAAGATATTACTGAAAGTAGATGAAGCGAAGGGTTGTCAGAATCGTCGCAGGCGGAGAACTTCTGCCTACCTAATTGAAAACAGGCGTGATAATATGTAAATATTTCAAATTGGGAGTAACTGAAAGTTGGGTATGGCAGAAGAAGCATGAAAGTAGCATAAATGCAATTGAAATGAGAGCTTTGAGAAATGTATGTAAGGTTATAATGTAAGTGATATGCTAAGATAAATGAGCGTTGTGGATTGAAAGAAAATGTTGAAAAAGGAATGTTAAGATGATTTAGGCATGTAGAGAGAATGAATGAAAGCAGAATAGCAAAACTTTTGGGGAGTGTATAACAGCAATGTAAATGGTAGAGTTGGTGCCGGTTGACTGAGACCTAGTCACTATGATCAAATTGAAGATATTTTGAAGAAAGGTCAGATAAAAAACTGCTTAGTTTAAATAAGTGTGTATGTATGAAAAGATTAATGAAAGTTGATGAAGCGAAAAGTGTGTGTCAGGATCGTAGCAGGTGGAGATCCATTGTCTTTGCCTACCCCAACGGGAAATAGGCATGATAATATGTATGTAGTAAGTAGCTGTAAGTGAAGAAAAAATCTCAGGTTTAAATGGAAAGAAGATAATGCCCGATTCCTGTGTCGCAGAACACGGCGGACACAGCGAGTAAAGTAATTTAATTATTAATTGAGTGCAATGGCCTACAAATTGGTTAAGCAACGTTTAGACGTTACTCAGAAAATAATAAGGAAAACCGACAATGGCGTCATATTTACATAGTCAATGATAACTCACTATCGCGCGATTTTAAAATGAAACAAAACATTCTCATGTAATTCGATGTTATACGGTTCAGTCTTTCAAGTTGGCTGAATTAACCAAACTAATTGGTAGCTTAACCGGGTAATACGCGAGTATACAGTTCCCCTATAAACGGTAGGCTCGAACCCAGCATTCGGCCATTTATGCGCTATTATTATTAGTTTGTATGTCCTTGAAGACCACGGGTCATAAAAATGACACGGAAGGGCAACACGTAGAGGCCCCTTGAGAAATTTAATCTAAATGTGGCGTGACACTGACCGGCGATTATCCCTGTTTTTTTGGGGGCACGATAATTTTTTACAGTTGTAAGTCTATAATTTTTTATTTGTAGCTTCACTCCAAAAAACTAATTAAAAAATCCATTTTTTTGTAAAGGTTACCAAAATTGATTTTTTTTTCGTTTTTCAGTTTCTATGGCTATTTTTCGATATTTCCTTTAAGGGCACTGTGTGCCCCCACAAAAAAGACCTGGTTTACACTATATAAGTATAATATTTTTTTTTAATTTAATTACAGGAGTTCAGCAGACAGGCAGACGGCCCACTTGATGGATAGCGGTTACCATCTCCTATGGACATTTGCAACACCAAAGGTGCTACAAATCCGCTGCTGCTCTCTTAAGGGAGACTGGAACCTGCTCACTAATGCCGCAACACAACTCAAGGATGTTAATAATATAAGTATAATGCACCCAAAGACAAGCTTCGGTCAGTGTAGGACTATTGTAGGAAATGAGAATAAAAGGTAGCGGGCTATTGGGATGAACTGTTAATGGAACTAGGTATCTGGGACTGTGGGGACTTTGGCGTCTGCCCGTCGCAATGTTCGGGGAACATGGATAAAACGGGCAGACGGTGACTCGCCACTCCCTGCACGGGCCCCAAAAACATGCCGTATAAATTGGCGAGGGGCAACATGTTATTACTTTTATTATTAAATTATAAACAGAAATTTGAACGATTCAATGTTATGACATTGAATCGTTACGCCGGTATGCCGTTATGTACGTAGTTGTACGTATGAAAGTAGTTTTAATTTTGGTGAACAATAAAGTGTTTTCATTCATTAATACTTTCAGTACCTACTATGCCTTTCAAACAAATTAATTATTTTTTTGTTGATCTGTCTAATATCAGTATTATAAAGCTTGTAGACCTAGTAGTTTGAGCCGATTTTTTAAACATCCAAATAAAATTTATCAATTGAATAAATTATAACCTGACTAACTTCCGATTTCCCAATTATCAGATAAAAATTATCAGTCGAATAAATTATAACTTGACTAAATTCAAAATTCAATTCAACAGTATTATTCTTGCAACTGTTATTTTTAATTTTCCCATGTTGTGTTTTATTCTGAGGATAAAATAACTTTTATGTGGTGTTAGAAAAACCGGTCCTAAATTAATCAACGTATTTGTTCTTGGTTAATTAAAACGGACTAGCTTCGCTTCGCTTGCATTAGTGTACATTTTATAGACACAGTTATCCCACGAAAACAGTACATTTTTCGGGATAAAAAGTAGTTTCTTTAATTATTGTGTTATTGCAGACTATGTATACCTATATATTTATGTATCTCTGTTAAATTTCATCTACAAAGATTAATCTCAAACATCTTTCTATTTTATATTGTAGTACATTTTCCGTTGTATGACCCGGCGAACTTCGTACCGGCACATTTTCTGAATTCTTAAAAGACTGTTTAATGACACAAACACAAAATCACCAAAATCGATTCAGGTGATTAGGAGGATTCTAGAACCGGATCTCAGCGCCACCTAGCGGTTCCAATTGTGAATCTAAATCATTCCGGGATCCACACAAACACACACACACAAAATTTCATCAAAATCGGTAAAGTCGTTCTCAAGTTATGCGCGTACATACATTTCCATGATTCATTTTTATATATAGGTATTGTTACGAGTTGCGAGACACGAATTTAAATACCGTTAGAATTACTATAGAGTTTATCAGAACAATACAACACGTATAATATAGCTACAAATATAACCGAACACAACAAGTCCAAACGTAATGCAGAAGGTCGTAATTCAAGAAAATGCGCAAAGTCCGTCATTTATTAGATTCCTGATTGTAGTACAGACGTCTTGCTTCGCTCGTGGTTCTCGCTCGACTGCCTCCCCCCTCCATCAGGTCATTGTTTTATACTGCACAAATGCAATATGTCCGCCCGGCAACGTAGACCGAATTTTCTAGAATCAGCTTTTACTTTAAAATCCGTAATACCTGGCTAATGATTACGACAATAGGCCGTATGCCAATAAGTAAACAAAAGAAGATGATCATAAAAGAATTTCAATGTTATTAGTTCAAATGCTGACGGGTAATAAATGTGCTCTGTTTCAGATATGCAGGTCTATTTTGTTTTTGTCGGGACCTGAGTTGTAACAATATAAAGATTATTGTAGTTTTAAAGAAATCTTTGTTCTTCCTGTCTTTTATCTAAAATGTCATTGATTCTTTCGAGTTGATCAGATGAAAACGAACGACGATTAGTGTTTGAGAGCAAGGCCTCAGGACCCAGGTTGGTCCAGCCATGCTAGTGCGATTGAACAGCAATCATACATCCGAACTTTCGCATTTAAAACATCAGTACCTATATATATATATATATATATATATATATATATATATATATATATATATATATATATATAGCTCTTTATTATACACCAATACAAAAAAGAACTTGCAGACTAAAATTATCTCTCATGCACAAAGGGCGGTCTTATCCCTAAAAAGCGATCAATTATCAATTTATACATTGAGATTATAATGATGAAAGTGGTGTACATAATACATAGTACAATTTCTTACATTCTAGTAATAAATATATAAATGCAGTATATACAGATGTTCTATATATTAAATAGATAAGTACTTAATATACATAACATACATTTATATATCTACAAAAATATATCAATGTTTGTAGATAAATATATATGTACATACATTTAAATATCATTATATCATCATCGGTAGCGATTTTGCTTGTCTGATAGCAATTGGCAGTGCGTTCCAAAGCTTTATAGCCTGGCGGTGAAATAATTATTGTAGAAAGTGGAACTATGCGCAGGGGTGTTTAGTTTCAGTTTAGTGGAAGGCCGTAAGCTATTGAAGCACGTAATAAAGTCATATATATATATACACATACACCTATAATCCCCCGTGACGTATCCGTCCACGGCGAACCTTCTCAAGTCCGGCTATGCGAACGCAAGTGGCTAGCGAAACCAAATTTGGTTTTAAAAGTTCTTTTGCAAGGAGCGCAATACTGACGTCCTGATGAGTCGTATGTACTATATAGCTGTAGGAGATGTTAGGGCGGTTTTTTTTATAAGGCGTTGCCCATCCGAGAGTAGTGTCGATAGACCTATAAATAGCGTTGGAGCCGATAGACGCTCAGTACATAGAAATAACGAATAGTTCGTTTATAATATATACCATGTCAGGCATCGAACTCGGGACTTCTGCGTTTTAGTAAGCTAGATACACAAAGAGACCACTCAACTACAGAATCGTATATAAGACGCAGGTGTGGGGGTGATGAAGGAAAATGATTGTGAGCTGGTTTTTATCGCAGTTTCTAGTCACGATTCCGCGAAATGATCGTACTGGCAGAATTTTTACCTATACCTATACATATATGTATATTATATTAAAAACATAGTTTGGTTCATAATTCATAAAGAGGAAATATTATACGTAATGATTGAAGGGAAATTTTAGTTCGTAACTTAATAATCGTTCATTACTTTAATTGGGTGAAACTAACCTACGTGGAATGACATTTTGGACTCAAAAAGATGTTCAAAGTCGTGGTAGCGTAATGGCTAGCGCACGCGTCCCAAACTCAAAGGGCGCGGATTCGATCCTGGCTGGAACGCATGCACCACTTAGTCAGTTTTGTGATCCAATGTGCAATATGCACATTGGATCAATTACCATGTGCTAGCAACGGTGAAGGAAAACATCGTAATGCAACCTGCACATCGAGATAACCGATGTGTCAAACCTGCTAAGCCGGGTTGGACAGGCGTGGCGGGTATACTGTCCGTACCCTGTATACCGTCTCCTATAATGGGAGGCTTGAGCCTAGCAATGGCACATTTATGGGCTGATATTCTTATAAAGATGCTCATAAGAACTAAAGCACTTCAACCACTTGCCATCAATGTCTTTCAATTTATGGTTAATTAAGTTTAAATAAAAAGTGCTAGGACAGTCTACAAGTTTGCGTTAAGGGTGATTTCCTGCGTCATTGCTGGCAACCAGGTTTTTTTTTTTAATTGTAGCTTTACGCAGGTAAACTAGAGAGCCTAAAGAGGGTATTTTTGTTGAATCGTTTAGGCCCACTTGCACGTTTTTGGGTTAGCTCAACTATCTTGGAGTTAATTCTTAACACAGTGTTAAATAAATTATTTGTCTTACGCCATTAAAAGTTAGGAGTAGGTAAACCCAGGGTTAAACTTCTAAATATTTAACCCACCGATGTGGAAAGGTTAAGTTGCTAACACAGGGTAACTCTGGTTGGGTAACAACAATAAAGCATAGACCTTTCAATGTTACCAACTAAACAAAAAAAATGTTAGGTTAGTTAACCTCGGGTATTTTTTAATGGCGCAAAGGACAACGAGAGTTAATTTTTTAATTAACTAACCCCGAGTTTACAACATATATTCTTTCAAGCTGATTATGCGTGCAAGTGGGCCTTCCTGAAATTGACACGTGTCTAGGTTTACTGGTAGGTACGAGGCATAATTTAAAGTTCCAATTTGTTTTGGTACTTGTCATATTCTATATGAATCTCTGAATGCGACTGAATAGAGGCTATCGAACCGGTTGATCTGCGCTGCCAAACTTGTACAGGTAGACCTGTTCGCTGGACCGCAGCGTGTATGGCCGCCTTTATTTCATACACAAGTAGTCACCAAATGCAGGTTTCTTTTTAATGGTTTTCCTTAAGCGTATAACCGTAAAAACATGCATAGTTGGTCAAGAACTGCCTAACGCCGGGTTGGAATAATTCATTACCAATTCTTATACCTTACTATTGGTAGAAAATAAACACTTCAAATGTCAAATTTTATTCAGTACTAAGGCTCTCTAAACACATCATATTTTTTCTTAAGTTGAAGGGAGAGACCCTAACGCCTAACGCCTGGAGGAGCGTGATGGAATGCTCATTGCTCCTCCGTCTCAAAGCAAGATCTTCCAGCGAGGCTAATGTTGTTTCTCGCACGCCTAGGCCGATCTGCAATAATTGAAAATTTATATATGTGCTTTGTATGTTTCAGGAAACGTTTGTGACATCAATTATTGCATAGCGCCATCTGTTGACTTGTAAGTGTTCCACTACAAAGTCATCTTTTGTTTATATTTAGTTCGATTGTACTGCTAGGAATTCTTCTGAAAGATGGTTATGCAGTTTTGATACTTTTCTCTGATAAGGTAAATATGGTGCTCAAATTGATTGTAATATAAATTTGCACATACCTATCATTAGCGATGAACCGACATACAAACGTAATGTTATCACTTATCACAATGAATAAAAAAGAAATTTTACATATTAGTTATGCTTAAAAAATAACACATTAATATTTTAATCTTATTAATCTCTAATATTTTAGTCTATCTCTTAAAATATGCTGATATAGGACGAATCAATCAAATTGATACTATTTGGTTTGGGACATAAAAATTTGGAATACCTACTAAAACTTCGAAATGTAACCCATCAATCTAAACAAAATACTTGGCGCTGGAATCGAATTTGATGAAATTTTATAAGTGTTTGAGTGGGTCCCGGGGTAGTTTAGACTCAAAATTAGAGCCGGTAGGTGGCACTGGAATCGGGATCTAGATTTTTATTTTTTTAGGATAGGACGAGATTTGCGGAGACCGCTAGTACCGTGAAATATGGCGACTTAACCAACGGTTGACAATTTTGCCAATAGGTCTTCGACTTTCATCTATATTATTACAATTACCTGTAAAAAAATTACTTTTTGAGCACGATGATATCCGACGATATTGAATGTTTCAACTTTTTGTTTATATGCATCACTTTGGTTGATTCATGTAAATTGGAAGACAAATGAACTATCCAATATAGGCTTAAATTTTATTTTACATGCACTCAGCCATACATATGGCTGACTGTATATACAATAAACAGAACCTCTGTATAAACAGATAGGTATGCATACATGTGCATACCTATCAGTTTGTACAGAGGCAAACGAGCGGATAAAACCCCCTTGTTTACAATATGCCTACTTTCACGACAACCAGCAAGAAAGTGCCTAGGAAAGTGGGAAGCACGAGTATAAAATGTTCAAAGGATATATATAACAGCGCCATTTACCTATATAGGTATCGGTTATCTCCGTGTGCAGTTTTCGTCAAGATATTTTCCTTCAACTTTAACAGGTGGTAATTATAGCAATATGTACAGTCAGCGTCTTATAGAAAGAAGCAGCCAAGATGATCAAATAGATAAGAACATCGAAAGTAATCATTAGTATCGGTACAACCATTGTCGTCTAATAGATCGAATCACCCGTCTTGACCAAATACATCAGTACACCGACAACGCCAAATACATGAGTACAGTCAAGTCACCATTATTATGTTAACAACCATCTCGCCAAAACAAAGAGACACACTAGAAAAATGAACTCTATTCTAAATGTGATTAGTGTCAAATCGAGATGATTTCATACTAAACCAAAATTGTATTTCGAATTATGTATTTCAAATTGAATTACTTATTGCTAAATTTGCATTGAATGAAAAGCACCTTTCTTTCCTAATGTGAAATTAATGAAATCAATACTGAAGACGTTTGAAACTTAAAAAAAACTCCTGATCACAGCAGTGTGATTGACGAAGAGGATGATATGTGCATAATAATATTTATTACGTTTAATCGAGGGTAAACACTGGGATTGGAAGTATCACTTATTGACTACTTACAAACATTGTTAAAACTTCTAACCCATAAGGGCAGAGATCGAATCTTTAGTATTTTTGACTGACCCACCTATGTTTTATTACTAACTCTATGGACACAGAACGATTTCACGTCGATAGATTATAATCTATCGGGAAATAATGCGTTAAATTGTAAGCAGTTTGTTCCGGTTCACAATATTTCAATAGCTCTCGAGATAGATTATAATCTAACGGTCTGTACAATTTAACCATGTCATATATACTCTAATATAGCCAATTAATAACGGCGTTCATTTTAACTTTATAACTAAGTTGCATTTGGCCACAGTACCTAACTATAATATTATTTCAGATGGAACAGAGATATTAGCCGAGTCCAGCTAACTAAAGATATATTATTAACCTACAAATTTTATAAATAGTCTCAAGTTCCTGTTTCTAACCAGATATTTCAGTTCTCTTAATTAAATCAGGTTTTTCATACTTTTGTTTACATTCTTTAATACTTGATGACACTGCTTTTTAGCTTTGAGTTTTCGTTTTTACTAAATACTAACTGTCTTATTCATAGAGAGTTAGAGTAAGTTTGAACGCTTCTTTAACCACCATAAAGAACTGTTCAAACATACTTGACTATCAAATGTATCATCATCATGGAAACGCGAAGGAAGTTGCGCGGGCAGACGATAGTCTATAATATTATAATATGTCGTCTCTCTACATTGAAGTTATTAAAAAAAACACAATTGGAATAGACTATATAAACGATGGAGACACGATGATTTTTTTAGATTTCTTGTCTGTTAGTCGGTTTTTCTGTTTGTTCGGGATTTACGTAAAAACTACTAGGCCGATTGCGATTCGATTTTCGCTGATCGTGAGCAAATTCTCACACTTAAATTCTGCGCTACCTTTTATTCCGGAATCGCACGGGAAATTTTCCGGGAACGGTTTAAAGAGGCCAGAATAAAAAAAAGGTTTCTTATTTCGATGCGATGTTTTTACTCATTGATAGCAAATTTTCTGAAATTAAATCTGTGATACTTTTTATCCTGGGGATCCCGCGAATTTTCTCAGGAGCTGGTTAAAGTTGTTAGGACGCTTACAAATTAGTTTATTTATTCTTACACGATTTTAGACACGATACATCATTTTTTAAATACAGCAATACTTTGTGTCCTGGTCATCTCACGGAAATTTTCCCGAGGGTGGTTTCTAGTGGTTAGTATGCATATAAATTAGCTTATACTAAAACACAATGCACTTTCTTTTTCAAATAAGTAAAAATAGAAAAAGTATAAATTATTTATTTGCATAACAATTAGTTGATTCAGATTCAATTGATACTAAAACGATGGTTTACGTTCTTTTCCGAATGCTTTGTTAGTTTATATTCCGGAAACCCCGCGAAAACTTCCTTGGAGTGGTTTAAAGTCGTTATACTGCATAAAAATTGGCTGATTCCGATACGATTTCACCAGAACGTTAGATTAAGCTTTTTTCAATGACTGGGGTATATTATATATATGTATAGTATGATCTCAGTATAGATCATGAGAATTCATATACGTATTAGACATTAAAATAGTATCCAAGAAACATCAATTATTCATTGCTGATAAAAAAAGGTTTATCTCGAATTCTAAATTTCTTATGTATTGAAACTCTTTAGTAGATATTTCAACAAACTCACATATACATAGAAAATATACTCACATATACATAGTGTATTATGTCAAATGAAATGTTAAAATTAAGTTAATATTGTAAAATAGCTTTGTCTGTACATTGAAGCTATTAAAAAAACCAATTGGGATCCAATTGTTTGATTGATGGAAAATTGAAACAATTAATGTTATTTTTTTCATAAATATGTTAATTTCTATGAGGTTTTCACTATTATACAGACATTTTTTACTTAAATGCTGAAAAAGCTAATATCATGGGAATTCTAGTGTAATTTTTCAGGAAACCGGATTCACTTTTTCATGTTTTTACTCCTATACTTTAGTGACGGAAAGTTCCAAAATTTTCTTGGGAATAATGCGCCTAGATATAGCATGAAAACTATTCGTGTTACTCTTATTACAGCATAGTTTAATACTTTATGACATTTTTATACATGACCATATTGGGACTCTTGATATTTCCCGGGATTTCCTTCCACTTCCAAACCACTAGATCAACTTTGACGCAATGTTCGCAAATCACAAGACACTGTCTGTAATTATTAGAAATCCTTAGTGAAGAAACATCTGTAGTTGAATAAGTCTTTAGTAAATTACAAATATCGGGAGTTTATGAATATATCCAGGATTCATGTATTGTCATATTAAATATTTATTCAATTTTACATATTGATAAAATAACTTTAATCTTTGCTATCTAAGTAATGAAAATGAAGTCGAAGGCAAATACTAGCTACGTTATAAAAATGAAAAAGATTTTTATAACAGTAATAATACTATTGGAATTTTGATTTAGTATGAAATCATCTCGATTTGACACTAATCACATTTAGAATAGAGTTCATTTTTCTAGTGTGTCTCTTTGTTTTGGCGAGATGGTTGTTAACATAATAATGGTGACTTGAATGTACTCATGTATTTGGCGTTGTCGGTGTACTGATGTATTTGGTCAAGACGGGTGATTCGATCTATTAGACGACAATGGTTGTACCGATACTAATGATCACTTTCGATGTTCTTATCTATTTGATCATCTTGGCTGCTTCTTTCTATAAGACGCTGACTGTACATTGCATATTAGGTTAGTAAATTATCTAAGCGGTTGTTTTTATTGCATGAGTTCAGCTGACAGGCAGACGGCTTGATGGAAAGCGGCTATCAGCGCCTATGGACATTTGTAACAACAAAGGTGCCACCAATGTGCTGCCTGCACCAACTGCACCAATATGTTGACTTTTTGCTCTTTTTATCCTTTTTCTCCTTTTTGATCTTTATGTCCTTTTTTGCTCTTTTTTCTCTTTTTGTCCTTTTTGATCTTTTTGTCCTTTTTGTCGTTTTTGCTCTTTAGCACTTTTTGCTCTTTTTGCCTTTTTTCTCCTTTTTGTCCTTTTTGTTATTTATGTAGTTTTCATAAACGGGGGATATATAAATAAAACTAGGACGGTTTGAAATAGAGGATGACAGTTTGGATGAGACCAATCATTTCTCAAGTTTATAAAAAATCATCGTCTATAAAAAATGTGATAGTAACTCGATCTGTCTTTCTGTATAGTTTTTGCGGAAACTATTAGGAATACTGGATGCGTTTTATTGTAATTTTGTTTAAATGTAGTTTTGATGCCGAAACAAGATAGGACAGTACAATTTAAATATACATAATTAGATTAATTTATATTTTTTTTTTTAATTTCATTTTTATTTCAATTTAACATCTATTAACAAAAACTAAAATTCATATAAATAAACCTAACTTAAAAATATATATACTATAGTAAAAAAATTAAAATAAAACCTATATTAAAGCCCGTCCAGCCCCACCAGACCACTGTCGATGGGCATTGTATCTAGAAGGCTAGCAGCATTACCTCGCTGGATACAAAGGCTAATCCTTTGAGTGAGGTAAACTCCAGCCTTCCGGTCTCCTATTTTGTCGACTATGCCGAAAATGAACATATATACTCATGTCCGGAGATCGGATAGTTTGCGACCGCGGGGTAAACTCTAGTATACATTAAGCATAAGATACAGAAAGCCGTGTGGTGCATGCTCCCCGACCAGGTTTCGAGCCCACGTCAGCTACGAAGGTACTTACCTCCGATCTATATAATAATTACATTATTTTTAGGCTATTATATTTTTATGTTATATAAAGACTAACATATATACCTATTGATTAAATTCTTGAAAAGATTAATCGAGTTAATATTGCAATGATAAATTTGATAAGATACTGACTGTTATTTGCGTACCTACCTACATTAAAGACATGTGTTCGTATAATGACAATATTTGTATATAAAATTCGGCTTCTGTATGTTTCTGTCTGTATAACTCGAAAAATATATTTGTAAATATTGAAAAATCTAACAGCGCATATTAAAATAATAATACAAGCAAACAACAAAGTACTTAAACATATTAAATCTCATAGAACGAGCAAAATTTTGTGTAATAATAAATGTACCTAGAGAGAGAGAGAGAGATAACTCTTTATTGAACACCAAAACATACAATTACAAAAGCAGACCATATTTACAATGTTTTCTAGGCGACACAATAGGCAGCCTTATCGCTCAAAGCGATCTCTTCCAGGCAACCTAAATCAAAAACAAATTTGAATCAGGCGATGTAGGTGGTGCAGGAAAAAGGCAAGGCAAGGCTTGGCAATAAATACTCCAAATAATTTAACAAATAAATATACAAATACATGTATATATACATAGTCATAAATATAACATACAATAATTTACGTATACAATAGTATATTGCAAAATACGTATATTATTATAATAAATGTATTAGCATGATTATATTGTGTTAATCAGACATGGCTATTTATGGACAAATAGTGTTTTCTGAGTAAATTTCTAATAATAAGTAAAATTCTATTTCTATAGATTAATTGATATGTGAAATAAGTACATACACATATACATACATACTAATATATATACGTTAAGACATAGATAACAAAGATATATCTAAAATATCTATATATTTTTCTCACTCTAGAGTATATTTTACCCACAACTCCTAGTTCTTTTTGTCACAATTTGCGCCCCTCAACTAAATACCGAACAAAAACACCTGTACATACATCTAGCTCTTACAAGAACTCTTTTACCGTCCAGGCTGTGCGTCTTTGGAATGAGCTACCTATTGATATAAGACAAACCAAATCCTTACTGTGTTTTGAAAATCAGGTTCAGAAGCATTACTTCGCTATTGTGTATACATTCCTATTACTGTTATTTATTATATGTATGTATGTTTGTATTGACATATGTATATATAGTTATATATGCATGTGTATATACATATGTATCAATGTTTATGTTGTTTATGTACTTATATGTATTTCGGGAATCCCTGCCAAGGGTTGCCTGGAAGATGGCTTTTTAGCGATAAGGCCGCCCGTTGTACAATCTCTTGTATTTTACTAATTAATTTTCTAATTTTTCTTATCGTTCTAATTTTCCACAATAGTCCTGCACTGGCCGGGGCTTGTCCTTGGATGCATTAATATTGTGTAGACAGGGATAGTTGCCGGTCCGTGTTACGCCATATTTAGTTTAAATTTAATTTTTCTAGTAAGGTCTCCTTGGACACCGGGTTGCTTGGAAGAGATCGCTATAAGCGATAAGGCCGCCCATTGTTCTAATGGAAATTTATTCATATTAAACGTTTAGGTTTAAGTTATGACGAGCAATAAAGAGGTTTCATTCATTCAATGCGTTTTAAAAATTAAATATGCTTGTATGTATTCAAAAATATAATTCGTTATAATTTTTTTTATTCATGCTATGACCGGAGAACATTTTTTGAAGACCATACATAATTTAAGAATTAAATCTACTTCCTAAGGAGAAGAAGCAGTCAGTCAGAATGTGTATTGTACGACTCACACTTCTGACATAGCTTTTCATTTTAATAGACGAGCGTTTTATATACTTTTTATTATATGTATAAAATTAATCTTCTGTTTGTTTGTGTTCACCACATACAAAAAGTAGTATATGTATTGAGTTCTCCAAAATGAATATGAAGCTAGCCACAGCAGTGTGACCAAGTGTAGTTAGTGACAATGTTTGAAATGAATCAGTCATAAAATTATATATAATTATAATGAATAAAGTAATTAAACTTTTTGACCTTCTCGTTGTGTACATAAATATAACAGTAACTAGAGAGAAAGCGGATAAATTCGAGCATTTGGAATCATGAGTTGTAATGGGGTAGATGACGTATTTCACAATATATTCAGCAACAATGTCCATATAAAAGACTGTGCGTTCAAATACCATAATTTTAATGATTGTTTAAACAATAATTTATAGACTGATAACTCATTGTAGAAATAATGTCATGATTTGCAACGCTAATACGAAATCTAGGCGGCTTCGTCTTTCTGTATGACGATAAGAAGTATTCGAGTTGAGTTGACTGATAACTCCCCTATTGTAACGCAAGCAAAATTATACTATTTTCATTGTGACATTTTACCACACTCAGAGAGCTTAAGGGATGATTAAATTTAAAAACGACTGAATTTGATTATTATGTTATGCAATAATAACAATCTACTGTTACTTGATGAATTACTCAGGAGATATATATTTTTAAATAAATAAATGAATCATTAACTGACTTTGAGTGCGGACATGTGTTTAAATATAAGAACAGATTAAAGTTAGTTAATAAATAAATAGACACATTCAGTCAAGTTTTTGTGGCTTTCAAAGCCTGTAACCCCAAAAATACACAAACGAATTAAAAAAAAAATCCAAGGTGACTCAGTAATCATAATAATTATCTATCAACCAAAGATGTGTATCTAAAAAGATATTCGAACAGCCTATCATATAATTGGCACGGTTGTAATGTTATATATTTACTAACGCGCTCACAAAGCATAAAATTATTAAACACAAATTTTAATACAATAAATATAACAAGAAAAATATAATTGGTATTTAACATTAACGAACCATTATGCAACTCTGAGTGTGGCAGAAGGAACATCATAATTATATAATCAAAGGGGAGGTAGGACATGTGACGCATATACGTAGTTCATGGCCTGTGTTTGAAGAAGAGCAAGAATATTCATGCACATGTAATAACAAAGGATGAAAATGCGTTGAGGAAATAAATCTTTAAAACGTTCGCAGTACTAAGTAGGCGTAGCTTCTATTTACTGACAATGATATAAAGTTGAAATTCATATCACCAATGCATAATTAATATACTCATCTATATGAAGCGCAAGCTCTGATAACATATATCGCAACGTTCCAGACAACTGGTTTATTGTAAACAATGAAACAAGCAAACGAATTGATTTTTTTGTGGATTTTCAATATCTCACCTTTGACCACTTCGCTGTTGTGCACGTTTTGGGTGACGAATTTGTTTCCAATGTGGACTTTCGAGAATCTGGTGACGTTGAGATTGGCAACGCCGGGTGCAGCCCAAGAGGAAGACGGCGTCGCCCGGTTGTCCATCATCACCAGTTCGGAACCGGCGCTGGAGCGCCCCATGCCTACTTCGTGCTCTTGCAGCTCTCGTTCTCCGTCGCTCTCGCTCCACATCACTTACACTGACCGATAGGGAAATCCGCGTGCTAACACTAAGACGGATGACGCACTGAGGCGATTGTCTATACGCAGACGACAGCTCACTACGTGCTCCGCAGCGCGACTAGCTCAACATTTCAACAATTCGCAAATAGTATTAATCATTCTGCAATTTTAGGCGAACATAATGATATGTTTATCTAAAGTCTCGCAAATGATTGCTATCGTTTTGCCAAAACAGCGCTAAGACCGCTTGAGTACAGATTTTAATTTTTTAATGGACAAAACAAGATGGCCGTCGTGCTCGATCCGTAGTTACGTCAGGGATACAAGAACTCGCGATTGGATGTGGGGACTGGGGAAATACGTCTGATAGACCTTTACTAGCATTAAAAAAATTGTTTATGTATCATTTAGTTGATAATAACGAAGCTGCGTGATAAGGTGCACTTTATGAGTAGCCACAGTAATTATTTCCAAATTGCCTCTTTGCTTCAATAACGTGATAAGTTCGACAACTCATTTTTAATCATTAATATCACCCTTTCCGATTGCTTTTTTCAAAAATATGTTTTCGTTTAAAATATAATAGATTTTGACAGTAAAAAGGTTATTCGTGTCGACATATTTTTTTTTTAAGTTAATAAATTGTGTGTGTGCAATTCACACGCTGTAGAAGTGAAACAAAGTGTGACAAGGGGTGGGAGGGATTCTAAATTTCGTGACGTCACATTTCATATATTATCTTTATAATATACTAGCTGTGCTCGCGACGTCGTCCACGTGGAATTTGTTTTCAAAACTCCCCTATTTTGAAACATTTTTCACTAGTGTTCCGCTACTATTGGTCTTAGCGTGATGATATATAGTCTATAGCCTTCCTCAATAAATGGGCTATCTAACACTGTAAAAAATTTTCAAATCACACCAGTAGTTCCTGAGATTAGTGCATTCAAACAAACAAACTCTTTAGCTTTATATATTAGTATAAGATTTAAGCTTTATAACACGAAATTTGAAGTATTAACATAAAACTTCAAAAGCATTTCCAACTCTGTCTATATGAGCATAGTGTTTAAATGATTCAATGTAATTTATTGTACCTCATTCTCTCGCAGGCTTTGTCCTATATAAATATTTATGTGTTTATCTCTTTTTAGTATCGCTTTTTCGTTTCATCGAGTTTCAAATCACAACGATTCTAAAGAAGTTTCACTTCAAATACTCTTCTGTAAAATTAAAATTTTTAAGATAACACGTTATTGAAGGAAAGAGACGATTCTATTCTTTAAATATATTTTAAGACGAAGAAACGTTATTATTTCTGAAGGGCATTGAATTGACCAATGACACTTTTTGGAATATGTATACGAGACAGCGCGACCATTTAATTTTGACCTTTGGTCATATGCAGTAGATACTATTAAGTTTGATCCAAAACATAATGACGGTTCATATTATAGTCATTGTTTTGCTAGGAGTTCTGTTAGTAAAATTATTACAGATATAATACTGCTATTCTACGAGCAATTTACAAATGGTTACATATCATAAATTTAATACATTTATAGCAGGCGCTTTTTAAACTTTTTTTATATAAGTAGTAATTTAAACTTTTTTTATATAAGTTTGTATTTGTATTATTTAGGCACTTTCTACCTACAAAGCTATAAAAATGAAAAATTTACGAAACTTTATACGTGACAGGTTGTGATAGAAAGTGTTACTTTCTAAAAGATATTTGCTGTTACGTGGTAGCAAAGTAATACATTATTTTTAAACATATAGACATAGCTGGGCATTAACTCGTTAATCCGTTAATCGTTAATTAACGAAGTTAACATTTAGAGTAACGGATTAACTTTTAAGTTAACTTAAAAATATGCAAACGGACTCGCTAACTTACGTTAAATTTTCCAAAGTCCGTTAACCGTTAATCCAGCAACAAATCTTTAAAGAGTAAAACTCAAAGTGTCGTCAAAATGTAGCTAGACATAAAGTCGAAAGACTCGTTAAATGATGCGGCATTCCTCCGGGAACAGATATTCGCAAATGTGTTTATTAAATATAATACGGCTATACTCTCAAGCGCTGCAGTTGAACGTCTTTTGTCCACGGTCAAGGATATACTACAGCCGAAACGAGCATCGCTTTCAGACGAGAACTTCAACATATTAATGTTCATGAAGGGGAATATTCATATTATGCCAGATGACTAAATTGACAGATAAATTGGACGGGTTAGTATCGTTTCGTCTAAGATGTAAGTGGTCTATGTATCAATTCGTCTAAATAGCAATAGGTCATTATATTACTATCAAATCGTCTTAAAATTAGTTCGTCTAATTAGTGTTTCGTCTAGAACGCAACTAGTCTACCAAACCAACAGTTTAAAAAAAAGATGCAATTTGTATCAAGTGTTAACGGATTAACGATTAACGTTAACTTGCGTTAAATTTTCTGAAATGTAACGCTTTAACATTTAACAAACTTTTTTTTCAGTAACGGATTAGCGATTACCAAATTAACTATTTGATTAACGGTGCCCATCTATGCATATAGACTATACTCGTAGATATATATATCGGTGACGTTAGTGTCAATTGAGAAAAGATCTAAAAGATTGGCTAGGACCGTATTCTTAAAACTCTACTTCTGTCTTGAATAGACGCAAGGTTGCTAGACTAATTGTTTTCAAGCAGATACACTTTGGGGAGTTTTTCTTCGAAATGTGCGTATTGGTTCTCCCATCCCTTTCTTTTAATGAATCAACCAGACCCGCCGATTTGAGCCACCATTTCATGCTCAAAACATCAGTCAGGACGAAACGCATCGCTTCAACTTTTCTGGTGCGTAACTATAGTCAAAGAATGGAATGATTTGCTGAAGTCTATTTTTTTGTATAAACAATCTAGGAGTTTTTAAGTCTGGAGCGAATAAGTATCTTCGGCTTAGCGTACTCCATCCTGGATGACGTCATCATTTAAGTCAGCTGAGACAGTGGTCAAACGCGAATCTATACGAATGTAAATAAATCGATGTCAGGCACTCGTAGGGCACTTCTAGTCCTTCCTACGTTTGCAGTATACATACCGATCCTCAACTTTATTCTCCAGCGGCTACCGGTGGCTTGGCCTTTATTAATTCTAAAATTCCTCTTCCGTAACGTTACTATGATTAATGTTACTTTGCATTCATATCTGTAAACCGCTCATATTTCTGAACTTTGCCTTATTGAATGCAGTGTAAAAGAGCTAAAATCTTCAACTGCTTGGGATAAAAGAATTTTATAAATCATAAAATCTTTTCGAAGTGACAGTATGTGTAATATGAAAATTTACAAGCAGTGCCGTAAACCGTAAATAGCCTTTTATGCGCTCTATGCGAGCTTCTATAACTGAGCACTTGTTTTTTTAGATATTATAGGTACCCAACTAGAGCAATGCTATGTATAGACCTACTTTATTTCATTCAGAGAGTTAAAATAACGCACAAGAACCTTAGTGTTGGTGGACCAATTATCTAATATTTTGGAAGAAAATTCTATTTTTTTAAAGAACTAGAACACAAATACACTTGTGTGCTGCCAAAAAAAATGAGCGCGATGTTTTATGTAAATTAACAGACTTTTTTGATGATACTGGCATGTAGGTACTTGTGTTGCAATCGAGCAGGGGCGCAGCGGGAACTTATCATGAGCACAAACCGAAAAAATAATTCTCCTGCCTGGTCTGGCCATTCTTGCGCCCCCCAGAGTCTACGCCCTTTGCCCGGGCACCGGTGCCATCGCCCTATTTACAGCACTATTTACAAGAGCATAGAATATAAAGGAACTGGTTTCTGTGCTAAAACGACAAAATATTGTGAAATTCGATAAAGAATTTTTAATTGTGACGTCACGTACGTCACCCCCTCCGACGGGGTAACCATCATCGACGCATCACAAAACTTAAGACAACCCCTACCGTAATAGAAGTAATGTAAGAACAAATGCAATAGAAATTGTACCTTTTTTGACGAGGTGAAATTCGTAAAGTAATGTACGCGTAAGGTGGTAATAACACCTCAGAAGAAATTCTATGTCCACTCAAGTCCGAGATATCCACAAAAACCCCTCAGTATTTCATCCTTCGCTTTATAATAGAGTTACGAGAAAACGGAAGCAGGACAAATAGCGCTTTTCCGGCACACGGGGACCCTTCTGAACTTCATTCACTAACCGGAGGAAGAAAGCCCCCGGCATCTTCGCCTGTCAATTCTCGCTTGGGATGGTATATGATTCACCCCCAAGGAAAAGACTGAACGCAGGTGGAACACGACGGTACTAGAGGCGGATAGGAACCATTCCCCAGAGGAAGCTTACAGTGGCCGAAGGTCGATGGACGCCTTCCGGCGCCGGCGCATACTTCTTTAGGGTGAGCGGAGCAAGATGGTATGCTCACGCCCCCGCTTCGCCTACTCCTTGGCGAAAATTGCGCTCGCAAAAGGAGGAGACGGCGTCCCAACAGCCTTGGCTCCGAACCATATCCCGGACTACAATATTAATTGTACTTAATATAAACTTGGCCCTCACTACTGAGGACTAATATTAGCTGCCTAAAGATATAATTAGAGTTTTAAAATTCAAAACTTTATATTCAAACACAATTCCGTTGGAGTAAACTCTTTGAAGGCCATACATATGCGTAAAAATTAAATCTACTTCCTATTTTAAGTGAGTGTATGCTTCTGAATGTGTTCTTGCTGTCTATAGAAGAAGCATTAAGAAACTCCCCCCTCCCCCCTCTATCAGACGTCTGGCTAAATAATCTTTATTTGTTTGTCCTTGTTTTATTTTGATTTATTTTTATATACTGAATTCAAACCGCCATCTTCTATAGGTAAAATACCTAAAAAACGAATTCAAATACACGAAGTAGATATCATCCCCATAAACGCTTGAAGAGTGTTCAAGTGAGGAATTAAGCATTTCAAAAGCTTATTACTATTGTAGAGGCTCAAGGTCTCAGGCTTGTTATGAGGCCTTGAGCATAATATTAGTTCTATGTTAAGATTTCACTGTTTGATGTCACACGCCTGTGTTAGTTAAATGTTTATATTGTTTTGCTAATATGAGCGAAACCCATTTAAATAAGTAATGAAGAGGCACGTCATGGAACATAATGTACTTTAGTATTTTGCTTCTGACATTAAAGTTAAAGGTATTTTTTCATTTGTCGGTGCGGCAGACTGCATCAGTGATGTGGAATCGAGGCGCCTATTTCTATGAGCATTTCCTGATTCGTTCGGTTTGTGCCGCTCACGCACCGGTAGTATTGAACAGTCTAATACGGTAGTACAGTAACATATTTAAAAAAATGCTGATAACAACCCGCCTCCTAATAAGAATGATATCATCAGATCAGATAAACATGATATCCAGGGATATAACATAAAATATAATAAGAATTAGGCTGTTAGTGTTTTCAAAAAATTCTTGAGCCAGTGTACGCTTAACACAGATTAACGGAGTGCCAGTTATGACGATTACGTAAGGGTTCCGTTTTTGCCAAAATAGCTTTTTAGTTGCTGGAGTGCAGTGGACAAGTACAGTAGACAAAAACCATAGACAAGTACAGTAGACAGGTACGGTAGACATGTACAGTAGGCAAAGATACAATAGACAAGTACAAAGACATATACCATAGGCAACTACAGTAGATTAATCCCCCTATCCCATCCTCTTTACTTCATTCTAAAGGTTGGCAACGCGTTGGTTCCCCATTGGTGTTGCAAACGCCTATAGGCAAGGGTAATCATTTTTCATGAACTGGGCCGTTTGCCTGTTTTCCAGCCTCGCAATACAAAAAAAGACAAGCTGATATCTAGGGTTGTCACCTGTTTAAAAAAATATATAGTATTGTAATTTAGCCACATTTCGATAAGCATCAACATGTGCAGGAATCGTCACTCACTTCGCCCCCGTCGAGTCTCTTGCCGTTCCCGCCACGGCAGAACGTGGGGACCCGCTCTTCCAAAACTTAGTGCTCGAACACGTTGACTCGCGGGCGCAGTGGCGGAATAACAAACATATGGCGTAATATCCAAGTGTCCACGTTGCGAAATGCACGCGCGGCCTAAGTAGCGGGCAAGCTAGCGACTGGCGCGCGCGTTCCGCTCGCGGCAATATCAAACGCATGAGTTGTATGCGTGTGTTCACGTCGAACTAGCGCCGAAGCGCGCGATTCACTCGCGACGTCAGGTAAGTTCAACCAGTATGAACGACAGAGTACTTTATATATACGGGTATAGAGTCAACAGTCATAATATACATACTAACGCACTTTATCGGTATACGACACAATACAACGGCAAAAACCGTCTAGGGCGTCCAGTATTATTTTGATTTTTATATTAGATTTTTGGAAATTGCGGTAGTTAATAATTTAACTCCTGCTATTCCCAAAAGCCTTTTTAAAAAATGTTAACGAACCTTGTTTGAATTTGAATTACTGTTATTATGTATCCTGATAAAAAAATGATAATTAACTATGTTTTTTTTTAAACTCACCTTATAGTTACAAATAGTCGTTCTTCGGGCTTTATGCTTTTATGAAAATTTGTGTCTTCTTTTGAAATGTCACTCCTTATTGAATCCAATACGTAATCAAAACAGTTAACAGTCATCCTGGTATATCCAAAAAATCTTGAAGGATGCTCTCTAATATCTATATAAAGTATGAAATTCACCATACCGTTCTCTTTCTTTATTAATTTCATGCACGCCAATTCTAATTTTTATCATCTCCCACTTTAGATATGAATTTTCAGTTAAAAATAAAATACCGTCGTCCATATTTTCTATCTCTGAAAACACCAAAACTCGCGCAAACGCCTGGCGGCCAATGTGAACACGAACTGGCTACGTCTACCGCGCCCGCGCCCGCCTAAAAATTAGAATTGGTGTGCATGAAATTAATAAAGAAAGAGAACGGTATGGTGAATTTCATACTTTATATAGTAATTTGAGAGATCATCCTTCAAGATTTTTTGGATATACCAGGATGAGTGTTAACTGTTTTGATTACATATTGGATTCAATAAGGAGTGAGATTTCAAAAGAAGACACAAATTTTCATAAAAGCATAAAGCCCGAAGAACGACTATTTGTAACTATAAGGTGAGTTTAAAAAAAAATATAGTTAATTATCATTTTTTTATCAGGATACATAATAACAGTAATTCAAATTCAAACAAGGTTCGTTAAAATATTTTGAAAAGGCTTTTGGGAATTTCAGGAGTTAAATTATTAACTCCCGCAATTTCCAAAAGTCTAATATAAAAATCAAAATACTACTGGACGCCCTGGACGGTTTTTGCCGTTGTATTGTGTCGTATATCGATAAAGTGTGTTATTATATATATTATGAGTGTTGACTCTATACCCGTATATATAAAGTACTCTGTCGTTCATACTGGTTGAACTTACCTGACGTCGCGAGTGAATCCCGCGCTTCGCCGCTAGTTCGACGTGAACACACGCATACAACTCATGCGTTTGTTATTGCCGCGAGCGAACCGCGCGCGCCAGTCGCTAGCTTGCCCGCTACTTAGACCGCGCGTGCATTTCGCAACGTGAACACTTGGATATTACGCCATATGTTTGTTACTTCGCGACCGCGCCCGCTACCGCGCCCGCGAGTCAACGTGTTTGAACACTTAGTCGCAGCATCTCAAGACAGTCGTGCTCATATGTTAACAACGTTACAGCATTTCCTTTTTTGTAACTGTAAAATATGGTACTTTTGGGAAATTTAGAGGAAAATAGTACACATTTCTTTTGCTTTATTCTTTATTGTACACAAAAAGTTACATACAAAATTATAGAATAGTGGTGATGTAGAAAGGCGAGCTTAACCCTAAAAGAGTTTTCTTCCAGCAAACCTATGAGTCTAGCGAAAAGTAGAGAAGCAAAAAGCAGGGTTGTGTACACTAAAGATATATTACGATATAACATTTAATATAAACAGATTATTTATTATAATCATTAATTATTTTATATTATAGCTGTGCCCGCGACGTCGTCCGCGTGGAATTTGCTTTCAAAACCCTCCGATTTTGAAACATTCTTCATTGGTACTCCGCTCCTATTGATCTTAGCGTGATGATATATAGCCTATAGCCTCCCTCGATAAATGGGCTATTCAACACTGAAAGAATTTTTCAAATCAGACCCTGTTCCTAGTTCCTGAGATTAGCGCGTTCAATCAAACAATATTAGTATATTTGGCTACAACACTAAAACTTACATTTTAAATATTGCGATATCTTTTGAATGATTCGTCCGAATTGAATAATTCAAAAAGTTCTAGAAAGGTATTGAATTCGTCTTGAATATGAAGTAATTTATTTTGATAAGGATTAATACCAAGGTACAAAATAAAGAGTTTTTGAAGCGACGGCATTTTAATTGTTTAAAAAATAAAAGAAAACACTTATTGTGAGATAACTACAATAGTTAGACATATGATTACGCAATATTTTTTGTAGACAATTATATGTTCTGCAAAGTGGTAGTACATTGTTTTGTTCTATAATCAATAGTTTTCGCAGCGCACGCCGTGTAAGGATTTTTTCGGGTAATTTTTTTACACATTGGGTTACATTATTGGACTTTTAGTAAGGATCCTTAATTTTTTTTAAGATATAATATAGCCTTATAGCCTTCCTCGATAAATGTACTATTCAACACTGAAAGAATTTTTCAAATCGGACCCGCGGTTCCTGAGATTAGCGCGTTTAAACAAACAAACCCTTCAGCTTTATATATATATATAGTATTAGTATAGATTTGTTTCATTATTGAATTTTGCAAGTGTATTTATTACTATCGACTATAGACAGCGCGACAACTGAATTAGTGATGAAAATATACGTCTCACTTGATGGGCCACGTCACGTGTGGACATTGAAAACAACAGATGTACTACCAATGTGCTGCTGATCTCGAGGAAATTTTATGACTCCTTTGAAACCTCTGCTGGATGTCATTCTCCTCATTCCAAATCATCTAAAGTACGCAAGAAAAACTTTGCGTACATGAGATTATTGGTTTAAGGAAACGAGAATGAACACTCAGCCTATGATGGGCGATGCGGTGGTAGAAAGGAAATGACGAAACCGTTCTGAATAGTTCTACGGAACACCTTTCTACGTAAATTTAAAAATACTGGATTAACACTTTATGTAAAATCAAAAGAAAGTTGAAATTTTTTATCAGTTCAATGTTTAATCCAACTATCAGTCAATATGACAGAATTATTATTATTTTATGAGCGTGTAACAGTTCGTGATAAGTCACTAAAAGATTTTTAGGGGAACTCCCTTTGAAAATTCGATTGCCAAATATGTCAGTAATGTTGAAATATTGCCCTAATATGTACCTATCAAACAACGTAATAGTGGAAAGTCCCGGAGTAGCCACAAATTTTCTCTACTATTTCTACTGCTTGACTACCAAACCCTGAAGACGCGATTTATCACAGTTACTTTATATCTCAAAGCTGATTGAATCTTGTTCAACCTTTTTGAAGTGAAACTTCTTTAGAATTGTTGTGATTTGAAACTCCATGAAACGAAAAAGGGACGCTAGAAAAAGATAAACACATAAATCTATAGGACTAAGCTTGCGAGAGAATGAGATACGAGTTTTACATTTTGCATCATAGATGAGAGAGTCATTAACACCGATTAAACATAAATCTAATTTGGACCCAAATAAAACAGATTTTTTTATTTAATAAAACAGTGAAAAATAGGAAAGTGATACTTAAGAAGTTTATTTTGGATTATAATATGTGGACGGAATTAGGTTAGAAAAATTATATTTATATTAATAAAAGTTAGAGAAGAATTATCTGTGAGTATATTCTCTGAAATTTCACTCCTACTGCGTGTGAACACATTATTATTATTTTTCTTTCAAATACTTCTTATTCGCTCTAATGGCTCTTTTCTGACGAGGCGATATAACCAATTACAAACTTATCACTGTGTAGGGGTCACAGTGTGGGTTTCGTTCTACGCTGGTGTAGGTAGGTCACCTTTGCCGGAATACCCACTAAAACATGTTGTGATTTTTTTATATCGTATAAGTTCGCCTTTGATCGACATTGCACCTGGTGTCAGCTGGAAATCAGTCTAAGATGGAACATTTAGTTTAGTTAGTTTACCTGGAAGGTACCTTCACGCAAAACTCTAAGACCCCTAAATTATATGTTTCAGGAAAAACAGACTACGGTAAAGAGTTCCACTGTGTAAGTATGATAAAAGTAGAAGCATAGTGCTTCGTCCGCTTAGTTGCTATTTCCACCATATATTGGTGTAGTGAGGTCATACTTCTGCTTGTTGGATGGTAAAAAGAGTGAGGGGCAGTGCCTTCCTCACTCTTGACGACGAGTGAGTGCACTCGTCGATATGTATAGAATACCGACAAACTAGCGACTCTGTCTCGATGATCTAGGCCCATTGAATAGCCGGTTGTCCGCCTATCAGCTTCCTATTCCTTCCGTTTACTTATAGCCAGGAGTGCGGGAAATTGCAATCGACTATTCCACATGGGTCCCGGCCGGCGCCGAGGGAAACTGCCTTGTCCAGTATCGAAACAGGGCGCAAAGCACCCCACGGTGTCAGAATAGAGGGCGCTGAGCAACTCAGCTCCCTCATTCGACGACCTTAATTGTAATGGTAATAGCGGAAGACCAGCGCTGACTAACTAAACCAGCCCTGTGTTTAAATAGTACCAATTTAGAACTTTTGTTTGCTCTTTATATTTAAATGCATTTTACGTTATTTTACATACATGCATACATACATAACTTCACGCCAGTTCCCTTGCGGGGTAGGCACGAACAACAGAGCGCCATTCAGGCTTATTCTTACACACCTCACTTGCTTCTTTGACATTCATAGCTCTTGTCATGCACGCTCGTCTGTTCTTATGTTATTTTATTTGTGTTATATATTGCGTTCAAGTTTTAAATAAGATTTTCTTACTTTTTTCGAGCTTTTTAAGTTTGAAAGGAATCACGTTAGGTTGGAAGCATTTGAATGTGGTGTTGGAGGCCCAAAGAGAGAATAAGGAAAGAAGAACAATTAAGAAGTAATGCATACGGTAAAAGACAAGCGCACAGTATTAAAATGGCTTGATGATGGAAGGAGGAAGACGTTTGGCCATTTGTTACGACACGACACCTTTTGTACATAACGCCTTCCTAATCTTATGTGGAAGCAAGTAGGTAGGTAAAGTTAAGGACGCATAAGGTCGGACATACATGGATCGAATTTAGTAAAAAGGGGGAGTCGTTTCATACAAAGAAGTAAAGCAGCTGATCTGTAATAGAGAACATTGGAAAATGCTCCATTGACAAGATCACAGTCTTGGGGCTGATTTTGATGGAAACTAAAATGGCATCATTAGTTTTTCAAAAATCCAATACCAAATCTTTGACATTCCTTCATGCTAGGGTTTTACATACATACATACATAGCTTTACGCCAGTTCCCTTGCGGGGTAGGCACGAACAACAGAGAGCCATTCAGGCTTGTTCTTACACACCTCACTCGCTTCTTTGACATTCATAGCTAAGCATAGGTTTATCTGCGTCAATTAATAAATTATTATTATTAAAAATTAAAGATTTAGGCTGTGGCATAAAATAACGCCATAGTATATACATATGTTATTTGTCAATATTTAACGTCATTAACAATGTCGCATCTCCAATAACGCATCAAACCCATCGCCATATCTGCGTGAAACGGTCTAAATCTTTAATACAAATCCAGATGAAGCCCCAGTCAGTATAAAAGAAATTAATCGTTACTATGAGCTACTACATTGATATAATAATACAGTATAAGTTGTTCTTTTTTTTTTCAAAATCAGTCGATTCAATTTTAATCGAGTATCTAATTGATTTTTCCAAAAAATAATGGTTTAGTTTTCATCAAAATTGGCACTGAGACTCTTTTGAATATTTTTCGCTATTTCGTGTTGTTTAAGAATTTTAAGATTTGGTCTTGGAGGTCCAATTGAAAAATTCAGTTGTATAGCTACCTAATCTTCAAGAATAATAATTGTAACCTACAAACAATAACATAACATACATATATTACGTTTCCGATGAAACGATATGAAGAAATCATAAAGATTGTATCTATTTTTATACTTGCCTTCGATAATCTAAAAATAGTAACATGTCTGTCATGTCCTTTTATTTTTGGTGAAAAAAAAAGTTAAATAAAAAGTAAGTAGTAAGTAAGGTATTACTTTAAAAACGGTGTTACCGTTTGTGAGACCATTTGTATCAAAGAAAGATAATCCTGACATCTGTCATTGTCATTGTACATATTTTAGAAATTGTTTCTTTATTTATCTGCAAGTTTTGTCTTATTATTTAGTGAGGAAACAATTTATCGGTTTTCAGACAAGGGTTCTTCTCAGAAGGGTTGGATCCAGCCTGAAGAGATCGTCTGAAGCTTCCGCAAAATATTAGTTTTTTCGTGTATTTTTCATAGAAGTAGTAAGTGATCTGCCAAAATAAGTCACTGTGTATGGATAGAATCTCTGTGAATAAAAATAAGTTAGAATGTGTATAGAATCAGCGAAGTGTTAATTGTAGAGTCGAGATTGTAAAGTTAGCTAAGGTAACCAGTGAGCTTAATTAAATAACATTCTAATTAAACCACGTGAACCGCAACAGCGATTGGTGTCTTATTTCCACCGGCATATTCCGCCAGCGACTTCTACAGGCTTCCACCGAAAGCCCTGTTGGGGACACGCTACAATTTTTTATAAATATGATAGACTGCCTCTGTGGCTTATGGGGTAACCGTCGACCGGCCTGATTCACTGGAACACATAAGTCTCGGGTTTGCTTCCCTGCAGGATAAATAAACTTTACTTTGATCCAGTGACGTACACATTTGCCGCCAGTAGGCTATTTCTCATTTTGTCTCCTCTAATGACCTTCTACATTTCGATAACCTAGTTCACAATCACATCAATTACAATTTTTTGTTACGATAAAATTGTTACTTTATGATTAGTGCTCTATCGTCCTAATTACACCATTCTCGAAATTTGTATGATTGTAAACTAGGAAATCGATATGTCAGTTTATGCTGCAGCTAGGCACGCGTACGCAAATTGTAGACAAAGATATCTTAGCTGTGAAAGACATTATTGCATGTTGAATTGTTTGTGTGGTTTTAATAACAATTAGGTATAAATAGGGACCGTTTAATATTTCTAAGACAAAAAAAATTGGTCCTAACATGACACCAGTTTTTTTTCATAACGCAGGGGGAATTTCTTTGGATACCGTCCTCGGGTTCTTCGGGGAAAGAGCCTAATGCAGCGCAGAGGCATACATCGAGGGTGTGTGGGACTCTTAGCAACCGGTTCTCCACGCAAGCTTCAGACAGAAGCAGTCGCGAGAAATCGATCGCCGAACTACCCACTAAACCTGAACCTGCGCTCCTGTATTCACGCTTTTACGGGATTTAGAACAGAGTTACTGCTCTGTGATGCCCCTATGCTCGACATTACTGGGTCACCCTGGTGGCAGAGTGACCCACTTAAGGGGGGGGGGGGGGGGGGAGCCCGGCGCTACTCCTGTAGCAGCGGCCCCCTGTGACGGTAATTATGGGAGATACGCGTAGCGACGCCTTCGACCGCCACCTAAAGTGACACTTATCTGGTATGTCACGGCTGTGATCTGGTTTCTGCTTCAAATGTCTGTCATAAATATTTACCATAATACAAGTCAAGGTTGTTTGGTATGGGAATATATGTGTATTTTTTTTCCTTTCCATAAAGCATAATAATAAAGCGGGAAAAATCTTAACTATATGTGGAAAAGCTGGGCGCTCAAACTAGGGAAAAGATCCTGTCATTATCACACCTCCAACTTAAAAACATATAGTAGCTGAAACTAATGTATATAAAATATGCGAGTAGTTTAAGTTTATATGAATTATATGAGCGTGTGCCTCTGGTGTGGGTGCTTATGTGTGTGTGTGTGTGTTTGTGTGCGCGTATGTTTATTATTAATATCCCATCACTTGAACTGTAAAGGTAATTATTTAATAGGTAGTATACATAGCTGGGCACCGTTACTCAAATAGTTAACTTCGTTAGTCGCTAATCCGTTACTGAAAAAGTTAACTTCGTTCAAAGTCAAAGCGTTACATGTCACAAAATTTAACGCAAGTTACCGTTAGTCGTTAGTCCGTTAATACGTGATAAAAATTGCATCTTCTTATAAAAACTGTTTGTTGGTTCTGGAAGTTAACAGGTTAGAAACAAAAAAAGACGGGTATAATTATTAAAGTGTGTAAATAGAAATGTTGACAAACAATGTATTTTTATTCATTTGTATTAAGATTTATAATTTATTTCATTATGGTAGACTAGTTGCAATCTGGACGAAACACTAATTAGACGAACTAATTTTAAGACGATTTGATAATAATATAATGACCAATTGCTATTTAGACGAATTGCTACATAGACTATTTATATCTTAGGCGAAACGATACTAACCCGTTCAATTTATCGGTCAAATTAGTCATCTGGCATAATATGAATAATCCCCTTCATGAACATTAATATGTTGAAGTTTTCGTCTGAAAGCGAGGCTCGTTTCGGCTGTAGTATATCCTTGTGCTTGAAGGTATAGCAGTATTATATGTAATAATCAGATTGCGATTGTGATGGATTAACGATTAACGGACTTTGAGAAATTTAACGGATGTTAAGGCATCCGTTAACATATTTTTAAGTTAATTTAAAAGTTAATCCGTTACTCGAAATGTTAACTTCGTTAATTAACGATTAACGGATTAACGAGTTAATGCCCAGCTATGGTAGTATAAGATTTCAGTGTCTTCATAATACATTTTTATTAGAAAAAAATTGACTTCCTCTTTGAGTTCATAGTGTTTTACTTTGTATAAATCGTTAGTTATCTTTGAACTTATTTTGTTGTATATAAAAAAACTAAGAAAACATGCATGTTTTTGAGTAAATTTTATTTTAAGTGTTTCTTTTATAAGTATTTTGCGTTTTAAACGCTTAGTGCATTGTAATATCGAGTCATATGCTAAGACACGATGTTGATGAAGACATATTTGTAATATGAATATTTGCCGTACAAACAGCACTTGCCACTCTTGATATAGTTTATAATAGGGTAACGAAAGGGCTGTATGACTGAGGTTTGTTAATTTATAATTAAAAATAAAACAAAAGTATAACAATTTCTACGTTTATTTTCATCACAATTTCTTTACATTAACTTATTACGCAAATTAATATCATTTACCAAACAATAATGATTACCTTAGTAAAATAGCAATTGGATTAGCCTTATAGTGCTAAAACTAATTGAATTAAAATGTACATTAACATTATTCCTATATTTATAAAATTAAAATTAATTTTAATTATCACGTGGTTTTGTTTGCCTGCCCCGTGTACGCAATTCATAAAAAAAAATATATAATTTGTTTTGTACTAAAATAAAGTGTTTTGCAGTAATCATGATTTAAAATTTGATTTTAAATACATTATATAAGGAATAAAATAACACACAGGCAGGCAGCCATGTTTTTATAAATCTATAAGCAAAATATAACCCAAAAATGTACACGTAATTAATCTACATTAATATAAGAAATCGTTTGTTATAAATGAAATTGTCCTCATTGTATTGTAGCTTAAATGTTTTATTAAAAAGACAGAACACTTAAGTTTAGGTAAGATAAGACAAATATTTCGCCTAATTTCCTCGGAATAGGTACCTCTGTACTGATAAAGCAATTATCAGAACCTTCATATTATTATCAATGTAATCAAGTAATCTCTTTTCACTGTGATATCTATAATTCATTGCATTTGTGCGGTTATATATGTTATTATTTCATTGTTTCGTATAGGGTTGGCTAATAGCGAAAACTGTAATTTAGATGCATTATTATAAGTTATAATATTTGCACATGTGCATTTTTGAGTTATATTATAGCTTATACAACAACTATAGTCAGTTAGTTATTTTCAAACACGAATCTTAATAAAACGTCATCGCGAGACTCGTATGCCAATAACTACCATCCACTAGAGTTTCAATGCAGACCTTACTTATTTACCTACGTATTTATAAGCTTTTTAAATATAATAATTATTATATTAATTTATTTGATCTAAGTATCTTAAATAATAATAAATTTGTTACCACTATCGAATCTGTAGTCGCAATAATAAAATAAATGATTAAAATAATAAATTCACAAAACACTAAAAAGTCCTCGATCTAAGACAATGAGCTACCGCCACATAGTTAATAAATATAAATAATAATAATTTCATGTAAATAATAGTTATTTTGTAAAAATCAGATAAAATGCCGATATTAAAATGGACAAAAGTCAATTTATAAATTAATTAATTAATTATAGAAATTGTCACCTTCATTAAAATATTCTATAAGACCTGAAAATATATTATATATAAATAAAATTGGTTGAATTAAAGAAACCAGTTAAGTCTGTACTCAGCTTAAAAAAAAATGTTAGGGCCTTACACCATATAACTTCAGTATACATAGCTGTGCGGGGAATCGATAATCAGATCTAAAAAAACAAAATGTTCCTTAATGACTTATTTAAATTGTCAATCTATACCTATGTTACAAAGAGAAATGGTTTGTATTATTGTATGTTTGTAACGAATAAACTCAAAAACTACTTAGCCGATTTTGAAAATTCTTTCACCATTCAAATGCTACATTCTCCTTGATTAATACAGACCATATAAAAATTAGGGATCCCTGCTAAAACTTCAATAATGTAACTAATTAATCTAAACAAAATACTTGGCGCTAGAATCGGGTTCTAGGATTGTGATGAAATTTTATGTGTGTTTGAGTGGGTCCCGGGGTGGTTTAGATCCACTAGAGCCGGTAGTTAGCGCTGGAATCGGATTCTAGATTTTTATTTTTTCAAGACTTGACAACGTCTGCTGGGACCGCTAGTATGTCATAAATGTGGCAGAATATTCGTATTTAAAGTCGCAAAATTATGCGTTCCCTAACTTATGAACTATGAAGTGGAATTTTGTAAATAAACTTCATTTTGTGGATCTTCATAAATAATTTCAAACCAGAATTGCTTTGAATGTTTTCGTTTAATAGTTTATATTCGATTCGATGAAATGACGAAAATCGATTTTTATCACCTCTGCGGGAACTTCCTAGGTCGTGTACGTTGCACTTAGCCCATTATTCATTGTACCACTATCCGATAGTGCAATATGACTGAAGTCTTATTACAAAATCATTGTCTTAATTTTAATTATTTTTGAAAGGTTAAAAATCTTTGATGCAGTTTTAACTTTAGTCAAAAACGGCTATGGGAATTCTTTTATAATTTTTCACTATTTCATATGACTTTGAAGGCGCATTTGGTATTTTAATATGTATTACTCTAATGTCATTATTATGTTATTGTCCTTTAAATAAATTTTCACACAAGAACTGGTTACTGTGTTTATGGAAAACAAACTAGACGAAGTATTCAGAAGGCATTGAAGTAAAAACAGTAAAGGATATATTAGAAATTGTTATAAAAAAATTATAATTGATAAGCGATAAAAACCCTATTACATTTAAAACAAGCGAAGTTTTAATGTGAAATCTACATATTTTAAAACATAAATATTTGTCCAATGATTCACTGTACGTAAGATAAACCTTATGCCCTTTAAGTGAATTAATAAATTCGCCTCTGTTCTAAAATTTGCTATTTCTGTATACGGGCTAAGACAGTAGTAAGTCACAAAAATGAAAGTATTTAAAACAAGTACAAGCATGAAGTTTGAGGTTAATTAAAATTTGATTAATTTATTGTATATCTAAGAGCTACACAAAAATACAATAGACTGCTAGTAAATTAATCAATTTATAATAATTTCAATGTCATTCGTGTTGCCGTTTCAACCTAATGTTATAGCTCTATCTGGGATAATGTTAGTGTTATTATTCCAGGGCATTCCATTAGCAGCTCACAACTCCCAAAAAGGCTCCGTTAGCCGTTTCACAGGGCGTCCGCGGTCGTTGTGGTCGTGGCGAAAACGTCACAAATGACGACATCGTTTTCGATTACACAACGCTCAAAACGACCCATGTTAAAAGGTGGGTCGAATAACCGTTCCACTTGGGTTTACGATTGTAACGCCGACAAGCAAGTGGAACGGGAAAAATCGCGGTCGTTGTGAGTTCCTAATGGAATGTAGCCTCGGTAATGTGACCATTTCACGCAGATGTAGCCGTTATTTGTTTTAAGCGTTATTTGTGATGCGATATTGTTATTCATTGTTAATAAGGTTAAATATTGAAATATAATGTAGGAAATCATTAATGGTGTCATTTTTAACTCTATAAACAAGACGCAATTAATCATAGTCTATGCTATGGATGAAGAATAAGTAGGTTAATAATAATCGCTAAGTAAAACGTGACTATCCAAAAGCGCCATAATTCTGCTTTTGACGGCGTTTATGGTTAAGTGGACTAAGCATTTGTCGACCAAGTTTATAAGAAGTTTAATTCCCGGCTGAGTAATAAAAATTCATACATGAAATTTTTGTCATTTACTGTCGTTTGAAAAACATCTTACCCATATTATTTGTATTACCCCTAACACAAGCCGAACTGATTAACTTAGGTATATACCTACAATGTGTATATTTGTTCTATGCTTATTTATTTTTAGAGGGTGCCAAAAGAGAATGTTCTCATGCGTTTTTATATTAAGCAATACTGTTAGACTTTCCATTATATATAATTTCAAACAGGTTTTGTGTACGAAATCAGTCAAAACTAAAATGAAATTAAAAGAAAGAACTTATTAAAACTTTATATTGTTGACTGATATGATCTAAACCAGTATGTGTTAAGCCAACATCAGGTTCATTTATGTTTTTACTTTGGATGAATCAACCAAAGTGATACATATAAACTTGAATAATTCAATTTCATTTAATACAGTCGTATCTTTCAGCTCTGTGCCTTTGATCAAATTGATACAATTTGATTGAGCCGTCAAATATCAGCATTTCATGATAAGATGTTGATTGAAAGTCTACTGATGTTTTGCGTTATGAAAACCCAACAGAAGAGACATTAGCACCTTCTAGAAATATAAGAGCTTTGGGGCTTTAGGGTCTAGTTTTTTACTGTACGATTGTAAATCCCAATTTTCTTCTCGTATGTCTTCAAGCGATCAATCAATACAAATCTATCCATTACCGCAGATACTCAGTTAGTTGCGTAAAGAAGATTCGCCTGAACACTTTTAGCTGATTCCTATATCTTATTATTTACTTGCCTTACCGTAGGTAAAAATTTGACATTACTGGTATCGAGATTATGACAAATTTTAACCAGTAAACAAATGAACGGTTAGTAAGATATATTAACAGCCATTATTCATACTACCATTTACCACTCAATACGGACTGTTAATCATATGATTTCAGAAACCGTTGTCGTTTATAATATATGTCGACGTAGTAATATTTGAACATTAAAATTTTTAAGCTACCAATCCACATTGATTATTATATAATAATTATTGTTATAAACAGGGCCGACTTAACCATATTCGGCGCCGGGGTGCGAAAATCAACCTGATCTTCCACTTCCCAACGTTCCAGTAATAAAAAACAGAATGAATAAAAAGGTATAGTCATTAAAGTTCAATAAGCGATTCATTCATTATGTTTTTAGCGATGGAGTTGAGATGATAATAAGTAATTTTCAAAATTAGCAGATTACGCATGGTAAGTATACAAGGTTTGCGTCACCTAGGTCTCTATGCTCGGGTGTCACGCACCCCTTGCACCTCTGGGTAAAGACGGCCCAAATAAAATGGGGACAACTAAAAGCATCGGCAGTAGATTGTTTTTTGTACTTGTTGAGACTAATTAAAATTGCTTCCTTTTGTGAAATCTGCTTCATTAAATATTGAATACATAAATAATACTTAGCTACATTAGATATTACATTGATGAAGTCAATACTCCGAACGTATTTTTGTATCTATATAACAAAAACAAATAACTATGGCATTTTTTGTATTATATGCAACATTGCGCTTGATTTGCCTAACTGACCGGTGAACCGCTGGGTCGATAGGGCGTTGGAGTCTGCCTGGCCTACGTGGGTCCCTGAATCGGACTCTGTTTAGAGGTGCGTGATGATTATCTCGTCATCAATCTCGTCCTTCTCGTCATCTTCTTCTGGGGGCTGCTTGGAAGCTTCGGCAGCGATTGCTGGGTCGTCTGCTATAGCTTTGAGGCGGCGTGTCTGCAAGCAAATTTATTATATGTTATTATATGCTACTTCAATACTGTGACGTGATTTTACGAGTTGGAGGGTATTTGCCCGTCCGTCTTTTAAGCCTTAATTAAATTGAAAACAATTTTAATTTTTATGATTTTCTATTTATTATTAAGAGAGACGAGAGATTTTGAAACTCATTACCATTTGCTACAGGGTGTTTTTAGGCTCGGTGTTTCGATCATTTATACGGATGATATATAAACTTAGTTAATCTCCTGTTAAAGTAAAAGCAAGGGTGGCTGACGTATTTATCTATCACTCTCGTATACAAAAAAGTTGCACCTACTGATAAAGTAGCTGCAATCTTCCGGACGAAGAGTTATAATCTAAATATAAGGCGCAGCTGAAAGTGACAGAAAACACTTTGATCCAGTCGATGTTAATCTTCAGAAGCTGTGAGGGACTTAATTGATAAGTATGGTTTCGTCTACGATACGGACTGCCTTGGATGAAGTCGTTGAGATATTTATTTTATTGCTTAAAACAAACAAGCAGCCGGTCCATCTATGGAAACCGTCGCCGTTGAATGTTTACAACACTAAAGGCATTGGCAACGCGTTGCTGACCTCTAATAAGTTTTATAACGCTCTTTTTAAAAACCTACTTTGCCCTTCTATAAAGGCAGCCGGGTAATTGGGTGCCCGGTTTAGATATGTTACCTCAGACACGTGTCGCATACGGAGTAGTAAATATGCGACCTGATTTACGCTTTGCTAAGCAGAAATCAAGATTACAAACAAGGTTACCCCAACCCGCATGCCAAGCGTGGTAACTATGACATTTATCCCCCCTGAAAAAGCACCACAGACAACCGACTACGCCAGCGGTCGCGGTAACGGCGGGATGGAGTTGAGAAAGTCAGAGGACAGGGATGAGTGGCGCCGACTTGGGGAGAGCTACGTCCAGCAGCGGACTGTGACCGAAATAAAACACTGTTTGCAAGGATAGCATTAAGAGTCGAACAAAAACGTACCTTTCTCTTGTGCAATATTTCAACTACGATGTATCCCGCAAATCCAACCAGCAGCACCACCATCATGACGTAAAGCTTCATCCTGGCGCAAAGGTGAGTGGAATAGGCGTATGCTACAACGAAACCGGCACTTTCCCACAATCTGAAGTTCGAGAAAGCAGCTTCCTTATTGCGTCGGAACAGAACTCCGTATAAACCTGAAATGTCAACGTTTCACTTGTATAAGGATTTTATTTAATCAATAGATTTAAAGCCGGGTGACTTTATTTTTTTATTGCAGGAGTTCAGCAGACAGGCAGACGGCCCACTTGATGGAAAGCGGTTACCATCGCCTATGGACATTTACAACAGTAAAGGTGCTACAAATGCCCTGCTGCTCTCTTAAGAGAAACTGGAACCTGGTCACTATTGCCGGAACACAACACAAGGTTGTTATGGCGGCATACTCTAGGACAGGGGTGGTCGCCATCCAGTCGAGCAAATACCCTACCACCTGGCAAACCTGACTCTTCTGGACGGCATCATTATCCGCGCCACGTTTTCTTAACTCTCATGCTAGATCATTCAATCTTGTTTATAATATCACCGATTAATGTTCATTACAATTACTAACAAGTTTTAAAACGGAAGAATTCTTAAGATGTAAGGTTTAAAAAAAACTGGTTGCCGTCAATGAGGCGCGCGAATTATCTCCGTGTAGGAATGTAGACCTGTCGTAAGGAGTAACAAAACAACCCGCAGCCAGGTGATATTTGCTCGTCTGGATGGCTACCACCCCTGGTCTAGAGTATGCCGCCATAACAACTTTAAGTTGTGTCCCGGCATTAGTGGCCAGGTTCCAGTTTCTCCTTCAAGGCCGGCATCTCATTGACAGGACCTCCGATATTGCTAATGTCCATAGGCGACGGTAACCACTTCCCATCAAGTGGACCGTCTGCCTGTCTGCGGAACTTCTGTTATACTGGAGTACTGGGTCGGTTTTGCTGTATTTTTGTATGTATGTAGTTTTAATAGATACTTTTCATCCCGGGAGATGGGATAGTTTGCGATATAAAATGAAGTGAATCTTCCAGGGGCAAATAGCACTAACATAAAAATTTAATACATTGTAACCTGTTTAAATGCTTGCTCTTGAAACTATAGGTACGTACTAGGGTTTGACCTGCAGCGTAGTCGTGGAGAACACTCTAGTTGTTTATAGCAAACATCACAATTTCGAAAATATACAAGCATGGAGCTGCAAGAATTTTGTATTTGATAAAAAAAATCATCAACAAGAGTCTGATCGCCAAGGTTTAAATATAGACGTAATGCATTTTTTGAGCTTTAAATACTCTTTTCATCTCTGTTACGTTACCCTATAATATTATGCCAGACCGTAATTAGAGGTCACATAAGCATAGTAATAAATTTGAATGTTTTTTGTGAAACATTCGTAATATTATTGTATAGTTGAGATTTGGATAACACGGATTTTTCGTAAATAGATTCAGTCAAGTTATATCTTCAAATGTAGATCCTTAATAAATATAGATATTCATATAAGTAGATGACATTTATTTCTGTATAATGCACACATGGTTTGCAATAAGTTAATGATCGAATCATTATAAGGTAATAGCAGTGAATGCCGTATTATAGGTAATCATTATTACTTATGATTAGAAGGAACGTTGATAACAACGTGCGAATATAATTTACACGTGATTTTTCTGAACCCGTTCGTTCTATGAAAAAGACGGATATGAAACAAATCTATGTATATGAAAAAACATCGCAGTGCCTGTGGTTTCAGAATAAATATCAAAAACTGTTTAGATTACTGCAAGTAGGGCAGAATACTATGGGTTGTCTCTCAAACCTTTTTCCCCGTTCGTTTTGGTTGTAGAACTTTTTTGCTTGTTTTTTTATATTTAAGTATACTGTCGGCTATAAATATTAGTGTATTTGCGGCTTTTGGGGTCGAGACCCTGGGACGATGGGGGCCTGAGGCGCACAAGCTTTATCGAGACATAGCCAAACGTCTGGTGCATGTCTCACGTGACCAAAAGACTGGTTTGTACCTCAGACAACGCATCAGCATTGCCATTCAACGAGGCATTGCGGCCAGTCTTTTGGGCACGTTTCCGACTGACAGCGGTCTGGAACTAGATTTTATAGTTTAATTTTAGTATGTATATATAGTTTATTTTCAGTTTATTTTATTGTATAATTTAATTTATTTTTAATTAGCTGTTTGATTTATAAATGTACAAATATATTATTAAATAAATAGTATATTTTCCGTTGTATATTCAAATCAGTTTTGTGTAATATAGACTACGTTATTGTAGTTTTAAAGCGATCTTTGTTCTTTCTTTCTACTATATAAAATTTCATTGACTTTTTTGGGCTGAGAGACGTTTGAGAGACGTTTTGATCACATTGAAACTTTCAATTATTATCTATAATATTATTAAATTCTAAACATGTCCTGTCTGTACATAGAAGCTATTTAAAAAAAAAACCACTGGAATACTCTATATAAACGATGAAAAACAGATAGATTTCTTGTCTGTTTGTTTGGGATTCACGTAAAAACTACTACTACGCCGATTACGATGCGCTTTTTATTGATCGATAGAAAGTTCTTAGAGTTTAAATCTGTGCTACTTTTTATCCTAGGAATACCAGATTGAAAAAAGAAATCAAATTCAAATGCAATTTTTCACTGATCGATAGCAAGTTTTATGTAATAAAATATGTGATATTTTATCTCGGGAATCCTACGGGAATTTTACTAGGAGTAAATTATAGTTATTATATATAGAAGTCGTGGAAGGCCACGACACACCTTCCATGATCAAATTGATCGTGTACTAGCAGAAGGTGATGTCAGGAACCTTAAGAACAGACGAGCGTGCATGACAAGAGCTATGAATGTCAAAGAAGCAAGTGAGGTGTGTAAGAATAAGCCTGAATGGCGCTCTGTTGTTCGTGCCTACCCCGCAAGGGAACTGGCGTGAAGTTATGTATGTATGTATGTAAATTATAGTTGTCCGGATACATAAGAATTAACTTATTCCGACACAGTTTTCACTAAAACGATAGTTGCGGTACTGCGATAATTGCCAGGTGGTAGGCTATTTGCCTGACTGGATGGCTACCACCCCTAGTCTAGAGTATGCCACCATAACAACCTTGAGTTGTGTTCCGACGTTAGTGACTAGGTTCCAGTCTCCCTTAAGAGAGCAGCAGCGCATTTGTAGCAACTTTGGTGTTGCAAATGTCCATAGGCGAAGGTAACCGCTTTCCATCAAGTGGGCCGTCTGCCTGTCTGCTGAACTCCTGCAATAAAAAAAACTTTGTGTCTTGGCGATCCCGCGGGAATTTCAAATCAAGCGTGGATGAAATCGCGGGTATATCCTAGGTTTCTATAAAAACAAAGCGGACTGGCTTTTACTGGGCGCTTCTTATACCTTAGTATTCTTCTTCTGTGAATAAATAAAAAAAAATCTTTGGAAATTTGTAACAAGTATTGTGGCAACTTCGTATTTTTCAATCCTCTAATTTGAAATCAATGTGAAGTCGCTGACAAACGCTAATATTTGAATGTAATATATTTCTAATAAACGGAAACATATATTTAAATTATTTTATTTGCGACCATTTTATATAAAAACCCCTTAAAAAATGTAAATTAATTCATTAAATATTAAAGTCGTCTAGGTTTAACAAAATGCTCTTGAATCTTCTTCCGCCTTTAATAACATTAACATAGAGTAAAATAATAATCATCTCAATGTAATCGGGTGGCATCTTGTCTAATCGAGGACGTCCATCGATGACCTTAGTCAAGTAATTTTTATTACTTTTACTAGCTTTATACGCGACCTCTGCTCGCATAATTAAGTACTTCTGATAGTCGATCAATGGCTGGGACTTATATGTTACTATTCATTCATTTTGCTACCATCGCTTGAATTTTGATATAGGATGTATGGAGCTTATGTCAAATTTTAACCTCCAGTAACGCAATGAATGGCAAGATATAGTAATCAAAGGCCTCGTCACTAATAAGTATTGATGGACAGCACTAGCGCTGCCTCTCCCCTTTGCTGTTGTTTGTCTAATGTGTTTCGTGTATAATATTAAAACACATATCAGTTGTTAAACCATTTTTTATTAATATAAAAGCTTCAAATAACGTCCACTGCACAGTCAAGTCAATTGAGACAATTTCTATCAATATACAGGGCGTTCCACTAGTAGCTCACAACGCCCAAAATGCTCCTTTAGTCGTTCCACAAGGCGACCGCAGTCGTTGTGGTCGTGGCGAAAACGTCACTAATGACATCATCATTTTCGATCACACATCGGTCACAATGACCCATGTCAAGAGGTGGGTCGAATAGCCGTTCCACTTGGGTTCACGATTGTAACGTTACCATAAAATGTGGGAATGCGGTCAGCATTTTGGGAACGCTCCCACTGACAGCGATTTGGACTACATCTTTTACTTGTAAATATGTTTATAATAATATTTAATTTCTAAGTTTTTTTTGTTGTGTGATATATTTATAATTTAGTTTATTTTTAAGTATTTAATTTAATTTACAATTTACTTTTATTTTCTTCCGTTGTAATTAATATTAATTCAATATATAAAAAAAGTAAATGATGAAATTTCGAAAATAAAATGATAGATATTTAAAGACCTTCTTTTTGTGTACAGTATATTTGTATTTAAAATAAAATGTGTCAAATATTATTTTTTAGGCTGCGTACCTTGTAGAAATTATATATTTTCTCGGAATAAAAAGTATTTTATATAAGTTTAACTCCTTTATTGAAATTAAGGTTATTTCATCAAAATTGGTTCAATATTCAGAGGAAAATGCCTTTTAAGGCGGATTGGTTGTTTTGACATATTATTATCGGATATGACGATGTGGTTTTATCATTACGATATTGTTCTTCAATGTTCTTAAAAACTACACTGCTTCTATAAGTTCATTTCAAGGGTCATGAATCGTCTTACCAGAAGATTTGACGCCTTTCAACCACTGGAGCAGGCTGGGTTTCAAAAAGGCTACAGCACCGTTGACCACATCAATACTGTTCGATAGATTTTACAAAAGAACGAAGAGTATAATTAACCGCTGTGTATGGCATTCGTGGACTACGAGAAAGCCTCCGACTCCATCGAAACTTTTGGATTTTGTGCTGTTTGGGAGTCTTTGCAAATTGTTCACCAACGACGATATCGTTGTCTTTGCAGAGACCTTGGAGGAACTTACCAAGCTGCTGGGCAGCTTAAATGAACTACCCCGATGAGTCGGTCTCGGCATGAATTTGGACAAGACGAAAGTCATGTTCAATGAACACGTCATGCCTAGACCGGTAAACGTCGATAGCGCCCCTCTTGAAGTTGTGCAGGAATATGTCTACCTTGGATAGAAAATACAGGTAGGCATGCACAACTTCGAGGGGGAGGGCAATAGGAGAATTCTGTTGGGCTGGGCAGTATTCGGTAAGCTTCGGCAAGTCTTTTCGTCGACCATCCCGCAGTGCCTAAAGACGAAAGTTTTTGAACAATGCGTCCTTTCCGTCCTGAGCTAAGGGGCCGAGACGTGGACACCGACGGTAGGTTTGGTCCACAAATTTCAAGTCGCTCAACGGGCTATGGAGCGAGCTATGTTGGGTGTTTCTCTTATGGATATCCGTAAGAGAACCAAATAACCCACATTGCTCGCAAAATTAGCACCTTGAAGTGCCAGTGGACCGGTCACATTTGTCGTAGGACCGATGGCCGATGGAGCAGACGAGTGGAGTAAAGACCGCGTCTCGGTAAACGTAGTGTCGGACGCGTCCAGCCTGATGGACTGACGATCCGTACAGGTCACCGGTAGGCTCTGGTTGAGGAATGCGGAGGACCGTGATAGGTGACGCTGACTTAGGGAGGCCTACGTTCAGCAGCGGTCGGTGATTGGCTGACGACTATACTGCATCGAACCCGTGTTATTTGAGATGTGAGAGCATTAATCTACCATCGCATTATTTATGTATGATATGTATTTATTATAAATAATCTTCAGTATCTAAAGAGCATATAAAATAAATTTTATTATAATCAGTTAGTTGGTTTTGACGTAAAATGATAATACGGACAGCGTTACACTTTTTTATTATCTATACTTTTTTAGGTAGTAATTTATAACAATAGTATCGACTTTATCTCGTATATTTTATTATTCAGTGTATCTTAGAAAAACCAATAAAATGTTGTTAGTTGTGTTTAAATAAAAAATAAAAAAATTTTATACATTAATTAATAAACAAACAATATGAATATGTCGACGCCCCCCGCAAATAATCCAGTAATAGGAAAATTGAAGTTGTGCAGGAGAAACAAAAACTATTTTTTAGCAATAACTCCATAAAAAGGAGGTCTTGACAGATATATCTTAAATGAAAGCTAATTATTTATTGGGGTCTTTTTATTTTATTAATAATAATAATTATACTTACCAATAAAGGCTTCTTTATAAATAAACCTTAAAAATAACTATGACATATGTTCGAACGTCGTATAATATATGAAAAAAGATTTTAAATCTTCGGAAATATCAGTAAGATAATTCGGAAAAAAATTATAAGATCTTACACCCTCTAGATGCAGAAAAAGATATAACAAGAAAAACCACGTAATAGCACGTTACCGGATTATTAGCGAGGGGCGTTGATGTAGCTTTGATAATGTAACAAGCACTTACCATTGACTTGCGTTTGCCATACAGCGTCGCCTACTCCCCACAATCCAGAGATGATGAAGAAAGTTGTCGGTGAGTCGGGGCTCGGCTTCCAGATCAATAACCAGACAATCAACCCTAAATGTAGGGCCATTCCCATCACAAGAATGGGGAACCTGCCAATGTACTTCATGGCCGAACCGAACACCAATGAGCATAGCGCGTTCACAACTCCGAAGCAGATCATAACGTAGCCGATCGAGCGGATTCCCAGAGCGCACGAGACGTAAGCCTGCAAAGAATAAATTAGGTAAGTATTTGAGAGACCGCGCATGATGAAGGGTTCCGTAGAGTTCAAGACAGTCAACTGTTATCATCATTTGGCTACGAACCCTTAGAAAATGATTTAATCCAATTTACAACATTTCTCAAAAACTACTCAAACTACAACATCACAAATAATTTTCTTTTAAGTCATTGAAAGTCAACATGTCGGCCTATGGTAAGCGGCGACAAAATAATTCACAGATACTATTTTCTATTAAGACCGCGGGCCGTAAAAATGGCCTGGAATTTTGGAGGGTTTGCGTGGGGGTCATGGGAGGGCCAACACCTAGAGGCCCCTTGACAAATTTAAAGTAAATGTGGCGTGACACTGACCGGCGATTATCACTGTCTACACCAAATAATAATGCTCCCAAGGACAAGCCCCAGCCAGTATAGGACTATTGTGGGAAATGAGATCAAAAAGTATCGGGCTATTGGGCTATTGAGTGGTAGTAGGTGTCTGGGAATATGGAGACTATAGCGTCTACCCGTCGCAATTAGTATTATGGTATTTACTCAAGTCTATGGCTACCATCCTATTCCTTGAATTATGTTCCGGCATTAGTGATTAAATTCTAGCTCCTGCGACAGTAACTGCTCTCCACCAGGTGGGTGGTCAGCCTGCCTGCTGTACTCTGGCAATAAAATAAACTTCAACGTTCCATAGCTAGTTGGGGGACAGTTATTACGACTTTAGCTGCTAATCTCTTCACCCACTGAATTTAAAAAAAGTTATTAAAAACATCGTCATGGCTGACGACACTGCACATGATTAACTCTTCCATATAAATAAAAATGAATCATAGAAATGTATGTACGCGCATAATTGAAAAATGTCTTTACCGAGTTTGATGACATTTTTTGTGTGTGTTTGAGTGGGTCTCCGGATTATTTAGATTCATAATTAGAACCGTTAGGTGGCGCTGGGATCAGGTTCTAGGATCCCCCTAATCTCCTGAATCGATTTTCATAATGTTTGTGTGTTTAAGGGAGTTCCCGGATGGTTTAGAAATCCACAACTGGAACCTGTAGGTGATCTGGGTCGGGTAATACATTTTTATTTTTTCAGGTGCCGGGATCTCTTGTATTTATATAAACTAGTGGTCGCCCATTGGTCGAAACTCGGCCATAATTAATTTAAATTATAAGTTTGAACATTATTAAGATTCTGTTGTCAAAGACTATATAGGTATATGCTTCTATAAACACAGATTTCGCCAAGGCTACACTGTTAATTTGACTTTAACAATAAACAAAAAAGTATATATGAGTGTGTGTGTCAAATATATGGTAGTGTGTGTAATGTTTTTTTTATTGATTAAATGTATTTTTACAAGCTTTTATTTAACTTGCAATGGATGTATGTATGTATGTAAGTTCGGGTGGAATCTTGTAAGTTAAATTTGATCAGTTAACTTCCCGGTTTCCGATTGAGCTGAAATTTTGCCCGCATATGTGGGCTCGTTTTACTTGTCTTGGCTAGCACTCTGCTGCTACATGATATCCAGGATCTCAACAGCTTATATTTAAAAACCTTTTTAAAAAGCTTATTTATGAATAATTAAAAGAAAATATTAATATTTTGCACTCCTTCTCTATATAAACTATAAGTGTGCGAAATTTCATACTCCTCCGTCCGCGCAATTTTCGTAAAAAGGGGTACAAAGTTTTTGCTGTGTTTTTGCTTTACGTATTAATATAATGATACAACCCTCAGTTTTATGTATGACAGCCACTTTTAATTTTAGTAGTTTTTTTGCTTTTACTACAGAAAACAGAGAAAATTCTGAATCCTAAACTAGTAAAACTGTAAGATATTAGGACTCAGATGAAATTATAGTTATATTTTGTTATTTATTTAAGTGTCTGGATAGTATAGAGCAGTGGTTTTCAAACTATTTTGGATACTGCCCACTTTGAGAATAAATTATTTTTTAGCGCCCCCATTTTTTCACCTACTTAAAAACCACTATAACGTCAATTTAAATTAATTGATTATTGTGTGCTATATTAGCGGAGAACGGAGCGACCGATTGACATGATTTTTATATCATTTTTTCAATAAAACAGGACAGATATATGAACTACGCGGAGAGAAATATCGAACCAAGTTTGAGCAATCTCTTAATTAATATTGGTTGATGTTCACAAGTCAAGACTCGAGAGTTCAGTCGGTGTCTAAGAGTCCTCCTAGCTAGATGAAATTACAAATCGCTCAAGCCTCTACACAACGCCCCCATTATTTTTTTCTGGGTCTCTTACCGCCCCCCTTTAGGCCTGCAGCGCCCACAAGGGGGCGTTATCGCCCACTTTAGGAAAGGTTGGTATAGAGTGTGTTAATACACGTTGTATAACTCCATATAAACAGCACCTATTTTACAAATGACATCGATACAAAATAAAGTAAAATTATTCCCGGAGAAAATGACTGACATCCAAGAATAGAAACACAGACGAACGGTCGCACAGATGTGATGAAATATAGGGGGGTTCCACATTTTTGATCATATACCTACGGAATACTAAAAAGTCAATTTTAACCTCACCGTTTCGATTGTATAGAATTTAATTTATATTATAACGGCACAGCAAACCTATAACGAAAAAAATGTTGCGATAGGATTTTTTTGTATACCTGAGTGTAGTCAGCTCCAATGAATGCTTGTTCCATTCCAATCCAAAGCGTGATTGGAATAAGGAGTTGTTGATTGGGTTTTTTGAGCTGGTATGCTGTCGCTGATAAAAGTTGGATCCCGGCAATCTCTTTCTGTTCAGCATTTCTTTGTTTCTCTCCGTACCTGTTTAGAAAATTAATATTCAATTAAGTTACAAAATAATTAGTAAAGTTCATGAGAATTATTCAATGGATAAATATTTGAAACACTCCAAAATGATCACTAAGAGAACTACGATACGAAGTGATCTAATTGGAAGAAGAAAAATATGTATTTTGCTTAGGTCCATGGTAGATGAATACTGGAAAATACGATTCCCTATTAAAAATGTTACCCTAAAAAGGTCCTAAATCTTACATGGCTTTTTTTCTTACGAGCTTTTGAAGTTTTCCTTGCAAAATTTTTTCAGCGCCAGGTATTGCCCTACACACTGTCTCAATACGATACCACCAATGCTTATAGTTTTTACCATTTAGGTGCATAATTTGTACCTTAGAATTCCCTGCGATCGCCTTATCCATGGTGAACGCCAGGCCGAGTACAATACTAGAATATTGTATTTATTCTTTCCAAGTTAAAATATCTTTACCGCATCCAAATCCTTAACTTTATTACTCTGCTACCATGTTAAAGTTTATACGAATAATGGGTATTTAGAATTGAGAAAAATAATTAAAGCAAATAATATACGAGTGACAATCTGTAATTGACTTTTTAATAAGTGACAATTTCATAAAGCATAGTATATATTAATTTATGAAAAGAGGTTACTCAACATTTTTTTGTCCTTAAACGCGTTTAAGTCAGTTAAATACCCATTTTTGGATGATTAACTTTGACAGTTCTTTAAACGTATTTACCGGTAAATTTTGCGTTGTGCAAGACGCTAATCGTATTTAAGGGTGTTGAATGCGTTTAGTGTTTCTTAAATCAATTTAAGGAACGTCATGCAAGCGGCCCTTAGAATCGTTGTGATTTAAAAATCGATGAAATGACACTAAAAAGAGATAAATACATAAAATTCAACCTTAATCATTTCGAAATAAAACACATTTCTCTTTACCCGTTAGAATTACTTTCAATTTAAATAAAAGTTATGAAATTTAGCTCTATCTGAATATATTTAAGGCAGATATTCTTTTATACGTAGATCAAAGAAAATTGTGCATAACAGTGCATTGAATTTTGAACTTTATGCTAGTGATTTAAAGTGTAATTTAGATTGAATTTTTGATATATTTGTATTAATAAAATTTAGAGAAGAATTATCTGAGAGTATATTCTCTGAAGTTTCACTTCTACTGCGTATGAACCTGCACACACCCACACACACATTAAAAAAAACTATATTCCTAATTATTACTAGGTAGAAAATTTCGCGAGCCCTCCTAAAGCACGGCTTTTTGCTAGTTTTAAAATATAAGCTTATTAGCGAATAAGCTCTTATCATTAACAGATATTATCAGTTTTCAGTCAAACAGCAAAGATTTGATGACTGCACTAAAATTAAAATTACATACTGAGGAATATTTATTTGTGTAGACACTACGTATTGGTATTATATTATCCTATTGTCGTAGTACACTGTTTGCTATAACTCCATTAATTTTCCATTAACTTTATAAAGAAGAACATGCGACAGACAAATATGAAGTAAAAGTTTTTTGTTACAGAAATGTTGCTGGAGAGTCTGATGCCGCTTCTCCTCCCAAACAACGATAAAACGTTGCAAACCAATGTACATAGAAAGGGATGGAGTCTTATATATATGACCTTTAAAAAATGATTTTATTAGAACTTTGTTCGTATAAACACTTTCGATTTTGAATTTATTGTGTTTATACTTTACACAGAACAAAGCAGGCATATGTAATTTAGAATCGACTAAAAGGAGGCGATAATTTCCGTTACAAGAAATACAAGAATTGATATAAAAAACATTGACGTACGTTATGGTGTCGACAAAATATCAATAAAAATAACAAACGTAATAAAATTATAGCAAAAACTCGATGACAATACATACAAATTGAGTATAGGAAACGAGGTATAGTAGCGAGCAGGCAGACAATAGCGTGAAATATGATTTATAATGTGCTTCCGTTTCGATTTCAGCTATTTCACTCCATCATTTGAGTGGTTCAAGCAATGTAATTTCAGTCGCATATAATGTGGCAAATTACGTATTACAATAACATTGTGATACGAGAATATTAGCTGCACTGTTGCTTATGTTTATTTTTGAGCTAAATTAAAAATCAAGTTCAAAGACTGTTATGCTAAGGAAATGGACAGATGCTCCATCATATATCTTACTATCCATTAATTTGCCTTTATACTGATTACAGTTTGCCATAAACTCCATAGAAGCAATATCAATTTTCTACCAATGACAAGGTAAATTAATAAATAACAACACAAATCTAGGCTTTGGTGATATGAAATTATAGTTTCAGGAGCGCCTATATCTCCAATGGACATAATTATTTTTTCATCTAATTAAGTATAAGCTCGTATGGTGGCATTGAGAAAATATTGCAGGGAGTTTATTTCCAAGCGTGTGCTTAGTAAGGTTATTGATTGCGAATAATCTAAAATATCCTAAGACAAAAATCATAAGAATCTTAAATACTTTTCAGTCGAAAAACACCTAAGTATCAATGTACGTTTTGTAAAAAAAATATCTCGATGCTAAAACCGTATATAAAAATTAGTAGTCTTCTTTTATTAAAACCAATTTCAGAGCAAATATTACTGTTCGATTACTAATAATCTAATTTAAACGTTCCTACCTACACACCTATATCCTGGATAGAACCCGGATATTTTCATGAGATTTGATGATTCAGTTCAAAATTTCTGTACGTTGTTTGTCATATGTCCGTGAATACACTCGCGGACAAATAGAATATAATATAATCTAGGATAAAGGACTAAGAGGAAGTTATACCTTGATAACGGATCAACGAGAAGCGCTACCATCACCACAGCAATAATAACGCACGCCAGGTATATGGCGCTGATCTCGTATATTTCACTGTTGGGTGGCCGGTGCAAGTTGTGGTTGTCGTGATGTCCTCCCCCGATCATGCAAAAGTTCGCTCCGCATGTCAGATAAGTCTTGCTCGTGTTCTCTTTCGTCGCATTGCCGCTGTGCACTCCCGAAGAAAACACTGCCGGATGAAGGTCTGTTATGATACTTTCTTACGACCTACAAAGTCGATTGGTCCCAGTAAAATTAAATTGAGATATAATATATATTACGCTATTAATACATCTAAGAAGTAGTTTGAGCACACTCAAGAACTACCAAAAAATTCTATATATGATTAGAACTGTCCACTCGCCGTCTTTTGAATCAATTTTCTAGGACAATAGCATACACCCAGATTATCAAAACGATAACAAATATTGGATAAGAGTGATGGATTGTCTTTTCTTTGAGGAAGATTATAATTATAAGTAACAGAGTGAGATGATCCAAAAGAAGCCAAGTACAACAGTCGACGCTCTCTTCTAAAATATTGTAGGCGAAGTCGCCGGGTATAGTTATAATTCTACTGAAGGCCAATATTATGGGTTGTCACAAAATAATATGATCAGACATTTAGGAACTTATTATATCACGGAGACTACAACTATTGACTTAGTTATTGAATAGAACTTACCTAAACTTGATATTAAATTTCCCCAGAGTTCAGCGGTTTGCCAAGCAAGGAAGAAGAAGCCAAAGAATCGCACTATTATTCCATCTACAGCTTGGTCAGTGAGCTTTGCGTAAACGCTACCAGCTTGCGTGAGATAGGTAGCCTTGGAAGTCCACATAGGCGCTGCCCCGAGGCCCACTATCACTCCTGCAGGAACTAATGTATAGAACGCTGGATAGAACTGCGCAGCGATATACGGCGCGTAGCACAACATGGACAGACAAAGTGTCCATTTGACCGTTAGCCTCTTAATTAGGAATGTAGGTACAAATATACAAGACACCACTAAGGCGGCGTATATCGAGCTGAGAGAGACTGTCCCAAGCCCATCTGCAGCATTAATGGACGATTGAAGGTTCGCAGTTCCCTGGAATGCTGTGAACTGCACCATGAACGCGCAACTGACTGCTGCCACGTTCTTTAATATTCTCCATTTTTCATTCCGTGATAACTTTACTTTTCCGGATGGGTAACTATCTTCTTCAGTGGGCAATGGCGGGGGTTTTACGATGTCATCGTTAGCATCTCGGTCGTGTTGGTAACATTCGTTCTTGAAGCCAGTTTTGATTGTGTACACGGAGTCTTTGTCCGAACGATCATCTTCACGTCCACCGCCGTGTGTAGCCGTCATGCCGTGCTATCTCTTTCTGCCCTGCAACAATAATAACAGTAAACGTTAAAGAGGCTTCGATTATACTTTAACATTCTATTATTTTGTGTAGAACAAGACAGTTATTTATATTTTTACTTGAAAAGGTACTTATCATAAAGATTTATACAATTTAGTTTTCATATATGGATATACGTAGTGTCGGACTCCCTCCAGCCCGTTGGACCGACGACCTATGCAAGGTCGCCGGTAGGCGCTGGCTGAGGAAATCGGAGGACAGGGATGAGTGGCGCCGTCTTGGGGAGGCCTACGTCCAGCAGTGTACTGCAAATGGCTGACGACGATCGATATGGATATAATATTTATTTAAAAATTATATATTTAAAATATTAGAATTGTGTGCGTGACAATTACGTCAGTGGAGAAATAAGTTTATCTCTATCTTTATTCTTGTATTTATAAAGCACAAATTTCGTGGATTCTTGTAGGCCCTACAATCTACATCATCATCAGAAGAAAATACATATTTTTATTTATCTACTTTCGATTACAAGGACGGCCCTATAGGCTATGGCCGATCATATACATTGTATTCCTGAAGAATCAGTATAATAAATTTATGCATATGCCTTTAAAAACGGGGGTAAATACATCCTGTACTTATACTTTGTACCCCAGAAAAGGAGATAATATTAAAAGAAAACAGATACGAAGTTTATACAACGAAGTGGTATGGAAAACTTTATTCGAATAATAAAAAAATATTGTATTGGTATGCAGACAATGTTTGCAGATTTTAAAAATTCATGTAGCATATTTGTTTAACGTGAGGCTGATTGATATTCTTGTGTTTTGAACTCAGTTTAGCAACTGTTTAAATTAATAATACACATTTTGATACAACTTCGTGTTTTTATATAGAACGATATTGTGAATACATAGTTTGATATTTAAAGCAACTTCTCGTTCAAACAATGAATTCGAATTTTGACTTAGAGGCATACACTTCTTCGGCCGTCTTTTCTAATTCTTTTACGTCCTTATTGCTGACTTGTAATATCTTCAAAAATTTTAATAAAATCAGTTTAGTGCAGTTTAAGAGGAGATCCAGAAGCGAGCTACGCGCGGTAAATTCGGAGATGAGCACCGTAGTAGCAGAAGGTGCTCTACGTAATATCGGGGGCGGTATTGTCAGTAATACAGCTCATCGATGGGGCAGTGTGTCGTTAGTTGTACGTAACGGGGCAACCTGCAGGAGAGAATCACATATGGAAACACACTGTGAAAGACAGTAGAAGCGTTTAGTTGGATAAAAAACTGATGTTTTCTTCCAATCCTAAGTGCGTACCCCCGTTCGCTCGTAACAATACTTATGAATGAATAACGAAGGCGGTGACGATACAAAGATTGAAATTCAGGCCGTGCCAGCGTGTTCATAGAACTTACTGTACGACGTGTAGGAAGTTTTGTTTTATATGTCGATTTGATCCGCGCTCAAGGTACAATGGTCAGCGGTGTTGTGTCGTGTGAGTGAAACGCTATTGTTTGTTCGGTCTCACAAAGTCGTATACCATGAAAAATCGAAGCATTCACTAATGTTTGTAAATTGAATATATAGGTATTAGGAATAATTGTTTATAGTAACTTGACTCCAACGATGGTGAGGTTGGTGTTACATTGCCTCAACGTCTGTACGTCTCCTAATATATTAATGTACTCTATGCCTGTACGACTCAAATCGAATTGTAGTTTTAAATGTTACATCAAGTTCTTACACTACATTTATTCAGGAACTCGATGCAGAGAGTGTGCGTGGCCTATTTAAGCACTGCGTCTTTTTTTCTTGTTACACCATCCTGTCTTCACTCTAATTTGGGTAAAGCGTCCTAAATATACTGTAATATCTACTTTAATCAAATACATACACAATATCAAAAGTAAGTATTATTAATTTATTATGTAACATTATTTCAAGAGAATCGGTTATTATAAAGTTGTCAAGTGGTCAAAACGATTTATTGCTTATAATAAAATAAAATAAACATTACTAAAGCGTAAATTTACGCACGAACAACCTCTGTTGTTCGTGCCTACCCCGCAAGGGAACTGGCGTGAAGTTATGTATGTATGTATGTATGTAATAAAATAAAATGATTAGGTAAATAAAAATGTTCAGATTTTTCACAAAAATATAAAATAAAATAAATTTTCAATAATAAATTGGTTTCTTGTGGAGTTTCATTTTTACCCCAAGTCTTGGGTTAGTACATCATAAATAATAATGAAGTTTTTGAATTCTAGGGCTGCCAGACTATAAGACACACACATAATAAAATAACAGATACAGATAATTGAGGCTCGTTAGTTTCCTATCGAATTAACTTTTAGGAATGAGACGATTGTTCACAGTATATGTAGATAATTATCTTATAGTAATAAAAGCTGAAGAGTTTGTTTGTTTGATTGAACGCGCTAATCTCAGGAACTACTGGTCTGGTTTGAAAAATTCTTTCATTGTTAGATAACCCATTTATCGAGGAAGGCTATAGATTATATTTGATTACTCTAAGATCAATAAGAGCGGAGCACCAATGAAGAATGTTTCAAAATCGGGGGGTTTTGAAAACCAATTCCACGCGGAAGACGTAGCGGCACAGCTAGTTATGTTATAATTTTGATTGAAAACATTTAGACATATAGTTAGACTATTTTCAGAGACACCGATTAGCCATCTATATCACTTGGTGTTGTTCTAAAGATGGCGACACTAAAACAAGGAACTCTACAGTTTTCTTACAACTATTGTGAACATGCTCGTATTTAGATTTACGAGATAAAAAAAAAATATATAATTAATTCTCGTTATCGAAAATCTAGCCAAAAAAAGAAATCAATTTCAGAAGTAACTAAAAAGCAAAAAAGAAATAATTTCTAGAACATTTTGCAGTTGCTGCCAAGACAAAAAATGATTGCTATAGACATTGCTATAACATCAACCTTTTGAAGAATATAGTAATTTTTATGTTTTACTCGGCACCGACTTTGAGAAGCTGTAAATATTAATGTTTTGCTTTTTAGTTACTTCTGAAGTAAGTCTTCTTACTTTACACCTTCAATATGTTGTACATGGATATTAATTTCTTTTTTGGTATTATTTCTTAAGTGAGTTTCGTTTTTGCTGCAAAAAATTGTGTGTATGTTCAGTTTACTCGCAGTAGAAGTGAAACAGTGTGACAAGGGATGGGAGGGATTGTAAATTTCGTGACGTCATATTTCATATATTAATATCGTTGTCGAACTCGTTGTAGCGTAGTGGCTAGCGCACGCGTCCCAGACTCAGAGGGCGCGGGTTCGATCCTGGCCGAAACGCATGCACCTCTTAGTCAGTTTTCTGATCTGATGTGCATATTGTTACAATTGCCATGTGCTAACGACGGTGAAGAAAAACATCGTGATGCAACCTCCACTTGAGATAACCGATGTGTCAAACCTGCCAAGCCGCCTTGGACAAGCGTAGCGGGTATACTGTCTGTTCCCCCTATAATGGGAGCCCCAAGCTCAGCAGTGGAACATTAATGGGCTGATATTATATAATATCGTTAATACATTTAAGCTTTAAAACACGAGATTTGAAGTATTAACGAAAAACTCCAAAATCATTTCCAACTCTATTTGTATGAGTGTAGTGTTCAAATTATTAAATACTAGCTGTGCCCGCGACGTTGTCCGTGTGGAATTTGGTTTTCAAAACCACCCTATTTTGAACCATTCTTCATTGGTGCTCCACTCCTATTGGTCTTAGCGTGATAATATATAGCCTATAGCCTTCCTTGATAAATGGGCCATCTAACACTGAAATAATTTTTCAAATCAGACCTTACTGGTCTGAGATTAGCGCGTTCAATCAAACAAACAAACTCGTATCTCATTCTCTCACAGGATTATTCCTATAGATTTATATGTTTATCTCTTTTTATTGTCACTTTTTCGTTACATCTAGTTTTAAATTACAGAGATTCTAAAGAAGTTTCATTACAAAAAATTGTAAGGATAAATTCCGACGAAATCTCAAGCCGCTGTTTATTTTTCAATATACCTCTAACAACCCTACCTACCGCGGCGTAGTCATTAAATTGCACAATGGAACATTGAACGGCTGTTGCTGATTTGGTTGGGTACATGAGTGGAATACGCTTTAACACGACACGACGCATATATCTAAACGATACATCTTCGACATATACACCCCATTGAAAGTATGAAAAATGTGCTAACCACACGAGCTGTGGTAACAAGATTTATACTCAAAATATCTGTCATCTTTTTTTTATCACTGTTATTTTTTTTTCTAATTATGATGAGTTTGTTTTCTTTATTTGTATGGTGTTATGACTAAATGTAAAAAACTAATTTTGTATAAGAGCTTTTAGGGCTTAGCACTCGTAAATTCTATTTTAAGGGCCGGCCATCCGCAAATTATGTCACACGAATTTAATTATTTTTTTATCCCTCCCCTGTACTTGTCACAGCTGGTCACATTTGTGAGACTCCTCCCTCCCTAGTGTGACATCACATATTTTGTAATTTTACATCAAGAAAGTATTAAATTAAAACAGCAGTTCCGTAATTAGTTTTATTTCCATTTAAATTATTTTTAATGATTTAAATACTATGCTCGTACAGCTAGAGTTGCAAATATTTTGAAGTTTTTCGTTAATAGTTCACATTTCGTGTTTTAAAGCTTAAATATATTAGATTTTGAAATGTGACATCACAACATTTAGGACCTCCTCCCCACGTTGTCACACAATGTCACACTTCGTCAATCTTCCCCCCTTATCATACTATGTAATTTATGGATCTCCCCTTATAGGTATACAAATATACTATGTCATTAATGTACACTGTCTATTACCCATAAAAATGGGGTAGCTTGAGCTTAAAACTCAGAAGTTTTTTTATTGCTCACGCCCACCCATGAAAAGCAATTACCGTTGCCTATATACATTTGCAACAATAAAGGTGCTACCAATGTACTGCTAATAAATGTTTTGGTTTCAATACCAACATATATCGTTTGTAATTTTAATGATTTAATATTTAAAGCTCCAGTATATTATCAACACCATGAAAATACATTTTTTATACAGTGTCATAAGATTTGATACCACGCTCTCACAGAATATCGGCGTGAAATGCTTAGTCTTCACCTAATCGTGTTTCGTCGATCGTCGAGTTCCAGTAGCCCAGTTTCTCATCTTAAAGCATCCTATCTACAGGATATATATTGCTATTCCGTCTATCCAGTCCCTCCAATCTTATCCTACAGGCTAGCAACGCGTTGATATTACCCCTGGTGTTGTAAAAGTCTATACACGACGGTAACCACATTCTATCAGGCCTGTTTGCTCTCTTGAAGTAATAAAAAAGAGCTACATGTTATGTCGCGAAGAAACAAAATTTTGCGTCTTCATGATGTTAATAAGTATATAGAGCCTTTACCGCCTTGTTTGTTGTAAAAAGTATTTTAAAATATTATTTTATTCTAAAACTGCCAGTTTTGGATTCAGTAGGGTCTAATCTAACTAAACCTGAAAATGTTAAAACAAAATTATAGTTTAAAATAGATTTTGCAAACAAAAAATATGATTAGGTCCAAATGTCGCTTACGATAAAATGACGATAAAGGCTTGATATGTACCCATGCCATAATAATAAATGTGTACGCTCGACTTTGGTACGAAAGATAAAACAATAGTTATCGTGACTTCTCAGCACGTTCCATGTATCATAAAGACGTGATGGTTTGTTTATTTATAATTGTAAATTATACGAGATTCGCATATGATTGTATTCTTATTTTTCAGATTGCTAGATTAGCAATAAAATTAATTTAAATGCTAGTTTGCGTGAGATTTCATACGCTCTGATATTATACTATAGGTATTGAAAAGCAGTTATCATTTATATATATTTAGAACAGTCCATATAAGACTAAAAGATTAAGATATATATTTTTAATTTAAATAAAAATAATACAAAGCTAGTTTGAACTCATTAATTAATTTAAGGAAATAGCGTCTATCGTGTAAACATAATTTGTTATAGCGTTTTTAAAATTAATCTAAATACTTTTACATCTTAGGCATATTAAGTCAATAATTACTAAGTTACTGTAAAAAAATCCTTCAACAAATCATGTAATAGCGTTGACAATTCAAAAATTAATATGTGTGAAAATACTTTTCGGCGATCAATATGTTTCATAGAAGTAGAATTAGAAGAATATAATTCCGGGATCACGGCCGTTTTCTCAAATATCCCGGGACTGTTCTTGACTAATCTCGGGATTTTCAGGATTGCCACAAACAGGTCTAGTTTGCATTCCGTGGTCCGTTTGCGCCTTAACAATGACCTTGCATAGATTATATTAATAGCATTTATTACATAACTCTTCGATACGCCGTACGATACGTACTACACAGGTGCAGCCCTAATACTATGCTTGTCTATGTTTTCAGTTGCTGCTTATATTGGCAATAAACTACGAAGCAGGCTGGGCAGTCAAACATTGGATGTTTTGATATTTCTGCGATTGTATTTTCGAAATTCTAAATAGGGTTTTCTTTTGTTTTTGTTATTTCTTACAAAATTATGTATTTTTTGTTTTTCTTTTTTTACTATATTGTGATCTGTGTTCTGTGTAGTTTGTGCAACAATATTAATAATATTTTTTTAAGAAATTACTCGAGTTTTATTCATTTGAGCCCAATTAGAAATCACATAGTCTAATCCCAGGATACCGGGATTACGCTTCAAAAGCCCCTTAATCCTGGGATTGAAAAACATGCTCGGCATTGTATTCTATACACAGAAGACATAAAATAAACAAACAAATGGGGCTCGAACAAAAGAGCGCCATTTAGGCTTATTTTTACACAACTCACTTGCTTCTTTGACATTCATAATAGTTTCCATGTTAGAAGTATTTATATAGAAAAAGTATTTAATTACAAGTACACCAATTTAAAATAACTATCAACATATTTATGGCTTTCGGGGTTGAGAGGCTGGGGCCATGGGGCCTCAGGCTCATCACCTCTATCGAGACCTCTCAACGCGTCTGATTGAGGTATCGCGTAACCAAAAGGCTGGTGTGCACCTGGGGCAACGCTGATGCGTTGCCATCCAATGTGGCAATGCGGCCAGCATTTTGGGAATGCTCCCCGTCGATAGCGATTTGTTATTTTATTTATAGAATTATGTTTATAGTTTTATATTTATTAAGTTCATTAGTAGTTTATACTATATGTCCTTGAAGACCACAGGCCATAAAAATGGTCCGGAGTTTTGGAGGACTTGCTTGGGGCCATGAGAAGGCCAACACGTGGAGGCATCTAGACAAATTTGATGTAAATGTGGCGTGACACGGACTGGCGATTATCCCTGTCTACACCATATTTGTAGTTTTTACATTAATATGTTTGTAGTTTTATTTTTATTTATAGTGTAGATATTAACAAAATTAGTCCTGTCTAAATAATTTCGAGCGCCACTGTACGTTCAAAAGGCTGCTTAGCTTATCAATTAACAATGATCAGTAGTATTAAGTTAATGTCATAATAGAAAGGAATTCTTGTTCAATTTTACGCAGTATACGATGCTCGTCAATACAAATCAGTGGTCATTTTATTAGGCGTTTATTTCGAAAGTCATTACCTTTTAACTTTCAATAAAAATAATTTTGAATAACAGTTATATTTTTCGATAACAATAAATTGGTTACATTAGTCATTATTGACGTTACTTCATGTATTTTCTTTCTCGCATACAGTTAACTAAACAGCTAAAAATATTGCGAATATAACTATCATGATTTGCTCAGCTGAGTTGGCCACAGTTTCTTTTTTTTTATTGCAGGAGTTCAGCAGACAGGCAGACGGCCCACTTGATGGAAAGCGGTTACCATCGCCTATAGACATGCGCTGCTGCTCTCTTAAGGGAGATTGGAACCTGGTCACTAATGCCGGAACACAACTCAAGATTGTTATGGCGACATACTTTAGACCAGGGGTGGTAGCCATCCAGTCGGGCAAATGCCCTACCACCTGGCTGTGGGTTGTTTTGTCGCCTCTTACGACAGGCCGCCCGGCCGCAGGAAATTGTATTCTTGCTCCGTTCCTGCACGGATAAAATAATCGTATGTGCATACATAACAGCAGTATAATTAAAATGTAGTCATCTGTTCAAATTTAATAGGTAAATAACAACCGTTTTATATTTTAAGTTGTTAATTTCTGGATGTGACTGCTAAATTGCAAAGAAAAATTTGGCAGTCTTTTTTAAATATTATTTTACCGAATAATATAATCAAACTAAACATCTGTAAATCAATGTCAATGTTACTTTTTAACCTTGCATTAAAGTAGATATTAAATTGTTTATCGCGATAGTTACATATTCATAAAAATATACAAAACTACTGTATCATATCCTTGGTCTTAGTTGTTTCGATATTAAATTATTGTATTAATATTTTTGAAGCTTATATATAAATTTTAAGTAAAAAGTAAGAAAGAGAGTTGGTCTGAAAGAGAGTGTCGGGGTGAAGGTAAGGAAAGGAATGCTCCGGTAGTTCGGGCATGTGGAAAGAATACATGATGAAAGAATGACTAAACAGATATACAATGCAAAAGTGGATGGATGCAGAAGTCGTGGAAGGCCACGACACACCTTCCATGATCAAGTTGATCGTGTACTAGCAGAAGGTGATGTCAGGAGCCTTAAGAACAGACGAGCATGAATGACAAGAGTTATGAATGTCAAAGAAGCAAGTGAGGTGTGTAAGAATAAGCCTAAATGGCACTCTGTTATTCGTGCCTACCCCGCAAGGGACCTGGCGTGAAGTTATGTATGTATATATAAATTTTATGGATATATTATTTTTATACTGAACTACATATAAATAAAATCTAAAATAGTCCATGCTACGTATGTAACGTCCCCGGGTAAAGGTTTTAACATTAAAATAAATATGAACTTTACATATATAGGTATATTTTATAGCGTAACGGCTAGCGCACGCGTCGCAACCTCAAAGGACCCGGGTTTGATCCTGACCAGAGGGCATGCACTTAGTCAGTTTTTTGATCTAATGTGCAAATTGCTACAATTACCACGCGTTAACAATGGTGAAGGAAAACATCGTGATGCAACCTGCACATCAAGATAACCGATGTGTCAAACCTGCCAAGTCGCCTTGAACAAGCGTGGCGGGTGTACTGTCTGTTCCCCCTATAGTGGGAGGCTCGAGCCCAGCAGTGGGACATTAATGGGCTGATATATTTAAATATATCGCACCTGCTTAAGAGTACAAGTTTTTTCAATAAAATCGAAAATAATTAAGTTTTATCAATGTGTTTACAAAATTCAGGATACACTCGACTTTTGCAGTATACTTAAGTCGCAGAAAAAAAATTGTTTATATAGTCCATATTATGATATGTTTGATAATATTTTCTGGTAAGACATGAGTGGTGGAAGTAAGGCGCACTAATGCCGGATTTCTATATTTTACTATCAACTCTATTACCTTACTACTTTTAAGCAACTGATATTACATTGCTATATGAAAGAAAGTAGGTATATTTTAGGACGAATATACGTAAGTAAAACAAGCACAAACAAAACGATAAACAACAACACACTAACAAGACGAGACAATATAATATCAAATCGGTAAAATTGTTGGTCTATTATAATAGACCAATGCTGTACTTCGAATTGAACTTGAAGCGAAGTCCCGGCAAACTATACGAGTACATTTAATTAAATAAATAACAATTATATTATTGAATTTATAATAATAATCCCGCAGGGGGGCTTTGTGGCGAAGCCTTAGGTGAGTAGCGACACCTCGTACCTGACTCCGGGGGCCAAGGCAAGGCCCCCGCCTCCGTGCTTACCTTAACCAGGCGGCACGGAGTGGAGATCGCTAGAGCTAAGACTCAAGCTCCAGGGGTGGAAGTGATAAATGGCCTAACGTCGGAAGTAGCTTCGGTGAACCTGCAGCCCACCTCTCGACACCCCTTAGCCACTCACACCCATGTTGCCCCTGTCTTTATGGCATTTTTTGGGGCCCATGCAGGGAGTGGCGAGTCACCGTCTGCCCATTTTTCCATGTTCCCTGAACATTCCGACGGGCAGACGCCATAGTCCCCAAATTCCCCGACCCCTAGTACCATTAGCAGTTCACCACAATAGCCCGGTACTTTTGTTCTCATCTCCCACAATAGTCCTACACTGGTCGGGGCTTGTCCTTGGGTGCATTACTATATGGTGTGGACAGGGATAATCGCCGGTCAGTGTCACGCCACATTTACATTAAATTTGTCAAGGGGCCTCTACGTGTTGGCCTTCCCATGGCCCAACGCAAGTCCCCCAAAAGTCCGGGCCATTTTTATGGCCCGTGGTCTTGAAAGACATACAGTATAATAATAACAGCCCACAAATGTCGCACTGCTGGGGTCGGGCCTCCCATTATAGGGGAACGTGCAGTATACCCGCCATTCTTGTCCAAGGCAGCCTGGCAGGTTTGAAACGTCGGTTATCTCGATGTGAAGGTTGCATCACGATGTTTTCTTTCGCGGTTGTTAGCACGTGATAATTGTAATAATATGCACGTTACGTCAGAAAACTGCCTCCTAAGTGGTGCATGTGTTCCAGCCATGAACAAACTCCCGCCCTTTGACTTAGGGACGCGTGCGTTAGCCATTACGCCACCACGGCTTATTGAATTTAATGTATGAATTTTTTTGTTGTAAAATATAGGAACTATCCATACGTCACGGTGTTATTACGAATGTATTTTTAAAACACTTTTTGTCTATTTTCAAAGTTACAATTGAAACAAAAATTTACTATACGCTCTGCCATGGAAAACCCCCATGGTAGAATCAAGATAGCAAACTAAAACGCAGCTGTGATCGTTATGGGAACTTGTATAAGACAGAACAATGGCTACACGGTACCATTATTAACTACTGATAGCGAGTGATTAAATGCTACTCATTATCCGACGAACCTCACTTAATTAGAACCATTCATATATAGTTTAAAGTCGTAGTAACTTGGGAGCTAAGTCATTCGCGTCTTATTCCAAAGACTTAGGTTCAAACCCTGGCCTAGATACATGTACGACTTAGCTAATTTTTTTGTAATCTTGTTGCAGTCTCGTAATTCTATAGACTGATATCTATACTTAATACTATAAAGAGGTAAAGTTTGTGACGTTGTAGGGGGTAATCTCAGGATCTACCAAACCGATTTTAAAAATTCTTTTACTGTTGGACAGCTAAGTTAACAGGGTGTGTTATAGACTATATCACATAACGCTATATACCATGGGAGCGGGACAGAGCGCGGGTGAAACCGCGCTGAGCTGCTAGTTTTTAATATGATAGATCTTTTTTATGTAAAACTTTGTTCTTTCTCGAGTGAAAATTATTAAGAAAAATACACGTTCTAGTTACCTATCCATTATTGTGTTAGTCACGCCTATACCAGCAAATAATACAAAAACCAGGATATTTCTAGGAAACAATCACAACAAATCTGCTTTTTGATTTATCGCGTTTTACGATGAAGAAAAACATCGTGAGAAAATTTGCACATATAGCGTAGTGAATTATACTATAAATATTATATATATCTAATATATAATATTCTCGCGTTGCGGTGTTTGTTACCAAACTCCTCCGAAACGGCTCAACCGATTTGTATGAAATTTTGTGTGCATATCGGGTAGGTCTGAGAACCGGCCAGCATCTATTTTTCATACCCCTAAATGATAAGGGTGACCACCCCTAAATATTCTTTTTATAAAATTTATTTATTATTTTTTATAGGCAGGACATCGTCTGCCGGGTACAGCTAGTAACTAGTTACTCCAAAAAAAATTGACACAATTAAAAATATTTTAGGGGAAAAATCGTTATTGTAACGTTTCGGGACATAAACATATCAGGGTGAAAAACTATTTGGGGAAAGTCCCTAACCTGCCTTGACTTTGAGGACTTCAGTAGCATGATCTTTCATGCTATTTTCCATCGGGTGGATCCTCAGCCTGTCACCTGTACTCCATTGAAAAACTAGATGATGCGGTTCCAATAATTAAGCCGGAAATTTATCACAAACATTTAATTTAGTACGGATATAGTTCCCACGTTTAAGTATGACGCGTTCATTTTCCATTTCCGCCATTTCTAACCCCGTCATTGTCACATAATGCGCAATTCAAGGCCCACAGGCCAATTGCCGGTCACATGAAACCATACCTTTTTAGAGCTTATTAATGCTATTGTATACCAATTTTACATAACAGTATATTATCGCATAGAAATTAAGAGCTCTGCCAAAATAGGCTGGTGCAACAGCGTTTTGGCAGAGCCCTTATCAGACCCTTCCAGAAGAAAGTATTATTATAATTATAATTTTATATATATATAATTAAGTTATCTATGGAGACTTATTAATAGCTTCTCTAAATCTATCTTATTTTTAGTTATTAATATTGATAGCTGTTAGCCCCCCAAATAAAATAAAATAAAATAAAAAGTAATAATTATTAATTATAAATATCTTGCACGCGCCACCTAGTTTAAATATATGTTGTTTATTAATTACTAGCGGCCCCAGCAGACGTCCTGCTCTGAAAAAATAAAAATTTAGGACCCGGACCTAGCGCCAACTACCGGTTCCAATTATGGATTTAAACCATCCGGGGACCCATCCACTCAAACACACAAAAACAAAATCATCAAAATCGGTCCAGGTGATTAGGAGGATTCTAGAACCCGATCTCAGCGTTACCTACCGGTTCCAGATAAAAAGTATCCTATATCCGTCTCCTGGTTCTAAGCACCTCCCAATCAATTTTCAGCTAAATCGGTACAGCCGTTCTTGAGTTATAAATAGTGTAACTAACACGACTTTCTTTTATATATATAGATTAAGGGGGCATTGCCAACTTGTGGTTAAGCCTTTGGGAGGAATAAAAAGACTAGAAACAATGAAATTCGTTCAGCTAATATGAGTATAATTTATTACCAAATTAAATAAGTTAGCTTATACATACGAGTTTCAGATAAATGAACCAAAGTGAATGAAGAGAATCATACACATAAAAATATTCAAGTTTTCCTTAAAAGTAAAATTTCTATTGGAGAACATTTTATGAAGTTCATACATATAAGTTAAATTTTAAATCCACTTCCTCCTATGTACACCGCTTTGCAACGTGTTATCGCTGTTATGGAGATGAAGCGGCAATAAACTTCTCACCAACACGCCTGGCTAAAAATTATTTTCTTCATATAATATTTCGGAATCTCAAGCTTTTTTCTTAAATAAATGCAATAACATGTTGTACAATTACTTTTCGAAGAATTAATGGAGTCGTGACAATAGGACAAAGACATAATGAGAAAATATATTATTACCGTCGTTGTGACAAGAAATACTTAAGAATCATACTGCAACATTTTTATATAAATTCCTTACATATTTGGCAAAATAAAACTCCATACAGAAGATAATATAAAGGGCTGAAGCAGGCTGCTGTTTAAAAGCAGATTTATCATTTAAATAGTTTTTACTCACAATATCTTATTCGTTTTTAAGTAAGGTACTTTTTAATTTATTTTTAAATTTAATGAAGGCTTAAATCATTCAATATCATTGAATACTGTGCTGTAATTTCAGTTTTGTGCCTTTCCACCGAATTCAATTTGGTTGATCCGTCTAAATTAGCATTGTAGGAGTTAGATTTTTTAATTTGTGATTTTCAAACGTTTTTTATTTGGTTGTTGTGATTTTTGGTGTTCCTCTTCCAAGATGTGACCGACCTTATTCTCTTACTAATTTTAAATAAAGCCTTGTAGTAGTCTTGAAATAAGTAACCTTAACAAATGCAGCAGACACTATATTTGCATAATTGTTTTATTTAAAGTGGACGTTATTAACTTTTTTTGTTCCATCGTCCGTTACCATCAAGCTCAATAGAATTTATTTACTGACAACGTTTTAACTTATGCAAAAAAATCCTTGAAATCACTAACTATAGTTATTACACGGGGACTTTGCAAATATACTTACTTATTTTTATTTCGAGAAATCGTTGAGGAAAAAACGTGGATATATATACAAGGGCTTTGTATGAATTTTAAAGTCAATTACCGAGATGTGAATGATCTTAATCGTTCATTATCTCAGACATCAAGCACGAATTCTGCAAAAATATAACCTTCTAGGCCGCACGTCTTATACACTCCCTGCTGATTGTTTAAGTCATAGAAACATACTTGTTAATCTAGTTGCATTATTATATGTGGTTCATATTTATTATTTACGTATTCACAGTGTAGTTGGCTTGAATGTTAGCATAGATGGGTCGATAGTCATAATAGGAAATTTAAAATTTTCTAGTGTTTATTTTGAACATATTAAGATTTAAGACCCTACTACAATGGTCTGGTGGGGCAGGACGGGTTTTAGTGTAGATTTCTTTTATTGTTTATATTTTTAAGACTTAAATGAATTTTAGGGATTGGATTCTATAATTTAGTTTAATCACGTTATAAATTTGCATATTACTTTTGATATTTTGCAATATTTACCAGTGAGTAAAATTATAATGTCGGCTTGTGATTTTAACATATTACCAATTTTTAAATGAAGCATGCTATACAATATTTAATCACAAATTACTACTTTTTAGTGCATATTATTGTTTATCGGTCTATCGAAAAGTTTGTCTCAAATAGGTCCCGAAACAGATTAACGGATTTCAATAAAAATAGTTAGGTCCGGACTCAGATGTGGGACGTTTATTGGTTGCATTATTAATATTTTATCTAAGGGAATTGCGATCTGATATGTGCATCAGAAATCCCCAAGTAAAGTAAGCTTAGCAGGCAAAATTCGTTTCCCAAAACAAGGGAAATCCAAGCTCGATATTGGGAATTTGTGGACTAGTATTATAATAACTATTTGAGAAGATGATTGTAGTGACAACTGATTAGAATGAAAGGCCGTTATGGATTTTCATATCAAATCATTAATAGTAAAGTGTATTAATAGAGTCGTTTACAAACCACAAATAATGTAGACGATAATTCATAGACGTGTAACATCAACAAATTAAGTTAATATGTTCGACGAATATTTACTGCCATTAGGTAAATGATGAGGGAATTATTATACCTACAACTAAATGCTCATATTATCCTCCGGAAATATAGCCTTATTGTAGTGCGTTAGTTGTAGGATGCTGCATAAATTGGCGACCAAGGTTAGAATACAATAGCCTGCTGCGGTCATCATAGTCGTATATTCAACACTCGTTAGATCTGAACAACAACCACAAAGTGTTTGATGACAACTTGTTTGAAGTGAGATTTCGTTAGAATCCTTATGATTTGAAACTCGATGAAACGAAAAAGCGACACTAAAAAGAGACATATAAATCTACAGGACTAAGCCTACGAGAAAATGAGATAGAATACATTATATTTAATTAATTAAACACTATGCTCATGCAGATAGAGTAGGAAATGTTTTTAAGTTTGTCGTTAATACTTAAAATTTTGTGTTTTAAAGCTTATATATATTATAACGATATAATATATGAAATATGACGTCACGAAATTTAGAACCTCTCCTACCCCTTGATACACTTTGTTTCACTTCTACTTTGTGTGAACTACACACTCACAATTTTTTAAATTCTAATACTCATAATTTCTCAATAATTTGTATTTATTAGAATTTGTGTTATATAATTCGATCATTACATAAATATATGTTTTACATTCAAACGGAGACTTCACAACAAATTATTTATAATAAAACTACGTTTTAACAGTTTTAAGCGCGGTAATTTATTTGATTTTTACTATTCCGACGTTTCAAAGAAATTACCGCGCTTAAAACCGTTAAAACTTAGTTTTATTATGTACACAAGTCGCGAAAACTTAAGAAAATATTATTTGGTCATTTCAAAAGATTTTTTTATCTGTATTATTAACTTTTATGCAACACCCCTTCATACGCGAAATAGATTCCGACATGGTCTCGCATTTGGTTTAAACGTTGATATATAGTTCACCAGTACTTTCTATGCGGTTTAGACAATATAAGCCTTATATTCGTTATCTTATAAAATTGTTATTCAGCAGTAATATTTATCCTATTTTATCCTATTATTACTTTTATCATAGTCAATCAATTGTGGACTTAGGCTGACCCAAATGTGCAAGCATACCTAGTGTGTGCGATTAACACAACTACTTCATGCTTTAAAACCTCATTCTATTATAACATAATATTATCATAAATCTTTCCTTTCATGTAATACCAAAATACATAGTATGAATTAATATATAATTATAAGTAAAATTAATATGTATATGCATCAGAATTTATTAATATATGGAAGAACACCGGGCATATAAATGGCCCAGACTTTTGGAGGGCTTGCGTGGGGCCATGGAAAGGCCAACACGTAGAGGCCCGGCCCCCTTAGAAAATTTGAGATAATCCTTGTCTACACCAAATAAAAAGGCAACCAAGGACAAGCTCCGTTCAATGTGGGATACTGGAGTTGGCGTTAAGTGCTAGTGAAACTGGGGACCTGGGATTATGGAGACTGTGGCGTCTGCCCAGCGCAATCATCGGGAAACGTGGAGAAAATGGGCAGACGGTGACTAGTCACTCTGTGTGAGTGGCTAAGGATTGTCGAGAGGTAGACTGCAGGTTCACCGTAGCTACTTCCTACGTTATGCGATTTATCACTTCCACCTCTGGAGCTTGAGTCTTAATTCTAGCGATCTCCACTCCATGTTAGCTGGCTAAGGCAAGCACGGAGGCGGGGGCCTTGCCTTGGTCCCCCGGAGTCGGGTACTAGGTGTCACTACTCACCTTTATGGCGAAGCCTTAGGTGTAAGGCTTCGCCATAAAGCCACCCTCCTGGTCGAAATAATTATTATTGATATCTGCGTACATTGCATTCCTGGCTTTGACTTTACACTATTAACATTTTGCAATAGATTAACCATATTGCGCTAAGCAATGGCGCACCTATCCACCTCTAACCCCAACTAGTATATCGTGCAACGCGCATCATTAATAATCAGCCTTTTAAACGCGTCAGATTATACCAACAACAACAGGTATATAAAGTTAATAAACATAAATACACGAATTTACATTAAGAGACTTGTGTTTAAATTGAATGTTTCCGTGAGAAAATACATTGAAATAAATCCCCGCATTATACAATAACCTGTGTAGTTGTTTATTTGCAATATTTAAGCAGGCTAAGTAGGATATGTAATTGTATTACAAATTAAATTAACCTAAAAATAAACTTATAAGCTAATTAAAAACTATGTATAACATCGCTGCCAGAGGAAAGCGTTCCCAGAAGCCTAATTCGCTATGCGAATAATAAACCAGCCTTCTGGACATTGGTGGCATCAATGATTTTTCCTCCAAATTTCTTTGTGTAGCTGTTTTCAGAGTGACAATCAAAAGCGGCGTCTAACACTGTAGCGCTGGATAATCAACCGAACTTTCAAAAACTTAGCCATCCGGCTAGTGGTTGTTCATCAGCCAGCTGATGGCTATTAAGCCAGTGGGTGAATGACTAGCCAACCGACAGCCGACGGCCGACGGTTAAGCTGTAAACTTGTCAGTTGTCAACCTCTTAGCTGTGGCTATTTTGTGAACATCCACTAATTAGCTGGCTATTATAATAGCCACCTACTTGTATAACATTTTTTATGATAGACGCCGCATTTTCACATGAGTAACCTACGATCTAAAATGTCCTCGATATAATTATAGTACAGGGAATCAATCTGTTGTTATATATTTAAATTAATACTTAATTTATAAATATAATGTAATTTATATCCCTATCTAGGCCAAGGGTTTTATAATTGTAATAAATCAATGTTTCACGACTAGATTCTGGCACGAGAACCATAGATCTTGGGTTGAATTAAAAAGGAAAAATGCTGTTTTTGCTTCACAATTAATTTGGTCACGCGACAATCATTTTGTCATTTATTCCTCATTATGGAGACACACTGTTAAATGATTGTTATCGGCGAATATGCTAATCTAAAGACCTTCAACTATCTCACGTACTGTAAAGGCACAGGGGTAGAATAATTTATGTGTGAAACTAAAATATATAAAAGCACAAAAGAAAAAGAATAAAACTAGAAAGCATGAAAGGAACTATGTGTCATTGCCTCTGGTAAATAATGTTCACCAGGTTATCCATAAATGAAACAGGAATTATAACTGCTGTGGTCGGCGGCCGACCGTACGAGGCGACAAAACAACCCACAACCAGATGGTGGGGAATTTTCGCTTCTGGATGGCTCCAACCCTGTCTAGATGGATAGGTATGCCGCCATAATAACCTTGAGGTTCCGGGATCAGTGGCCAAATTCTAGTCTCCCCTTCGAGGCCGGTAGCACGTGTGTAGCAACTTTTGTGTTCCAAATGGTCGTAGGAGACAGTAACATCTTTATATCAGGTGGGTCATTGACCTGTCCGCTGTACTTCAATGATAATGATCTTACGAAATTTGTAATAAAAAAAAGTACTGCGTGTTTGCCAATTTCGGGCCTCAAGAATCCACATGGGCAGATAACCATTCTCAATATTACACTACGTATCCTGGTCCTGTTTTCTCTTTATTCAGCCCCTGTGGGACTACGTGCAGCTTGGATCAGCGTGCTGGCTACATATATCAGAATGCTGTCTCCAGTCAAGGCCAGGATTCTTAAGCCAACAATGTCTTCTTCATATCAACATTTCGAACCCCATAAGAGCATTGCTCCCAAGGTGAACACCTCCATTTCCACGAAATAGAGACAGCCACCCACCAAGTCTGATATCGTTGACAAGCCATCTGTGGCTAAGCATCTGATTCCAATAAGAATAATAAAATCAGGGAGATCTTTTGCCTGTGAATCATAATATATATCATTGTTTAATAACGCTGGAGGAATGCATTTACGAAACTCCTTGAGTCCTGGAGGAGGTTAATGTGAGGCTCCCGGAGGCCGTTCTGCATATATGTTCCATCAGGAAGAAGTTCTGATATGTCAGCCACCAGTCTACCCACTGAAGCTACCAGCGTCTCTCCGTGTCTTTGTGAGGCGTCATAAGATATGTCATGGACAGTTCGTCGCGACGTCTCCATGCAACCCGTCACGATGGGGTGCCTCTGGAAACAGTGTACCCCACGTCCCTCCTCGCCAAGAAGGTCCCCCGACCTTAACCCGGTTTCCCCAAGTCATTTGCACGTTCGCCAGCTGCCTCCTGCTTCATGACGTCCTCGCAAAAGAAGATGACCGCTCGCCATTTTCTCTCGTTGTGCAGTAGTGGCCGAAGTGGTGCGCTGCGAAACCTAGTATATACTGGTTTCAACCGCCCACAAGTGCCTAATGCTATTTATATGTCAATATCTCCACGACAACATAAATAATTGTTATAAAATAATATAATTGCTGAGTTGCATTCCAACGTATAAGTTGCAATACCTACTTGTGCTCGTGTAGTTGAACGCTGAATCAATTAGTCTTGGATAATGAACATTTTCTTTGTGCTACACTGGATTTTAGACAAAGAACTTTAATTAATTAATTGTATCCACACCAATAAATACATATAAAGATGTATTTTTTACTTAATGTAGTCTTAGGTATAAACTGGTTTGTGTAAAACAAAACACTTTTATATAAATATTATACAGAATTCAGGATAATCTTTATCCCGGAAAATGTAAAGGTTCACACTTGATAATTTTCTTTCGCTCGTGTATGTAAGTATTTATGTAAGAAACCTAACAAATAGTTGTTAGTATAGGTAAAAAAACTAAAAGAATACATTTATTTATCGGCTCCGTTTGACGACAGCACATGCAGCGCAACCCGCTGCTTACAATAAATGTTTGTCGCCAAGATTTTTGACCTGGCGTAGTGTTAGCATACGTTAGAGGTAATTTAGTGTTATGCTTAAGTATTCATCGTCTCGCGGATATAACGGGTAGTTTTAAACGTAAGCAAATGATGTTGTGTACATGGAATTGTAAGTGGCCATAAACAGTCTGGGGTCAAAAATTACATTAATAGTTCGTTTTGTTAACTTTTATGTTAAAGTAACATAATATAAATATAGTAATAATAGCAGCCCATAAACATCCCACTGCTGGGCTCGGGCCTCCAGCTATTGGGGAATGGAGAGTAATCCCGCTACGCTTGTCTAAGGCGGCTTAGCAGGTTTGCCACATCGGTTATCTCGATGTGCTGCTTTCATCACGATGTTTTCGAAACCCTGCCCTTCGAGTTTGGGACACGTGCGCTAGCCATTACGCTACTATGACTAATGTTGCGTACATAAAGTACAATGTATAGTTACGCAAATACGGTTTTGCTGGCGTATGTTAAGTGCAATACATACCAAAGCCGCCGACACACCCCGGCGCGGCCTATGTGAAAAGAATCATGTCAGCAACATGCGTCCGCGCGTGTTGCCTGCCGACATGTCGGTGGCTTGCTCATGCGCTCATTCTCGGCGACACTCGAGCTGTAGTGATATGCTGTATTTTTGTTCCCCATCTCGAAGAGTTCCGATTTGCCATGAGTGAAGCTGCCGACCTATTTCGGGAACTTAAGTCACCGACATAGGTCGGCGGCTTTGTTTGGTGTGTATTGCGCTTTAATCTAACATACTCCAATTGAACTGTGTTCACGTTGCCACGACGACGACCATGTATTCTTTAGTGAATTACAACGCAAAAAAATGCGACCACAGCTCCATCTTTTTCGTTATATTCGCAAAAGCTAAATCCTTTGCCATATTCAAAAATTCACTCAGGAAACATGAATCTTACAGAACAATGTATCTGCTGGTTTACTGTAACTTAAATTGTAATCTGCTATCCATGTACGTCCTTAATAATTTTTGATCTTCCTTCATTAATATGTAATAATTAGATAAGTTAAGAATTTCCTTTGAGTTGACAACCTGATTGGTTGTCTGGAAGAGATCGCTTTTCAACGATACGGCTGTCTTTTGTTTTACCAAGTATATAACGTGTGTAAACATGTGCTTTGGTGAACAATAGACTGTTATATCTATCTATCTATTCGTCTATTCTATGGAAAATGATGTCAATTACCGGGTTAAGCTAGATCTGTATTGAGTTTCATTTCAATCCATTCAGTAGTTGTGGAGAGCACAAAGACCGTACATACTATAACTGGAAATGAAGTAATACGAGAATTTTCTTATTATTTTAATATCTATTACACAACGATACGGTACAATGCAAGTATAAATATAAAGTGCGTAAAAAGAAAAATAAAAAAAATGAATGTTGACAGTGTCAAAATAAAAAAAAAAGTAAATCAACTAAAGAGGTTGATTTGTTTTCAACAGTAGTTTCACATGTTGTTCTAAGAGACAGAAATCTTCTAAAAATGGTAAGTTTTTAAATACATCGCTCAAATGTGAAAATACCCTTTAAAAGAAAGAACGAAATGTGCAAAAACAAGAACTTTATAGACGCTAAAGCAAGTTTATCAGCTGGGTTTTAATTAACACGCGACAATTAATGAACCGCATCATGCTGGTTGGCACCGCATCAATCCGACTCTAAACGGATTGACTGGATTGATGCGGATTTACTAAGACTTTAATCCCGAGTTTGCAAGATGTGAAAACTTATTTGCTATACACGAAGTGCCTGGACACGCTATCCCAGTACTTGAACGTACTGTAACGACTAACCACTTTAGTCGTCATTTATATTAAGAAATATAATGTTTTCAAATAGAAACGTAGAACGCCTCCCAAAACAATCGACCACAGAATTGTATCGGGCCGCGAGCTGAACACATGAATATAAGCCTCTTGATTGCTCGTAGAAGCTTAAATCCTGAACCCAGTCTCCTATTCAAAATCCCGGTCAGCTCAAAAACCGCTGGCCGTTACTTATAATTTCTTTTAAATTGACTTTGTTATATTGAATTATTAGTCGTGCCTCAGAAACTTCGTTCGCGTTATCATGACTACATAGAATAGAATATACTGTATTAGTTTACCTCGAGACTATACCTCGGGTCAATCCCTGGGAACTAGCTATACTTTAGTTACATAAAAACTATACTAGGTTTTTTTATATATATAAACCTTCAGTGAAAAGTTATCTTAACTAATATCAAAACTGCTTAAAAATCCGTTGCGCGATTTAGAAGGGGTTAGCGGATATGTTGACAGAGAGACGCGGAAACCGACTTTGTTTTATACTGCGTATAGATTGTACAATCAAATAACAATACGAAAAAACGGCTTAACAGTAGGTACCAATGGCGGCCTTAACGCTGATAGCGATCTCTTCCAGACAACCTTGGGATGTAGAGAGAAATATGACACAAAATCTATCGCAGGGTGTATCAACAGTGGTGCCACAAATCAAGGCCGCAGGATCATATAATTATATTTACAATGTGAACTCTATATAACGACATTAAAGGGACTGTGCATTTTATGCCGTTATAGAGAGTTGAAAAATTTGTTATTTTTGTCTGACGTCTTTTGCTGCACCAGTAATTTTGTGGTATTTTTTTTTACTTATTTCATTCATATCTTGCGATATTGAGGCATCTTGGTGATAAAGGAAATACTTAGAAATTTCGGTATTTCGGAATTTCTTAGAAATACGGGCTAGGATAATAAATTTATAGAAAAACGTATACAGCTGCGTAGTTTTTATTAGTTTTGGCAACTTAATAGGTACTTTTTATTACTTAATTGTGGTCGTTATTGAAAGTGGGCGTAATGCTATATAGAGTGTATAATTGTATGGAAGATAAGCTAAACCAACCAAAGCCAAGTGATTTGGACGCTTAAGGGAATTTGTCGTTAAATCAAGTGTAGTTATATAGAGTTTTCACTGTATTTGTTTGTTACATGGAGAGCACATTTTTTATTGAGATAAAAAGTATCTTAGTAACGTTGTAACTCTCGTAATGGGTCAGAAATAAAGCCTGGAAGCGTTGAAGAAATACTGTTAAAGAATGCACGCACTCTTTTCTATAATAATATGACTTTGCAATACACGTCTTCATAAATACCTGACAAGGATAAAGTCGTTTGACTGTAAAAGATTAAGATCAGTGTTGTCATATATTCGCAGAATGAATTTGCTCCAAGACTTAATTAAAGACCCTGTGTGTAATTAATATTGTAGAATGAAAACAATGGATAGCCGTTCATATCCTTAAGAAAAGTAATTAAATTAAATTAAATGACATTCTACTAATTTCATATATACTGGTATATTTTATTGTTATTATTTTGACTTTGATTTTATTTATATTACTATTTTGTTTTTTTAAATATAATTACATATTTAACATGTATCACAATTTTTTTAATGACATGATAATTATAACTTAAGAATGATACAGATAAATAGACATATGGCCTTACTTATAATCGTTTCTTAAATTTAAAGAAACTGCTCAGCAACTGATTAGTGAAAATCTTATCCATAAACTCCTCTTTAGTCGAATATTTTGGGTACAACCTACGTTAATCATTCCAATTTCGTTTATCTGTGCTCCTCTTAGGTAAACAGAAGGTAATACACGTTTATAAGTGAAAAAAAAGATATTCATTGATTAGGGTCTGATTCTGATTCTCTTACTTAAGAGATGGCTAATTTCTTAGCGTTTCTTAGCGAGATTATTATAAGTAAGGCCGTTATTGTATCATTTTTTTTGTGTGGTCTTGTATTATTTAATTCCTTTTTTTAAATCCAATTTTCCAATATTGTATCAAATATATTATAATTTTGTTATAGTTGTATGAGCCAAATGCGTAACTTGAATCAGTTTGTGGTAGTAGTGGAAATTTAGCTGATGTTTGTATTAATTTTATGCGTTTTATATTGTAAGAAATATAATTATTGTATGTTTATATAAGTAAATAGTGGAACCTTTAACCCCCAAAAACCTGGAAGGCCTGCGACCAGAAGCTAGAAGTGAAAGGCTGTTATTATTATGTGTGTACGTCTAAATTTGCTTTTTTTTTTATTGCAGGAGTTCAGCAGACAGGCAGACGGCCCATTTGATGGAAAGCGGTTACCTTCGCCTATGGACATTTGCAACACCAAAGGTGCTACAAATGCGGTGCTGCTCTCGTAAGGGAAACTAGAACCTGGTCGCTAAGGCCGGTACACAACTCAAGGTTGTTATAGTGACATACTTTAGACCAGGGGTGGTAGCCATCCCGTCGGGCAAATGCCCTACCAACTGGCTGTGGGTTGTTTGGTCGCCTCTTACGACAGGCCGCCCGGCCGCAGTAAATTGTATTCTTTCTCCGTTCCTGCACGGATAAAACTCGCTTGAACTCCTCACCCTGATTTTGAGAATGGGTCCCTAATTCAGCGTAGTGTAATAACTGCTTTAATAAGAAATGACGAAAGTATGTATTGTAATAGTTTTAGTATTTCTACTAGCCATTAAAGTCTTGTACATCTTGTATGTAATTAAAATGTATTAAATGTACGCAAAATATTTTTAATAGACCTATCGCATTTAAAATATTTCTTTGCATATGTTAATTTGATATTAATGCATATTAAAGCTGTACTGTACACATTCGTGGAATTGCATGCGTGTTTTTAATATGTATGCGGGTAATACCAGCAGTAAATGAATGAACTAGGAAGGGTTCGAGCTGCTGTGGAATTACATTCATAATTTAATAAATATTTCTGTTCTCAATAATGTCAAGCGATTTTTGTACATTCGTAAGTTTGGACCCATTTCAAACCTTAGCCGAGATCGATTTTAGTTATCTATACATATAATAAAACTGTAGATCAAATTTCTGTACAATGAAAAAAAATGCTAAAAACCGAGTCAGGGGAATGTAAGAAGTGAAATAAAACTAATTTAGATTTTTTTCAAATTTTTTGTTTCTCTGTTTGTCTGTCTGTTTGTATCGGCTAATCTCCGAAACGACTGGACCGATTTAAATTAAATTTTGTATGGTAGTAGCTTATATACCTGGTCAACATATAGGATACTATTGATCTCGAAAAATTAAAGAGTTACCGTGGGATAGTTAAAAAACCGCACCACGCGGACGAAGTCGCGGGCATCAGCTAGTATGTAATATTTTTGTGAAAATACATCTACTTTTATATAAAGGAACTTACAATAAGGTCTCAAGCTCGTAAGTTTTGTATTCTTGTATTAGAGCAGTAATAAGAAATAATTTAATTGATCATACCTATGTAAAACACTAAGACTAAAATATGCAATATGGAAAACATAATAAAAGAACTAATAAATAAACTAAGCAATAAATAAATAAATCGTATACACTATGTAACAAATCGCTGGAAAAGGAGCAAGGGAGAAGCGTACCCAGAAGGGTGGCTGCATTGCCACGCTGTATGGCAAAACTGATACGTTGCACGAAATACGAAACAGCCTTCTGATCACGGGTAGCATCAAAGCGGTAGCCTGTTACAAATGCCAAAAGCTGCGTCCGGCATGACGCCGACGCAACCGACGAATACTTAAGGCTCCTATTACCGTAAAAGCTCGAAATTACTGTTCACTGATCAATAATTTATCAAAAAAAAAATTGTTCAGAAGGTTTGCGATAGCCTCATGATTTCATGCGTCGATTTTCAGTAGGGTTGACAAAAAAGGTTACAGAAATAGTCATTGCAATAAATTTATTATTGTATATACTTTACATAAATATATACAATAATGGTAAGTAGGCATCGGCAAACTTTTTGCGCGCTTCTTATGATGTGGTTTTTTTATAGTAATTTTAAGTTAAGAAAAACTCCCCAATTCACCTTAAATTATCACATGTAATCATTTTATTGCTTCAATTTTGATCAAAACAAGATGAATTAAATAAAAGAGGATATTTTTTATTTTAATCCCACTAAGATAATAACGCATCTAAAAAATTACCGCGTCCATGGAATTCCCGATATCGCCCGAAAAATCAATACTCCAAAATCCTCAAGGACGATAACGTTGCTACAAGCCTTAATATGAAAGTACATTATAGTGATCTCTATAGGATGCCTGACGTGGCGCATAGCAGGATGTGCATGCAGCCTGAATGTCTATAGATTGACACGAACTTGCCTCATTTTTTTAAATTAACTTTTGATATAAACAACTTCGGGTGCAAAAAATTAATCGTGGCCAACTGCAACAAACATTTGGATATAGACAAAGGTAAATGTCGTTTGTCGAGTTTTTATAACAGTCGCATACTTGAATAATAAATGTTTTCCTATAAGGCCAGAAGTGTTATGTATATGTATTAAAATTCATGCATAATCAAGCCTACATTACATCCGCCACACCCCTTGTGTAAGCAATTTGCCGGTCATCTAAATATTAATACTCTGTGTAGGACAACCTTTTTGATACAATTATTTGTCTGTATAATTTTTATATTAAATATTTACTGAGAAATTAAAGCTAATTTTCATTATTGCGCTCAGCCGCTACACGCTGTACTATATGTAGATTGTATAAAAAAAACCTATCAGTTGTAGGACTGCATGTCAGAAGTGACAGCTTTGTATTTGAGCGTCACGATCACGCGAGTTCAGTACTTTTTCCCCATCCCAAAAGAGCCCTTTATATAATATATATATATATATATATATATATATATATATATATATATATATATATATATATATATATATATATATATATATATATATATACTGTGTATGTGTATGAATCTGAGTGTGACGGTCATGCGAGTTCAGTGCTTTTTCCCATCCCAAAAGTGCCGTAATTGCCTAAAAACTTTTCACTTCAATAAAACGGCTATCCTTAAGCTAAGCAAGATATTGTTTTATGTATACAATACAACAGACAATTTTGGGGCCGATCCCAGACTCACAGACCATATAATCAATAATGGAAAGTTCATTCTCAAAATTTTCCTATCTAGTATTTGAAAGTGAGGCCTCCTTCTATCGAGCTAGGCGGGCAAAGGCTTAGACCACTGGCTTACAGAGGCTGTTAAAATACATTTTTAAATTAACTTTCAACAGAGTTAGGAAAGTGTTTTGATCGATTATTCATTAATATGATAACTATCAACTATTATTTAGTTGGTATTTATGTTTGTTGCATAAATTAGCTGCTGCCATTTCAAGAAAAAATAGCCCAAATAACAAAATATATGTGTGATAAGTAAAATTAAACATGTCCTCAAACCTGTTAAAATTCTGTTTTGATTATAGGTAAATAATAGTTGAGGAAACCAGATTATCAAAAATTATTTTATTAAATCTTATAATATCAGCAGAGGGATATATTATGTACGAACAATAAAGTACTAGACAGTCATATGAAATGACTTACTTCTTACCATCTTACAAAATTTATGACTTCAAAATTTGTATAAACAAAAGGAATCAAATAGCACATCGTTTGTTATGTAAACTTTTATGATATTATATTAATAGAGAAAAGCTAATCAGAATACATTAATATAGAAAACACTTACTTTATTTTAATAATTTATTCCCTGTCCATCGAAATTTTACCTATTATAATTAATGTTTTAAAATGTAGGTAATAAGATATTATTTAAATGTGACAATTTGTTTTAGTAAGGATTTACGCTTAAACTGTGAAATATGTTTTAAATAATAAAAAGTAAGGGTTTGAAATAGGCGATTGTGAATCCTAACAGTTTTTTAAATACTGATACTAGATTGAACGTGTTTAAGGCCTCTAAATATATGCAAAGCCTACAACAGCTTAACACGTCTTAATAGGTATTTCACACAGTATTTAGCAGAGAATACTTAAGTAGGTTTCGCGATTGTAATCCAATGGATTTTGGTATTAAACAAGCGGCACAAAGACGTATTTTATTATCATGATGTAATAGGTTTATTTATTCTAGTGAAAACGACATCGAAACGGAAAATTCTGCGCAAAAGCCGCAAATTGTGAAATTTATATTTTGCCGTTTTTTCAAACCCCAGTTGTATTCGTACGTTTACATAAAAGCAGCTTTAATACTGCAACATTGGTATAATCATATCGTGATGTTGACATGTGTCTATAGGTGTAATATAGCAGCAGAGCCGTAGCTTGGATCTAACCGGAGCTCAACCCCCAAACAGCTAATTCAGAGGGCGGCAAATACAAACTTCGCAGACAAATTCACAGCTCATCATTAACGCAACTTTGACCACTTTGACAACTTTATTTGCAAGTAGCATATTTATGATGTCTATAAAAATATACAATAAATTGCCATTTGACATAAAAACATGCCGTGAATTTGACATATATAAATATAAGTTACTTACATACTTAACGGACAGGATTCTATTCGATGCAGGAATTTTTGGACAATAATAATAGATAATTCAATGACTAAAATATGATAGTTAACAAAAGTTATATAATAATTAAAGATATATCGATATATTCATATAAAACATGTAGAACAACAATAAAGACATGCGTATAATAATTGGAAATTTGACATTCTGAAATTATTTTTTTCTTTTTGTAATCTATGATAATATTACATACTTCGTCGTTTTGTCTGTTTGTTCGGGGTTCAGGTAAAAAATACTTGGCCGATTTCGATGCGGTTGTCGCTGCTCGACAGCTAATTCTTAGACTTAAACTCTGCGCTACTTTTTATCCCGGAAATCCCGCAGAAATTTTCCCGGGACCGGTTTGTAATTGTCTGGGTGCGTAAAAATTTGCTTATTCCGACACAGTTTACATTAAACCCATAGCTTGTGTTATTTTTATATGCTGTGTACCGGGAATCGTGCGGGAATTTCAAGTCATATGTGGACCAAGTCACGGGCATGTCTTAGTACCTAGACAAAAATTTTGAACTCAACCTTGGAAAATTCTAACAAATTATGCAGTTGCAAAATTTTGCAACACAAGTAAGCAAAATATGTATAGTATTGTTTACTATGACTAAATTGTAATATTTTGATTGTCATGAGGTCAGGGCCAATATTGTTAGAATCAAAAGCGTTGTTTTATGCTGGAATTTTAGGCTTCCAGCTATTTTATTTGTTGTAATAATTGCTTACCTAATCCATACTAATACCAGTATATGAATGAAAACTGACACCTTGACTTACACAATACAACTTGCTCAATAATATTTTGAATGTTTGTTTACTTCTACTATACAGTCTTTAATATGAAAAGTGAGCCGTCTGCCTATTTGAACTCATGCAATAAAAAAAACCAAGCGAATAAAAAAAATCACAGAAAACTTCACAGAAAGAGGATTAATGCCGTTCTTTAAAAAAGTAATATTAAAGTTTATCAAAATCTATTTAGTAGTTATAGTGTAAAAGCATCAAAACAGATGGAGTTTTGCATATTAATTTTAAGTTTATTAAATTTTAAAATAATCTACATATCTATAATTAATATGTTTATAGTAACTTTAAGATTTTATTTTATTTTATAGTGTAGTCGGTGCCGCCAAGTAATATTCTTTCGGCCTATACAAACTTTTCTTTTATTAATTTAAATACTTCCTTTAAATCTGGCGGCGTGTTCCATTTTCTACACGCAAGTCAATAATTCACTCATATCATGTCATCACATAAAAATAAATTAAATACGCTACGCAATGTAAATATTTTATAAAACAAAATAGCATAACCTAATATTAATTAAATTATCATACTGCTAAACCTATAACATACAAGTGCATTTGTGAAGAGGAAGTGAAAGTGAGGAGCAACTGCATTTCATGCACATTAATCAGCTACGTGGATGCTCATTCTCACATTCTCATCCAAATTATCCCACACTTCTTTTTCTACAAAATTGACGCAATTCGCTTATTCCAAATCCAGGGCCGGCGCAACAGAAGTTTAATTTTTAAGGTAGTTTAGTTCATAATCTTTTGTATTAAAATCCGACGTAATATAAAAATTACAAGTATACCCTCCATAACTTTCAAATTTCGAATTCATCTTTAGGTATGACTAGCGGGCTCGGTAGTCGTTATCCTGTCTTGACAAAAATTAAAATCGACACCCTCTCAAACACGCACAAAAAATAAAATATTGAAATTGGTCAAGCCATTCTTGAGTTTTAGCCAGGCTAACGAACAGTAATTGATTTTTATGTATAAAAGAAGAATGGTAGTTCGGGCATGTGGAAAGAATGCATGATGAAAGAATGACTAAACAGATATACAATGCAAAAGTGGATGGATGCAGAAGTCGTGGAAGGCCACGACACACCTTCCATGATCAAATTGATCGTGTACTAGCAGAAGGTGATGTCAGGAGCCTTAAGAACAGACGAGCGTGCATGACAAGAGTTATGAATGTCAAAGAAGCAAGTGAGGTGTGTAAGAATAAGCCTAAATGGCGCTCTATTTTTCGTGCCTACCCCGCAAGGGAACTGGCGTGAAGTTATGTATGTATGTATGTAAAAGAAGAACATATAATTTTCATAAAAAGGTATATAATGGGCACAATTAGAACACATATAGCCAACGTGATGCTGTTGCCAGCACGTGTATATTTTTTGTGATGTTCCAATAAATTCAAATACTTAAGATTTTATTAACTCTTTTTTGCAACAAAAACCTGTGAAGCACGCTAGTTTCTAGTCGTGTTTAGGAAAACACCTGAACGCCTAAAAACAAGTTATTTACAATCATCCTATACATGGAGTCGAATTTCAATTAAACTAATGGCTGTTAATTTTATTAATTACACTGCAATTATACCGCTTTTATTATTTTTTATCATCGATATTAACTAAATAGCCAGTTTGACAACACTCAAAGATTGTTTACTACTTACAAATCAAATACAAATTTCTCTTCCAGATTTAAATACTTTAATTGATTTATTAATGAAAGTATGACGTGTATACCAGAAAGTATGTAAATAAATTATACCAGCACTATATCTCTAACTTTGAGAAAGGATGAAAGTCACGTGACAAATAGAATGTTGAACTGGAAGATTGACGAGTACAAATGTAAAGGTAGACTAAAATAAAAGATGGCTGGATTATGTGAAGGATGAAAGGATGATATGTGATGTCACAGAGGACACATATCACAATAGAGGAGTATAGAAGGAAAAACATATCTATATATTTATTATATTAATACGTGAAGCAAAAATTTTGTACCCCTTTTTACGAAAATTACGCGGATGGAAGAGTATGAAATTTCACACACTCACAGTTTATATAAAGAAGAAGTGACGAATGCAAATATTTTTTTAAATTATGCATAAAAAATACATTTAATCAATAAAAAAGAAACATTACACACACTACCATGTATTTGACATACACACGCATATATACTCTTTTGTTTATTGTTAAAGTCAAATTAACAGTGTAGCATTGGCAAAATCTGTGATTATAGAAGTATAGTCTATGACATTTAATATAATGGTCGAATTTCGACCACGGGCGACCACTAGTTATTATATTTATGGCTTTAACTTTAAGCGATTGTAATGATTAGGTTATTGATACCACCAAGAGCTGATGGAGTAGGTGAATCCCGAAGTCTAACTAAACATAGTGTAGAAGACATTACCAATAGGTACTGTGTACGATTGCTGATACGCCGTGAAGACTTGGAAATATTTTTTATTGTATGAAATAGCTAAACAAGCAGGTGACCTATGGAAAGTGATTATTGTCGCTTGTAGAAGTTAGCATCAGCGGAGATATTGCCAACGCGTTGCGTGCCCCGAAGGAATGTTAAAACGCCCAAAGACAACCATATCTCACTGCGCAGAGGGAAACCCTCAGTAGGAATTCGGAAAAGGGTACTTCTAGCAGTGTATTACGAATATCTCATGGTTACGATACTATCCATATTAAGTTAGGGGTCTTGAGGGAGTTTGTACAACAAATTAAAAAAAAGGAATTAAAGGCTAATTCGAATCAGCAGATTTTGAAAATACAACTTTAGAATTTCTGTCAGATCATCACGTCATAGCTAGTAAACGGATATAACAAAACTGGATACAGAACTAACTTAAATCCTGATTCAACACTTAGGATACTTTTATATCCCAATATATGATGACGTTTCAATGAGATAGAGGAATATAATGGCAACGCAAACGAAGTTTCGCTGGCACATGCTAATTGTGAACAATGCTGATATTAAATAGATGAAAGGCACAAAACTGGAAAGGACACGACGGTGTTTAATGATATTGAAAGATTCAAATTTATGTTTACACGGATCACTTTGGTGGTTTTATCCAAATTTTAAGACAGAAATGAACCGTATAACATCGGCTTATTATAACATTTACACGTCACACGTCGTCACCTGTCATTCATTAACATTTACTACGTTACTCTGACGATAATTAATCATGTGTAGAAACATAAGAAATATGCAACAAATGCGGACAACATTTTTCCTTTAAGTCTTGGTTGTCGTTTAGAAAAAAAAAGAAACTGGTATCCTAGTAATAACGGCGTACGTAATATTAGTATTTGGAATCGTTAAATTTTATGAGCATGTTTTGGAGCGTATGGGAACCCCTGAGTTTAATTAATATTTTTTTTTACATTTACTATGTCTTGACGTTAGCTCTTTTGTATATATATCTTGTATTCTGTATTAATAAATAAAACGTATTATCCGCAAGAGTTAACTTGATACCTGAGCGAAATGCTCGCTCCCCTCCGACCCCTGCCTCCTTACCGCTCTCGCCATCCCGACCACCGCCTTCTTACCGCTCTCGCCATCGACGCGTCAGTACCTAGAGCTTACGTCATCCAAATGAAGTCTAAAGTTAACTCTTGCGTGTTGTATGTGTAAATATGTCTCAGACCAACAAAATAGATAGATCAAGGCATGAGCTTTCAAAGTGAAGTTGGATAAAGAAAGCCGATATTAGAATACGAAGCCGATCGTGCCGCACGAGTGCTCAATATTAAATAATCGAATTAATACGAATAAAGGTGGAATAGTTTTCAGGGGATACATTGGTATTAACCACATAGATGCAAACCTGTGGCCCAATTATGCTCTTTCAAAATCTTGATGTTGCGAAGACTTTCAAAGTACGATTATATTGCGATAGTGTAATATATTCATATTCTACTAAATCCAAGTTAGTTACGTTAAAAAAAACCCGATTTTGAAACATTCCTCCGTTCCGCTCCTATTGGTCTTAGCGTGATAATATATAACCTATAGCCTTTCTTGATAAATGGGCTATCAAACACTGAAATAATTTTCAAATCAGACCAGTAGTTTCTGAGATTAGCGCGTTCAAGCAAACAAACAAACTCTTCAGCTTTATATATTAGTATAAGATTAGAATCTCTGAGTGCAGGCTAGATTTCATTTGGAATGAAATTTTATCGATGAAGCTAACCCTATAGTTATTCAATATTTAGCAGCGTGTGCTAAGTGCGTCTCACTGATTCTATTTATATCTTTATAGCTCGAATACTTTCTTGGACCCTGTTTCAATACCAGTTCCCTGTGAGACTGGTCAGGTTTTATTAGTAGATTCCTAATAGAAGACGCTGGTAGCTAAGACGTTTTGGTATACCTTATAAATCATTTATTTTCTAAAGATATTTTTGTTTGTATTTATTTCTTTGAATAAATGAGTTTGTAGACAGACGGTGTATATCCATTTGCTGTGATCTTTACATACCCTTTTTGTTTAGTCAAATATCAATAACCTTTTCAAATATACATGCTTGTTACTTTTTAACCGACTTCCAAAAGGAGGAGGTTCTCAACTTGATTGGTATTTTTTATGTATGTACACCGATTACGTTGAGATTTATGTGATTCTTTTTAGTTCGATGCGGAATAGTTGCCATTTGGTCCCCTAAAAAATTTAACATAGTTTGGCCCAGAAGTTTTCATTAACCGACTTCCAAAGCAGGAGGGTCTCAACTTGATTGGTATTTTTTTATGAACATATTTTATGTTTTTTTTTCCATTCCGTTCTGTATGTACACCGATTACGCTGAGATTTATCATCCGATTTATGTGATTCTTCATTAGTTTGATGCGGAATAGTTGCTATTTGGTCCTCTAAAAATTTAACATAGTTTGGCCCAGTAGTTTTTATTTTATGAACATTTTTTATGATTTTTTTTCCGTTGCGTTCTGTATGTACACCGATAACGCTGAGATATATGATCCGATTTATGTGATTCTTCTTTAGTTTGATGCAGAATAGTTGCCCTTTGGTCCCTTAAAAATTTAACATACTTTGGCCAAATAGTTTTCAATTTATGAACATTTTTTTGAGCATTATATTATAATATATGTATATTTAAATATACATAAGGCATTAACAACATTATTTAATTATTAGAAACACTCTAATTCGCTACAAATTCGCAAAGAAAAGCGACACATAAAAACTGCTTATTACGCCAGCAGCGCTCTAGTGAAAGTGAGCGCTGTCGGATTGTCGATTTGTTGACTCTCGAGTATTTGGTGCTAATAAAATATACAGTTTTCTGACCACTAAACAATCTTACTAAAGTTATCATCATTATATTAATACGTGAAGCAAAAACTTTGTACCCATTTTTACGAAAATTGTGCAGACGGAGGAATATGATATTTCGCACACTTATAGTTTATATAGAGAAGGAGTGTAGAATGCTAATATTTTTTTTTACATTATGCATAAAAAATACATTAAATCAATAAAAAAACATTACTCACACACTACCATATATTTGACATACACTCATATATACTCTTTTGTTTATTGTTCAAGTCAAATGAACAGTACATACAGCCTTCGCGAAATCTGTGATTATAGAAGTCTAGCCTTTGACAACAGAACCTTAATAATGTTGAATCTTATAATTTAAATTAATTATGGTTGAATTTTCACCACTGGGTGACCACTAGTCTATATTAATAACTGAATTGTCTTTGTAAGAGTTGTCTACTTGTCTACTGTATTATGTCAATAAAAAAATACTCTCTGTCATAAAACCTTATTACAAAATATATTGTAGTCTTGTGTAGTTCATGAATGGTGTAATATTAGTAACCGATTCTTTACATTATACTAATGTCGGTTTCTATAACTTACTAAGGCCCAGTTCTTATATCTTACCGACCGTTCATTTGCTCTACTATCGGTTTAAATTTGACATAATCTCCATGCAAGTAATGTGAAATTTCTAGCGATGCTAAGACAATTGAATGAAAAGTAAGATATAGGATCTGTCTATAAAAGAAACGATTCATATTATCGGTTTAATAGTTCAATAGGTCAGCGCTCAGGGCGCTAGTCAGCTATCCGACAGACTTGAGTATTTCATGAACTACTAGGAACATTGCTAACAAAGAGGATTGAAAAGTTTTAATGTCCGAATACTATTAAGATGAAGTGGTGAACTAGTTCAGTGACTGACTTGTACTAAAAAGAGCGCTCACAGATGACTGAATAGCACTAGACTACTACACTGTATCCTGGTATCAGAGAATGATAATAAATTTATTTTTTTGCTCTCAATAAGTCCAAACATTTTACGCAATTATGCTTAGTGGCAATATTAGGTTAAAAAACCTGTCTAAAAATTTAATTGCATAAATATTTTTAATGGACATGGCCTAGCCAGTTTCCTGCATTCTTTTTCACTCACCATCCTAATTTAGGAAATAGTCCCTGTATATAGCATGACGTAATAACGTCTATAACTTTGACACAATACTAGATAAGAGATGAATGAATATGCTTTATGGCATAATAAATTAGAAATACAGTTCACAGAAATGATAATTTACAGCTAAAACATTGTATTACAATGTCTGCGTTTAACAGAGTATAAGAGATAGTTTAATCGCTAATTCTTCCAGAGATTGCTAATTAATTTCTTCCAGAAAACTTTATGAATATTATACATACATACATACATACATACATAACTTCACGCCAGTTCCCTTGCGGAGTAGGCACGAACAACAGAGTGCCATTTAGGCTTATTCTTTCACACCTCACTTGCCTCTTTGACATTCATAACTCTTGTCATGCAAGCTCGTCTGTTCTTAAGGCTCCTGACATCACCTTCTGCTAGTACACGATCAATTTGATCATGGAAGGTGTGTCGTGGCCTTCGACGGCTTCTGCATCCATCCACTTTTGCATTGTATATCTGTTTAATCATTCTTTCATCATGCATTCTTTCCACATGCCCGAACCACCGGAGCATTCCTTTCCTTACCTTCACCCCGATACTCTCTTTCAGACCGACTATGAATATTATAGACTAACTTTTATACTTATACTATACTAGCATTTAAACCCTATGCAGTAACTAACGCCAGGTGTTAGGGCATTTGCCCGACTGGATGGTTACCACCCCTGATCTAAAGTATGTCACCATAACAAGCTTGATTTGCGTTCCGGCATTAGTGACCAGGTTCCAGTCTCCCTTAAGAGCAGCAGCGCATTTGTAGCACCTTTGGTGTTGCAAATGTCCATAGGCGATGCTAACCGGTAACTTTATTCTACTTACATAAAATCTTAATTTGGTTTATTTAAGTATATAAAGCATGAGTGAAAATGTATCAATTTGATGGTGAAAATCGCTTAAAAATTCGTTGCGTGGTATAGGAGTACTTAGTGGATTTACAGACAAACAGATGTGGATGTTCGCTCATAAAACAACTTAACTAAACGCAGTGATGATGATACAACAGTCCATTGAGACACAGATTTTCAAATTAGTTTTATCATGAAATTTTCAGTGTAAGATAATATATTATTATTATGTAATAATTATATATTTTGAAATATATAATTGTATATACAATACATATAAATATAGTCGGTACCCGTAGACCGCGACATACTGATCATGATCAAATTGAAGATATTTTGAAGAAAGGTCATGTAAAAAGCACTTTAAATAAGTGTGTATGTATGAAGAGATTAATTAAAGTTGATGAAGCGAAAAGTGTTTGTCAGGATTGGAGCAGGTGGAGATCCACCGTCTCTGGTACCCCAATGGGAACCAAGCGTGACAATATGTATATATATAGTTATATATGTACCTCCCTAATATATATATATATATTTTTTTTTTTATTTATAATGTACACGCGCACATATAAAAAAACGCGTATTTTTGAATTCTCCAGTGAAAAAATGTTAGTTTTTGATATTTTAAGAATTCCTCCAAAGGACAGGTCAAAAAAAAATTAAAGAGGTCGCCCCAAATTTTTTAAGAATTCAAAAATGACTAATAACTGATTTTTTATTCAATTTTTTTTCTCGGTACGGTATAATTTTATAGACCAAAAGTTATAAGTTTCTGAAAGTTTCAGTTCCAAATTTGGATTTTCAAAGATCGCTCATATTAAATTTACTAGTGCATTATTTTAGATATTTTCGACGGACCTTTTAATATTCTATTTTTTTTCTTTTATTTAGTCATATAATCGATAAAAAAAAACAGAGAGACTGAGAGTCTCACAACTCTTGTGTCATCATATCACTGCGTTTAGTTAAGTTGTTTTGTGAACGAAGCACACATTGCCATCAAAACAAATGTTAGTTATGTTTGGTTTATTTATGTCTGGCGGTGTCCAGCAGCGCGAATCCTTAATAAGCTCCACAGAACCACTTGACTGCAATTCTTAACATTAAGTGACTGTAATTACGCAGTGACACAAGGTTACGTCCCTTCAACGATTATAATCAACTGTAGATGAATACTGTAACTGTTTCCTTACAGTCCTAAAGCATGAACGTACAACCGCACTCAGAGTTAGTTAATACTCTCTTAACGGCAAATAAAGTGATTTAAATGTCTTGTTATACTTTGGTAATGCAGTAGGCATTACCAAAGTATAGCTTAAAATACTTCAGGCCTGTTGTGTTTACGAGCATTAAGCGCGAGGCAAATCCTCATCATCATCGTAAATCCAAGCAAGCCGTTATGTTAATTTTAATTTATAGGTCATAACTTATATTATTATAAGTTTTTGATATATATTATATAATATATATTTTCTTTCAAATTTCGAGTACTACCCACAAATGTACCAATGTTTAATTACGTAATCTAAAAGCCTTTAAGTAAACTGACGGACTCATAAACTGCATCAAAGTTCAGGATTACTTTGAAATGATTTTTTTAAATAAGTATGCAAACTTTTTAGATTAAATTATATAAATATGGAGAGACTGGCTCTTAATCTCAAAAAAAGGAAAATTTAAAAATAGAACTGCAGTAAAACAAATGAATATAGCCGGGAAAAGAAAATTTACTCGTAGTATCAGATTTGCGTGTTATTTATAGCAAAGTTTTAAATTGATTCTCATTGATTTTTTATTCTTTTGTCAACTGAATTATTGTTACCAGCAGAATTGTTGGGTTAGTTTTTTAACTCATCGAGAGTTTTTGAACCATAATATGGATACTCCATCCGAACAAGCGGCTCAAATTGTAGCATTGGTGCGGGAGGGCTTGGATCAACGAACGATTGGTAGAAATTTAAATTTAAACCAGTCTACGGTTTTTAGAATATACAGAAGGTTTGTGGAGATAGGTTCTTACAGAAGGAGATGTGGTACAGGCAGGACTCGAGCAACCACCGGTCGTGATGACCGATTTATTGTTACAACTTCCCTGCGAAATCGTTTCCTCACGTCTGTTAACATCGTGAGTGCACGAACAATAAGAAGAAGGTTAAAGGAAGCGGATATCACCCCTTTTAGACCAGCAAATGGTCCAAAGTTGTCTGTAGCTAACAGACAAACTCGCTTAAGATTTGCGCGTGATCACCTGAATTGGACAGAAGAGCAATGGACCTCCGTATTGTTCACGGACGAGTGTAGGACATGTTTATATGGTGCAGATGGTTGCAGAAGAGTCTATCGTCGACGTGGGGAGCGATATGCTCAAAGTTGCATTGAGGAGCGTGTTCCTTTTGGAGGCGGTTCGTGTATGGTCTGGGGTGGCATATCGATGAACGGGCGAACAGAACTTGTGTTCATAGACATGGTCCGTCAAAACGGTAATAGAGGGGGTTTGACTGCACATCGCTACATAACAGAGATCTTAGAAGATCACGTGGTGCCTTACATGGGATTCATAGGCGAAAATTTTATTTTAATGCAGGATAATGCCCGGCCGCACGCTGCTGCACAAGTTCGACAATATTGCGAAGAGGTTGGGATACGTACAATGAATTGGCCAGCACGCAACCCGGATCTTAATCCCATTGAGCATGTTTGGGACAATTTAAAAAGAGCTGTATATGCGAGAAACCCTTTGCCCACGACAGTGGCAGCACTAAGAACCGCACTTTCAGAAGAATGGGACAATATTCCGCAAGATCTTTTAATAACCCGAATAAAATCTATGCGGAATCGATTAGAATCCGTAATAAGGGCACGTGGAGGTAATACACCTTATTAAAACATAAATAAACCCTTGCATAAAGTTTGTGTCTATTGTTAAAACCAATTTTTTAATTAAACCAATTTTCCTTAAATTTCTGTTTTTTCTTCAAAAAAAGTCGTAAGGTCCTTTCCAGTACACAAACTTAAACTTAAGGATATGACCCTACGCTGTTTTAAAGTTCACGAACCAATCTAGAGGTTTCAATTTAAATCTGTATAGAAAGTTTGCATATTTGGTTAAAATATTTATTTCAAAGTCGTCTATTACTTAGATGCAGTTTATGAGTCCGTCAGTGTACTTTTTAGTTATTTTGCCAAAAATGGAATCTTTAGGTTTCCTCTTGTCCGTTCCTACGTAATTATATGTGGTAGTAATGTAACTGAAACTATATGTATGAAATATAATAGGAATATGTAATCTACAAGCTTGCACGTGATAATGTATAAGCCGTGGTAACTTGGTAGCACAATCATCCCATACTTAAATGACGCGGGTTCAAATCCTAACCAGGAAGCACCCCTCAGGCAGTTTCTAATGAGCATATTTTCACAATTATCACGTGCTAACGGTGAAGGAAAACATCGTCATGAAATTTCATTGGGATAACCGGTGTAACAAATCCGCCGAGCAATCCTGAATAACCGTAGTGGGTTTGCCCATTTCTTTATAAATGGGAGGCAGAAGCCCAATAGTGGGAAGTTTTTGATCTGTTATTATTATACTTATATAATCTTAATGCTGCTACTGAATCATAACTATTGCCTAAAATGCTGATTACACTACAATGTATGTAGTAGCCGGTATAGAGGGCGCGTGTGATCTAACTGTATAAACATTGATTCTCCACATCACCCTAATTTAGGGAAAGTGCTCCTGTATACCTTACGGTGTTATAACCTATGTCATTGAGACAAGAAGTGTCTGTCAAAGACAATTCTTTGAAAGTAGTTTTATTTTTATTTGTATTTAATTATATATTATTATAATATATAGTTATTATTTATTTATCAATAGTACAGAAAATAGATTTATTTGTGTAATATAAATAAAATATATGTGTATATTTATTTTTACTAAACAAATAATGTTGCCGTCTCTGTATTTTTTACATATACTGTATAATTTGTGATGTACGAACTCATTTTTTATGTGCCTACAAATTATTTCGAAACAAATATCTTTTTGAGATTATTAACTTACGGGACGGGAATTTACTCTGCCGTAACACAGTTTTAAACTAGTACGGGGAGTAATGATTGTCGCATAATGTTAAGTTGTATATTGTACTTGTTTAGCTTATTAGTGGAGAGCAATAAATTCTTAAAAAAAAAACAATTGAATTAGATGAATACTTTAACTACAAATTGTGTTTATTCTAGAACAGTATAATTACCTCTTGTAAAATGTTTGAATCACAGACACTTCTATATGTACATTATAAGTAAGTCTCATGATTATATATGTACAGAATATACTCAAAATGTTGGCATACATAACTGAAAGTTATGAATATTGTATTTCGAATCTTCTAGTTTTTAATCACGGATGTTTGTTTGAATTCTAACGTCATGAGGAAAAATGTATTTTGTAATTATATTTGTTTACAACTGCAAAACAGTCGCTTAAGCTGGTATGGCCACGTTTTACGGAAACCGGCCAATTATGTGGCGGAATAAATATATTTTTGAAACTTCTTTAGAATCATTGTGATTTGAAAATCGATGTAAGGAAAAGTCACACTAAAAAGTGATAAACACATAAAATTCAACTTTATCTAATTCAAAATAAAACATATTTCTCTTTACCCGTTAAAGATTTCAAATGAATTTTAGCTCTATCTGTATACACTTAAGCAGATATTCTTTTATACGTAGATCAAAGGAAATTGTGCGTAACAGTGCATTGAATTTTGAACTTTGTGCTAGTAAGTTAAAGTGTAATTTAGATTGAATTTTTTAATAAAAATATAGTGTAAGTATAATTCTTACTTATATAATATTTTTCATACTTATATGTTTATAAATGAATAAAATATATGTGAGTAACTACATATAGTCTAATATTTATATATACCACCTTTGACCAATATAATCTGTTTTATTCCTGCCACGGGTTGTCTGGAAGAGATCGCTTCTTAGCGATAAGACCGCCCATTGTGCACATTTACAATATTTTTAGCCTATAAGTTTTTCTGTGTCGTCTGTAATGGTGTACAATAAAGTGTTATCTATCTATCTATACATCTAAAAATATGTTGACATATATAGGCTGGAGGAATTATGTTTATATTAATAGAAGTTAGAGTAGAATTATTTGTGAGTATATTCTTTGAAGTTTCACTGCTACTGCATGTGAACTGCATACACATATTTTTTTTAGCAAGGTGAAATTCCACTAACCGCATCAGGGGAAATGCGTCAGAGGTGTGTTGGATCGGCATGTTGGAGTGGGACTAGTACTTCCGAAAAAGTACTATTGCCATCCGTGGTACGATTACGCATTAAAACCCAACGGTGTTCCATTCTTCGCCTTATGCCAAGCCTAGGGGAAAGCGGGTTCTACCAATTCCGCGTGCTCGGACCCCAAAGGCCACATCAACTAGCGTCAACTTTCTCAGTTCCAACGTAGGGCGGCTAAATGTCCTGCTCCACGGGAGGAGAAATATGAGCGCGCGGAACACGATGCGCTGTCCTCTCGTCGGCATTATTGGCAGGTGAGAACTCTTCCTCAGAGACCATGCCACCTCCGCAAAGTCCCAGTTGAAGAAAATTGGTCTCAATATAAAGAATTCCGAAGACCGCGTAAAGTTGAGAGGAAAAGCAAAAAGCAGGAAAACGGTTCCTGGGCATCAAAGTGAAAACACTACTTGAATTACTGACCGGATGACGATGATTTGTTTATAAATTTATAAATCTTGGACCCAGGATAATAAATAGCTATAGCATTTTTCATTCGCCACGGACTTTGTCTAACGTGGCATGGACATTATACCCCCTACATGGCAATAATAGTTAACGATTTTAATGTTCATGTAAAATTTGCTAGATATCGAGATATATGTCCCATACATGAAAATTTAAGATAATAATATTCTGGATTCGATTCCAAAAATTTTCAATGAAATCTCTAGAGCCGTTTTGTGCTTATTTGAGGAACGTTTGAAACTACTGTTTATATCAGGATCTACTAATAGTTCCTTAAATACACGGCTATAACAAAGATAAATACTAAGTGAACGTAAGCGATTCTTTTCATCTATGAACAAAGGAACCCTAATAATAATTGAATGCACTAAAGTTTATATATGTTTCTTTTTTTATTGCAGGAGTTCAGCAGACAGACAGAAGGCCCACTTGATGGAAAGCGGTTACCTTTACTTATGAACATTTGCAATACCAAAAGTGCTACACATGCGCTACTGCTCTCTTAAGGGAGACTGGAACCTGGTCACCAATGCCGGAACACAACCCAAGGTTGTTATGGCGACATACTTTAGACCAGAGGTGGTAGCCATCCAGTCGGGCAAATGCCCTACCACCTGGCTGTGGGTTGTTTTATGGCCCCTTACGACAGGCCGCCCCAACGCAGGAAATTGTATTCTTTCTCCGTTCCTGCACGGATAGAACTTAACTTATATATAAACTTTAGTCTATTCTATTAATACTAACTCCTCTCAGTTAAAAGTTAGAATAGAAGATAAGGTCATAGATTATTTAATTTATACAATGCAAAGGAACTTAAATACCTAGGAATATACATAAAATGTTTGGCTTAATTAAAAACCATCGATTAGTGCCGTATAAAATTGATTTAAATATTTAATTAAAACGTTAGCACTTTATGATGTTAAAGATTCGAGAAATCTCTTTTGAGTAATGAATAGTATTTCTTATAAAAGATGCAGACCATATTATTTGAAATAAATTTAATTTTTTATTTGCCACGTAATAGGGCAAAAAGAACAGCGATACCTATTTTGTTTTTATCTTACAAAACGCTGCAGCCATATGGATTTTGTACGAGCGTAGAAACTTATGATGTCATAAGTTTGTACAAGTAAAAGGAGGGAAATAGCGCAGTTATCATTATTTAAAAAGTAATATTATAATAAAAAAAAAATTAGATTATTCGAATACAGATTTGTCATAAGTAAATTCTAACAACTTATATCTTTGAAAATGTAGTAACATGCGAGCGAGTAAGCAAACACAATCTAAATAGCTTCTTAAATAAGCTACCTAAACACTTACTTATAATCGTTACTTAAATTTAATGAAACTGCTCAGCAGCTGATTAGTGAAAATCTTACCCATAAGCTCTTCTTTAGTCGAACATTTTGGATATTACCTACGTTAATCATTCAAATTTCGTTTATCTATGCTCCTCTTAACAGGTAATACACGTTTATAAGTGAAAAAAAGATATTCATTGATTAGGGTCTTATTCTGATTCTCTAACTTAAGAGATGCCTAATTGTTTCTTAACGAAATTATTATAAGTAAGGCCATTCGATTTTAAGTCTGATTATGCAATTAAACTCAAATAAGTCTAATATAATTAGAGTAACAATTTCAAACTATACAATATTTATTAAGTACTATGTCAAATTTTAATATAAAAGATCATCAATTTTGTATCCCAATTTAAATTTAAAAATAGGTGTAAGATCTATAAAGGGCCTAAAAACAAAATTTAAATAATTTGACATAATTATGAATTTCAAGAACTGTATTTTCCTATTGTCTGTTATCCTTTTATTTTTACTAGCTTCTGACCGCGACTTCGTCCGCGTGGAACAGTAAAAAAAACAAAAAAAACTCCGATTTTGAAACATTCTTCCTTGGTGCTCTGCTCCTATTGGTCTTAGCGTGATGATATATAGCCTATAGCCTTCCTCGATAAATGGGCTATATAACACTGTAAGAATTTTTCAAATCAGACCAGTAGATCCTGAGATTAGCGCGTTCAAACAAACAAACTCTTCAGCTTTATATATTAGTATAAGATATTTGATGATTTTTTTTGTATAGTATTCATTTATAAATAAGTATATTTACTTATACGGAATAAAGTATTATTTACAAAACCTGAATATTTAGAAGTATCAGTGAAATGTAATAGCAAAGCGAGTCTTAATTTGGTATAATATAAAACTCCAGCAATCTACATTCAACGAGAAAATGCTTCCAGCGTTTTGGAGGCGTTCCCGACTGATGGCGTCTTGTGCTCATTGTTGTGCTATGTTGTGCTTGTGCTATGAATTTATCCGTGCAGGAACGGAGAAAGAATACAATTTCCTGCGGCCGGGCGGCCTGTCGTAAGAGGCGACTTAATGACCCACTGCCAGGTGGTAGGGCATTTGCCGGACTGGATGGCTACCACCCCTGGTTTAAAGTATATCGCCATAACAACCTTGAGTTTAATGACAAGGTATTCCGGCATTAATGACCAGGTTCCAGTTTCCCTTAAGAGAGCAGCAGCGCATTTGTAGCAACTTTGCTCTTGCAAATGTCCATAGGCGATGGTAACCGCTTTCCATCAAGTGGGCCGTCTGCCTGTCTGCTGATCTCCTGCAATAAAAAAAAATGAATATGTAATTAATAAATGAAATATATGTAATCTTCGTTATTATATTTGTTTTTGTTTAATTTTAACTTGTATTATATAGTTTATTTTTAATGTTTAATTTTATTTTAATTTCAACGAGATGCTATCCATTTTTTTTGGCGTTATTGTAGCTCCTCATACAAGTAAAAGGTGATAAGTCACCTATCGCTAAAATAGCGTGTCAAAAATAACTAGAAATACGTATAGTGTGATATTGTAAGTTGAGTACTAATATCTCAGCGTATCGCTTTCGAAACCTCTCTGGCGACATCGTTTTCAAGGCCTTTCGTTTTGTTCCCAATAATATGTCAAACCACAGGCGTGCACTCGCATTTTCAATGATTGAGAAATTGTTTATTTACAATTTTTAACGAGAGGAAATTTGCGTCCATCTTGTATTACTTTTCTAAGTTTTTTAAGGGAGTGTGCGAGTGATATGTCTCGGCCTTTCTTTAAACTTTTGATGACCATATTAAGTTAGTCTTCTTTTACAAACTAAAACGAATGAATGAATAATTATTTGTGGAAATACAGGTAATAATTATACAAAAGACGGTAACAAAGTCAATTGGTTTCACTGTATTTGACCTACACATGATCATACAAGTAATTATATATCTAGACTAGCGGCCCGGCGCGGTTTCACCCGCGCTCTGCCCCGCTCCCGTGGTATATAGCGTCATGTTATATAACCTATGACACTCCCTGTTAATGTAGCTTTCCAACAGTAATTTTTTTTTTAAATCGGTTTAGTAGATCCAGAGGTTACCTCTTACGACGTCATAAACTTTGCCTCTTTATAATATTAGTATAGATATAGATTAGGATGGCGCAAAAACTGAAAATTTTTTGAGTTGAGAGTGAAAAAAATGTTAGTTTTTGATGTTTTAAGAACTCCCTCCAAAGGACAGCTCAAAAAAAAAATTAAGAGGTTGCTCCAACTATTTTAAGATTTCAAAAATCGCCAAAAACCGATTTTTTAAACACAATTTTTTTTTCTCGTTACGGTATAATTTTAAAGACTAAAAAATAATAAGAGTCTGAAAGTTTCAGTACGAAATTTGAATTTTAAAAGGTTGCTCATTTTTTTTTAAAATTTACTAGTGCATTACTCGCTCGAAAAAATCTAAGTATGTATATGTATTAATACCAATTGGGTAATAAGTGATGGTTGCGTAATTACCAGCGCAGGCGTCCCAAACCATAAGAGCGCGGGTTCGATTCTAGCCGGAAGGCATGCACCACTTAGACAATTTTCAGACCTAAGTGCATATTGTTACAATTACCATGTGCTAACAACGGTGAAGGAAAGCATCGTGATGTAACCTGCACATCGAGATAATCCATGTGTCAAACCTGGTAAGCCGCCTTGAACAAGTGTGGCGGGTATACTGTCCGATTCCCCATAATGAGAGGCCTGAATCAGTGGGACATTTATGGGCTGTTATTATATTATTATCATATACACAATAAGGTGCTGGTACCTACGCTCACGTATGGAAGCGAGAGTTGGGTATGGAAGAGAGAGCATGAAAGTAGAGTAAACGCGGTTGAGATGCGAGCACTGCGCAAAATCTGCGGAGTGACGCTCGCGGACCGCGTTCGTAATACCGAAGTAAGAGAGAGAGTTGGTCTGAAAGAGAGTGTCGGGGTCAAGGTAAGGAAAGGAATGCTCCGGTGGTTCGGGCATGTGGAAAGAATGCATGATGAAAGAATGAATAAACAGATATACAATGCAAAAGTGGATGGATGCAGAAGTCGTGGAAGGCTACGACACACCTTCCATGATCAACTTGATCGTGTACTAGCAGAAGGTGATGTCAGGAGCCTTAAGAACAGATGAGCGTGCATGACAAGAGTTATGAATGTCAAAGAAGCAAGTGAGGTGTGTAAGAATAAGCCTAAATGGCGCTCTGTTGTTCGTACCTGCCCCGCAAGGGAACTGGCGTGAAGTTATGTATGTATGTATTATATACTCGTAAATTGGGTAAGCATTTCACAGTAGCAGATATAGACTGATAGACAGAGGGGACTTGCGACAATAGGCACGGTAGGTAACCGCGAGCGAAATATTGAACTCCATTTAACTTATTTTATTATTCAGAGCTCAAGCCACACACAAATCGTATATTGTTGACGTTCTAACAGTTTTCACGTCACGGTGACGTAGCGTTATTAACATTAATACATATTTATAAAGGCAATCAGTGTTATTTCATCTTGTTAAAACTTACAGTGTAATAAATAAGGTGCAAATTTGTTTAACGCGACTTTCACATGAATCTGCATCCTAAACACGTATTGAATAATCAATGTCGATCAGTCGTCTACCAATTCATTTACACGCTATTATTGATTGTAAATAAATGTTGCTCTGCTTCAGAATAAACTATATGTTGCTGTACTACTTGTTTACGTGGTAAAAGTGAAACTGTGAAACCTCATGTAGCTTAAAATAGTATTAGTTGGTATATCTCTATAGATGATTAATAGTAGGTTCCTAATACTTACTAATGGGGGTGCAAGGGGTGCGAGGAACCCGGCTGCGGGGATCTAAAGGGTGCAAGCCGGTTGAACTTAATAAAAAAGTCATAAGGATTTTTCAAGATCTGAGTAACGACAATTACACACCAAGACACCATCCAGAAAACTGTCCAATGTTTTAAAATAAATAATTAATAGTTTACGTCTGTTGGCCAGCCGTGCCAAGGCTTTGTATTGGTTCAACACTTTCGTTTTAGAATTGCAATAATTTTGTAACACCCGTCGACTTGAAATAAGTTAGACCCACCAAAGAATTCAATTTGGTCTTTAGCATACTTTCACAGACTGCCAATAATTACCTATTTTTCCTGAACAGTCATAAATATCCTTAAAGTAAATTATCTCATCTGCGTTAGTGTTACAGATATGGGCCGTTTCACGCAGATATGGCGATGAGTTTAATGCGCTAGTTAAGATGCGACATTATTAATGACATTGAATATTGACAGATAACGAATGTATATATAATCGGCAGACGTCGTCCTGCCCGGAAAAGCTTCAATCGATATGCCGACAGCAGCGCCACTTACCGGGTCCAATTGTGAGCCGACTCAGAAACCTTCTTTGGCTCATGCACAACAACTTTGCTAAGGATCATCACATGATCAAATGTATAGTTTACGATTCTATAAAGGACATACAGACAAACATTAATTTTTATATATAAAGATGTGGCTATGCGTTAACAACGTAATTTTTAAAGCTTTAAATAAGTCGCATTAGGCCACAGTCCAAATCTTTAACACAAACGCAGATGAAGCCCCAGCATACAGATACAAGTATAACACTGAATATAGATTCTATGGACATTGCATTATTGATTGCTTTACAAAACATACACACCAAGAAGACACCATAATCTCTCTTTCTGTCCTATTAGTTTATGTGTATCTCCTCCTCTCCCTCTTTAATTTTTTGCCTGGGGTTAGTGGTCAGTGCTACCACCTGTGACTGTATAAAGTGAGTATGGTGGACTGGGTGCTTACCATAATTATTACGCAGTGGATTTAAATTGTTAAAAATATAAATGCTAACAGTCTACCAATAGCACTTGGGAGATAAGTCCATGATATGCCTGCGACCTCATCTACACTCGACTTAAAATTAGTTCTTTTAAAATTTTAATTTTAAGAATTACCTGTCGATCAGCGAATACCGAATTGAAATCGGCCTAGTAATTTTTACTTGAATCCAGAACAAACAGACTAGAAATCTAAAAAAAATTGCATCGTGTTCTCCATCGTTTATTAGTCTATTCCAGTTGTTTATTTTAAATAGCTTCAATGTACAGGCACGACATTTAAGGGCCGCTTGCATAACGATCGCCTTTAAATAAAATTAGTTAATCATATAAAACTGCCTAAATACGTTTTACACAAAACATATTGACATTACTTTAAACAAATTTTGCGGCAAATTTTGCGTTCTGCAAGACGCTAATTGTATTTAAGGGTGTTAAATACGTTTTGTGTGTCTTAAATACATTTAAGCAACGTTATGCAAGCGGCCCTTAGAATGTTATAATATCAGAGATGTCTATGGAGTGGTTTAATATATATCGTCGGCCACAATGCAGGACCCTGTAACTTCATTTATTGATAAAAATTGGTATAAGTCCTTTTGTTATTGACAGGGCTTCTCATATATTATTTTTATGTGTCAAAACTTGACATTGTGAAAACTTTGATTTATAAATAATAATTAACTAAATTTATGGCCTACTTTAAATAATTTTAGTCACTCTGGATTGGAAGTCTCCCAACAGATCTAGTTAAAACTGGTTACAACAATGAAAATGTTACATTCAAACTAGTTTGTGTTAAGAACGCTAGCTCATTGTAAGTATTTAATACTGTGTAAATACTTCACTTTCTGAAGTAAAATATCTTCTTTAATTAAAAGTATCTATTTTTAAATATAAAAAAGTACCTAATCAGGTGATTAAAATCGTTTTACGAGTTACTTCACAGTAATTAATAGTCTCTTTGTAAATTTTGGTTTTTTTGTACAATTTTCAGGAAAAGATATAATATAATAATAAATAAATAATCAGCAGACAAACACATTTTTCCACATCCCCAAATTAAGCAAGTTGCGCTTGTGTTATGGATAATATTAATGGGCTAATTTGGGACCGATCCCAAACACCCAGACCTTAGTAAATGAGGGAAGAAATTCGTTTCCAAAGTTTACTTGCATTCTGCATTGCAGTGAGGTAAGCCTTCAAAGTGGTGGTAGAAGTCGTGGTTGCATATTGGCTAGCGCACTAAACTCAAAAGGCGTGGATACGAATCCTGGCTGGAACGCATGCACCTCTTAGACAGTTGTCTGAACTTATGTGCATATTAGGTCAGTAGTTTGCATAACTACTCACGAATACTTAACAGACTTCTTTCTACAACATCTTGAAGTCGATGCCAAGTAAAACTTAAAAAAAACAGTAACAAATGTACAAAATATAGTTATTTTTAAGTTTTACATCGCACCGACTTGAAGATGTTGTAGAAAGAAGTTGGTTAAGTATTTATTTTTTGCTTTCTACTTCTAATTACGCAAATACCTTTAGAAATAACATATTAAGCAGCTGCAGAAGTTGCACTACTAGCACGCGTATACAAGGTAGCTATCCCACTCTTCAGTGTAGACGCTCGTGAACAAGGGATGCAATTCACTCATCAGATCCTGACTTGGAGACAATGCGATCACCTCGGGAGTATATTCTTTCGAACATAAAACAATTGAAAATCAGTCTACAATTGACGGAGAAATCGCGTGTCAAACAATTTTTAAGGGTGGCTCACAATTTCCCTGGAATCGACACATCAGATCCCAACTTGTTGATAATGGGACCATTTAGAGAGAAGTACCTTACGAATAAAGAAAAACAAATGAAAATCGGTCAATAATTGACTGAGATATTGTGTAACAAAGAATTCGGTTAACAATTTTTGAGGGTTTCTCTAGAATTTCTTAGTAACCACTCATTAGTTCCTGACTTGGTGACTATGACTATACCACCATGGAAATATACTTATATACTATATCCTTAGAATAAACTAAAAGTTTTGAAAATCCGTCTACGATTGACGGAGAAATCGAATAACAAACATACAAAAAAATATACAGGTGAATAGAGAACTCTGAGACTCTTTTGGAAGTCGGTTAAAAAGTAAAGTTTGCAAATTCCTTTGTTTTTACATTATGTATCTTTATATATAAAATGTTAGTCTTTTCTTTTCCACTGAACTGCTCCTGAATCCTTAACCGATTTTGATCAAATTATTTGTTTGCGTTGGAGTGGGTTGTATAGATGTTTGGTCTATAAAGCTTAAATTCACAATTCGTGGTAATATAATAAATTCGTTAAGGGGTCGAGTTTGGACGGTTTCGGGGGTACTAGTTTGGATTTTTTTTTATTGCAGGACTTCAGCAGACAGGCAGACGGCCCACTTGATGGAAAGCGGTTACCATCGCCTATGCACATTTGCAACACCAAAGGTGCTACAAATGCGCTGCTGCTCTCCTTTTTTTTAATTTTTTTTTTATTGCAGGAGTTCAGCAGACAGGCAGACGGCCCACTTGATGGAAAGCGGTTACCATCGCCTATGGACATTTGGAACACCAAAGATGCTACAAATGCGCTGCTGCTCTCTTAAGGGGACTGGAACCTGATCACTAATGCCGGAACATAACTCAAAGTTGTTATAGCGACATACTTTAGATCAGGGGTGATAGCCATCCAGTCGGGAAAATGCCCTACCACCTGGCTGTGGGTTGTTTTTTCGCCTTTTACGACAGGCCGCCCCAACGCAGGAAATTGTATTCTTTCTCCGTTCCTGCACGGATAAAATGGATCAGTACATTCTGAAAATGCAACACTTAAAATGTTCGCTTGTCTGTCTGTTAAAGAAATAGCTGGCTTGTATCCCGGGTCGATATTAATTACTTATTAAATTACGTCGTTTTAATACGATAGACGAACATAGCCAAAAATATGGCGCTGTAGTCCTGTTTTATGGGCGCAACTCACTAAAGAAACACGTCGTCATGGCACTATAGAATATATTCCTCTGGCACTCACATGAAGATAAAGAATAGTATAATATAAGTAGAAATCCGCGGCATAAACCACCAGTATAATTACACTCGTAGTACGAATGTATTATTTATTTGTTGGACAACTAGATGGCGCTCAGGTATTTCACATCGCGGTATGGTGTCAGTATGATAAACTATAACCTGTCTTAGTATTTTCTAGCCAAATTGTCTCGCACGATTCTGTTCGGGCATTTTAATATTGTAAATGGTAAATGAATTTTTGACAATGGGTGACCAATTTTAATTTAAGTTGCTAACCCATATATACCCATCAATATCTTATATTAATGAATTCAGATGGTAGGTATATATAATATAATACGTATAACTGGAAGGGCGCGAAGGTCATTCTCATATCAGGATAGGTTGTAGCATTTTAAAATGTTTTGTTTGAACAAAGGCAGGGATATGCAATTTTTAATTTAAACTATTTATTGGAATGATTGGCCGTCTCGATTTACGTAAAAGATGCCCTCGACTACCTATTACACTACCTACTACCCTGTATCCGCCGTCACGTTGCACCGTTCTTGGTGGTAAACTAATAAACCTTTATAGTGATATCACTTACCTACATGCAAAATCATGTAAGAAATTTGGTCGAATTATTATATTGTATTTCACATTACTAAATTAGTTTTTATTTTTTAATAATTTATATGTTTCAAATTTAATAGTAATTAAAGCCTTAGCCTAAATTAACTATATTATGCGGTTTCATACTACATGTAGTGGATACCTATAAGTAATTACTGCGTGTGTCATATTTCTTCTCCTAAAGCTATGTACGCCACATAATTGTACACGCCACTCAAATACGCCGCCCACAAAACTTCGTCAAAATCGGTCGAGCAGTTTTTAGCACATTGGTGCTACCAATGGTACCAATGTGCTGCAGATATCGTCGCGGCAGAATAATAGTAGAAAAACATCGGTATTACATAGCAGAAGTAGCGTTAACCGAATGAGTATTGAAAAGCTACTAAAAATTTTAAACATGCTAGAGTGGCATTTCAGTGGCACTCCACTGGAATTAATATAATACGAAAAGGCAAACCTACGATGGAGGCGATAGTGTTCGGCTATTGTGAGATATAGTAATAGTAAAATTAGGCCCCAAGAAAGAATTTTAAGACAATTAAAAAAAAACCTAGCATTATTAACCTAGGATATTAACTTCAGCTGGAAGCTTATTCCAAATGTTAGCTTTAATATACAACCCAACTGAAATGAAAAAATTTATTTGAAAAAATACATTTTTTTTAAATTATTATTATTAACAATTCTACGGACTCGAGTTCCGTACCCTTTTTTACAACTTAATTTCTAGATTTAATTTTTTGAATTTAACACCCTTATTAGTTATTTTGATTCCTGTGTGTGACATTATTATTGATTTTTGTCTTGAGATGTATGTATCTTACGAATAACTTATTATATTAATTTATTCTAGTTTTAATACTAAACTTATACTAATGTAGAGTGTATTTGTTACACGCTGGTGTTGTGAGGAAGTGCATGTGCAGTGTGGGCCTTATATCTATACTTATATATATTGGCCTGTCTAGTGCCATATGTGTTACAAAATACATGTTTAACTTGTAGTCTTTTGTTGGGATCTTCTTTAAAGTAAAATTTACTTGTACCAGAAGATTTCGCTCGTCCATAAATTTAACATTACGTCGTACCAACTGAAATGAATATTTCGATACATGCTTTATATTGGTCATTTCTTGAATCTGTTAAACTACATCTAATAAAAACAATCACCGACGGAAGTTTGATGATTCATAATGTCACAAGGAAAACTTTGTACAAACTGACACGTTCGTAATTTTCTTATTAAATCATCAGAGCGAATGTAATTGGAAATATTAATTAAGGCCGCTATTTGCGTCATTATTAATAATTGAATTACAAGATAACTAATTCGTGACATAACTTTTTCTCCTTATATGGCGGGTCCAGCAGACGGTGTCCTGCCCCCAAAACTATGAAATTTAGAAGCCGATTACAGCGCCGCATATCGGGTCCAAATGTGTATTTAAACCATCCCGGTACCCACTTGAACACACACAAAACATTTTATCAAAATCGGTCCAACAGCTTACGAGGAGGCTAATGTCATACACAAGAACAAAAGAACGTTATCTATATATATAAAAATATACTTATATATTAGGTATTTTAGACCGATATATAGATAAATTCCCTGTGTTTGACTGCGATGAACTCCAAAACTAATCAACCGTTTTTTGTTTTTTTTTTTCATTTTGCTGGATTTCATCCAACTTAGGTCATACGCTAGGTTTAACTTTAACTTATAATAAAAAGCATTAGTATTTTAAACCGAGAGATCGGTAAGTACGAGTTCTGCTGTCAACTAAGTTACATAACCCGTTTTTGTGATTAATATTATGTGAACCTTAATCAATATAAATCTAATATATAAATAAAAATGAATCGTAGAAATGTATGTATGCTCATAACTTGAAACGACTTTACCGATTTTGATGAAATTTTTGTGTGTATTTGAGTGGGTCTTCGGATGGTTTAGATACACAATTGGATCCGGTACACAATAAATCAAATGCTGTTCGTTAATCTGGTTGAAACTCAAAACAGCACGGCCGATTTTGACGAAAATTTGTGAGCGTATTTGAGTGGCGTGGTTTAGATTTACAATTGGACCCGGATTCTAGATTTTTATTTGTTCAGGGCTGAAAAACATCTGCCGGGCACATCAGGTATTTATACATATAATATGTTTGTATTAACATAATGCTGATTATAGACGTATTAACCAAACTGAATCAATTTAGTTGAAGAGACCATATCTGAACGGACACGATATTCAATAAAATTGAATGATTAAAGTTGATGTTTATATGGAACAGGTTGGTTGATTAATCCAAATTGAAAGACAGAAATGAGCAGTCTAGTGCCGAAAATAGACTATTCATTTCTGTCTTTAAATTTTTACAGAAATGAGACATTATCTATATATTAATACGCGAAGCAAAAACTTTGTACCCCTTTTTACAAAAATTGCGCCGACGGAGGAGTATGATATTTTGCACACTTATAGTTTATATAGAGAAGGAGAGCAGAATGCGAATTGTTTTTTTGAAATTATGCATAAAAAATTAATGAAATAAATAAAAGAAGACATTACACACACTACTATGTATTTGGCACACACTTGCATATACCTAAGTATTCTCTTTTGGTTATTGTTAAAGTCAAATTAACAGTGTAGCTTTGCCAAAATCTGTGATTATAGAAGTATAGTCTTTGACAACATAACCTTAATAATGTCCAAACTTATAATTTAAATTAATTATGGTCGAATTTCGACCGCTGGGCGACCACTAGTTCCATTAAAAAGTTTAAAATTGCATATCTAAAATTTCCCTACGTTTGTGTAAAGAAAACATTTTTAAATGCTGCAGCCTATCCTGATATGAGAATGACCTTCTTGCTCTTCCTTTTCTATGCTTTATTGAAGAATTCATTAATTCATCAATATAAGATAGTAATAGTTTTATAAGGGTCCGCAACTTAGGATAAAATTGGTTACCCATTATCAAAAAATAACTTATTATGCGCAAACTGTATGTACAAAATCGGTCTCGATAATTCGTCTAAAAACACTAAAATAGGTTACAATATATTATTATACTGATAGCATACCGCGATATGAAATGCTTGAGCGCCATCTAGTTGTCCAGCCAATAAATAATACACTCGTACTACGAGTGTAATATACTGGTTTATGCCGGATTTCTACATATATTATACTATTCTTTATTTTTCTTCATGACTATTATGTGCCAGAGGAACATCTTTCACGGTGCCATAACGACGTGTTTTTTTACTGAATTGCGCCAATAGAACAGGACTGCAGGACCATATTTTTGGCTATGTTCGTCTATCATTTTAAAACGACGTAATTTAATAGGTAATAAATGTCGACCCGAGATACAAGCCCGTTGTGTCTTTAACAGAGAGACAAGCAAACGTTTTAAGGGTTGCATTTTCAGAATGTACTGATCCAAATTAGCCCCCTCGAAACACGTCCAAACTCGACCCCTTGACATATTTATTATATTACTAGCATTCCTTGCAGACGTTGTCGTGCCCGATTTCAGCGCCACCGACCGTTTCTAATTGTAAATGTGAACCTTCCGAGGATCCACTTAAATACATACAAACAATTTCATTAAAATCAGTCCAAGGGTCAGGAGGTATACATCACATTTCCGGTTAGCTAATTTCTTGCTTTTGATTTTTTACTGCTGAAGAGAAACAAATAGGCTGATGGCTTATATGATGTAGAGCTTACCATTATATTACCTATAGATATTTGCAAATGTTCGAGTGGGTTGTTTAGATGGATGGTTTAGAAGGTTTAGACTCACAATTGGAACCTGTAGGTGGCATTAGAATCGGGTACTATTTTTTTTTTCAGTTGTGTGTTTTTGTGTTGCAAGATCTGCACGCACACGCTGTGTGTGTGCAGATGTTGTTTAAAATAAAAATGTAGCTCAAAACAGTGACCTAAAACAACATGATGAAACACCATTGAATGCTTAGACAAACATCATGGCGTCACAATCTATTGTTGTACACCGAGTAATAGAATTACATAGTACCACCATATTATATTAATGTACGTTCATAATGACGAATAAAAATAATGAATATGTCATAGGACATTAAGCCTTTCGCCTATAGTCATGCAAAGGCACCTGAAATAAAATTGAACAAATGTATTGTTAAGTACCACAAGTATAAGTTAAAGTAGTACCAGTTATAATTGTAAATGATGTTTTAATATGAATTCAAGTATGAGGCCATTTTTAATAAGGGAAAATCAATTGAGGCCTTACCGCCCCTGGGGAAACGCGACGGGGGCATGTAGGTCCGCCATCGCTTTACTTTCCATACTCTTATATTCTGACATAAATCCTCTGTCACACCACAAATCATCATATCACACAATCCATCCATTTCTTTTCTGTTTTACCTTTACATTTGTACCCGTCAATCTTGCAGTTTATCATTATTTTTGTCACGTGACTTTTTTCCCTTCTAATTACATGCCTATACCGCCTTAGTCTTGTCCATAGAGGTATTAGTGGCACGAATACCTTTATGGAGTAATATTTCCATCCGAGTGGGGGAGTGTTCTGACCGGGCATGCTAGTGCCAGACCCGATCTGGCGAATCCCACACACGGGTTGCGAGTTATCCCCAAGGTTCTGCTCTTGTCGCGTAGTGCTCAATCTGATTTCCCCTGGTCAAAAAAAAAGCAGCCCATCGGCCTCATCTGACTGTATACTCCCGTATTGTAACAATTAAGTTCGAAAGCTGCTTAAATCTTATACTAATATATAAAGCTGAAGAGGTTGTTTGTTTGTTTGAACGCGCTAATCTCAGCAACTACTAGTCTGATTCTTTCAGTGTTAGATAGCCTATGTATAGATGAAGGCTATAGGCTATATATCACGCTAAGACCAATAGGAGCGGAGCACCAATGAAGAATGTTTCAAAATCGGGAGTTTTTTAACTTACTTTTTTTTCCATTCCACGCGAACGAAGTCGTGGGCAGAAGCTAGTATTGTATACTTCTCGGCAAGTATACCAAGCCTCGTGTCTTATACACGGGTGTGTGTGACTAAACAGCATTAACCAGTAATCTATCACGGCTTATTTACCGTTAAACTTGAAATCAGTACAAATGTTTGTTCTTTGCTGGAAATAAAAACTCGTCGAAAATGGAGCCATTACTCTTGATTGTAACATCACACTAAAGATTATCATATAGAAACTAGTTTGTATTTTGTTCATGTATATCTTGTTATTATTGAATATATATTCAAATATTTGGAGCATTGGGTCATGTTGTTTGTTACGAACACTAATGTCTTTAATTAGTTCCTTATAGATGCGTTCTAATGTTTATAAAATATTTTTAGATGACCGCACCGAATGGTTATAATGCGCCACCAAGCTCTTTCAGTAATCATTCATATAAATTAATTTGTCATATAAAATAATTCATATAAATAAATCTTGTATTAGTATAATCTACATTAAAGACGAATCATAATGATAATGAAGTAAAGATATGTTGCTGGGAAGTTTGTTGCAATGCGTTTTCTCCTTTTACAGTAACTAAAATTGTATTGGAGGCGTTGGTAGACTAATGACTTTCAATAAGTAATCTTTAAGATTCCATTATGAAGTTTATTTAATTTTTTTGGGAAACATATTATACAATAATTAATATTCTTAAATATAAACCACAAAATTAATAGATATATCAATCAAGCTTGCACTAAAAATATTTTTTTAATAAAAATAAAAATTGGCTCAAATAGTCATTACCAAAAAAAATACAACTATACGAAAATTACATAAAATGTTTATTTAATTTAAATGAGGTAAATATTTAACAAAAACAAAAAAAATCACCATAACAATTACTAATAAAACAGAGATAAAAAACGGGAAATAAAAAAATAATTCAGTGATTATTCTAAAAAGTGTAAGTCATTGATCATTCTAAATTACAACACTTTTTAATTTGGTTTTTAAATTGCTGTAAGTTACCTATGAAAGGGTCTACATTACCTAGTAAATAGTGGATTGTATTGCTGACAAGACAAATAAATGCGTTCCTTTTCAGTATGTACATATTGTATATTGATTACATTCTTATTCAAAATTGTTAAGAAACTTATTAAAATTTTACATTTGTAACGGATCGGGTCTAAAAATTATAGCAAATTTCTCGTGTTCGAATTAAAAAGATTCTTTTAATCATTCCTGCGATCAGCATACTATATAAGAACTTGAATAAGAATTGGTTCATTCCCAATTCCAAGGAAAGAACAAACAAACACAGAAACATCCAAATAAAGTCACTTTCATATTTATATAGACTGTAATGCAAAGAGGTGATAATACTCTACGCCTATCGCCTACGGCGACCCCTATTGGTGAATCATAACTGTTCAAAAAATAAAAATATACAATCAGTAAAAGTGTCATAGCTGTCGAGTTACTTAACGTTTATCAAAATTTGAATGTAATTAGACTCGTGCGCATTTTTTTAGGTGCCAGATCCTTTTTTTTTAAGTATTCATAGATAATATTTTCTTAAGTTTTCGCGACTTGTATACATAATAAAAAACGTCGGAAAAACCAAAATCAAATAAAATTACCGCGCTTAAAACCGTTAAAACGTAGTTTTATTATATTCATAGATAATCTATAATTGCAAATTTAATATACATATTAATAAATAATAAAATAATCATATATGAATTGAAAGGGAAACAAAAACCACCTTTCAAAAAATATAAAGGAAATACGATTAAAAAGGTAATAAACTAAGCCATATATGCAGGGTGAATTTTTTAAATGGGCCTTTTGGATCAAATCCTAAACTACACATACGAGTATACAATATCAAAATCAACCTACAGCCAGGTGGTAGGGTATTTGCCCGACTGGAGGCTACTATCCCTGATCTAAAGTATGTCGCCATAACAACCTTGAGTTGTGTTCCGGCTTTAGTGACCAAGTTCCAGTCTCCCTTAAGAGAGCAGCAGCATTTGTAGCACCTTTGGTGTTACAAATGTCCACAGGCGATGGTAACCCCTTTGCATCAAGTGGGCCGTCTATCTGTCTGCTGAATTTTTGGCGATTTTGATAAATATTAAGTTACTTGTATTATTATTCCAAATCATAGTGTAGCTTGTAAGTATCAATTTCTACAAAGGATTGTCAAACGGAAAACTAAGGGCAAGGCTTGTTTTTGAACAAAATGTTCTATTGGTATTCCATCCTTGTATTGCCGTTTGAACAAATAAATTCATATTTTCTTATAAATAATATAACCATTATATAATATAATAACAGCCTATAAATGTCGCATTGCTGGGCTCGGGCCTCCCATAAGGGGAACGGACAATAAATCCACCACGCTTGTCCAAGGCGGCTTGGCGGGTTTGACACATCGGTTATCTCCAGGTGCAGGTTGCATCACGATGTTTTCCTTCGCCATTGTTAGCACATGGTAATTGTAATAATATGCATATTGGGTCAGAAAACTGCCTAAGTGGTGCATGCGTTCCGGCCAGGATCGAACCCACGCGCTTTTGATTTGGGACGCGTGCGCTAGTCATTACGCTACCACGACTTTATATAATCGTTAGTGAAGATAAACTTATAATTGTAATCTATTCATAACAAACATTTTTTTCAAGTCGTATCATTAGATTTGATATTTTTGAAAATTACTCAAAAGAAGTATTCATTTCAACCTTTTAAATGCAACATTCCCTTTGTATCACAACATATTGCGATACAAGCGTGAAGCAAGCGCAGATCAATTTGCCAGTTATACGACCCTGTGGATTGGACCATTGTTTTTTTTTAATTACAGCAATTGAAACAACCTCATTGTTGAGAGTAGACACATGCGATGCTCGAGTATGAAGTTGTGGTTTCTGTATTAGAACGCGTTAACAATATTTCTTTAACTATTTATGCCAGGTTTTTATATAATTAAGCCAATATTATTTGTGTGAGTTCAGGACACAGACATATGGCCCACCTGATGGAGAGCGGTTACCATCGCCTATGGACATATGTAGATATTACCAAAGGTGTTAGCAATGTACTGTTGCTCTCTAAAGGGGAATTGGAACTTGGCCACTAATGCCGGAACACAAATCAAGCTTATTATGGCAGCATGCTCTAGACCAGGTGTGATAGGTATCCAGATGAGTAAATACCCTACCATTTGGCTGTGGCTTGTTTTGTCGCCTCTTATGACAAGCGGCCAGGTCGCAAGAAATGGTATTCTTTCTCCGTTCCTCCACGGATAGAGACGAGGGATAATCTGTGCGCTTCAACCAAATTAATTCAATGTGGTTGATCCGTCCAGTATCGGCATTACTAAACATAAACTTGCCTTACTGGATGCATGGTACAATCGTGGTATGAAAAGGTTCTCCAGTTTTCTAATTGATTCGTTTAACGTTCCGCAAGCACATATTACCCTTTCAAACTAAGTCACAGAACAGACTGACAATAAGTTTTAAAATTACTAAAATCAAAGTTGTTTGATTTGCTATCTTGTCAAAGAAGATTGTTTAAAGTTGTAAAACCTTTTTATTGGTTTTTGTTATTTATGATAAGCGTAGTGATTATATCCTCTTTCTTTGTCAACATTGCTTTTTTCTTTTTTCAAGTTTCTATATTTTATAAATGTAACATTTATTAAAATGATGGCAGTAGTGTCTCTTGTACTTGTGCAAGCAAAACTGGACTTTAAGGTGACGAACCTTTTCATACCGCGTCTGTACACGGAAGAACACTACTAAGAAATGATAATCTCTCAACTGCATTCACATTGCATAAATTCGTATATTACATAAATTTCATGAAATTGAAAAGGAGTTAATTAGGTATTTGAATTTATGACTGACGAGGGTTTTTCCAGGTGCTTCGCGTCGGATCAAACCCTAATATCTAACCCTTGGTTATTTAGTCATGAAGGTTTCTTTCCCACAGGTTACATTGCATTAAATTTTTATTTCGGCGCACTTCAGCGACTCTTATATACTCTTTTATATATATACCTTCAGTAAATGGATTGATGGACTGCTTCACACACCTTTAATGACCACTAATTATAGAGAAAACGCCTTTATCTTACGAAGCCCAAATTGTTTCAACAAAATAGTAGTAAAATTGAACCTAAATGTATACTGCACTAGGATAAATTTGGCCAAGCGAATACTGGTTAAGAATATTTGGAAAGACAGAAGCTTAGTAACTATATTATCATTAGGAATCGTGTATGTGTGTTGTTACCAATAGTTGGAGGTTTGTTATCAGTAATTCTTTTTTATACACTACTATTTTTTACTATAACTGTTATGTATTAGTCTGTAAGCATTCCTAAAATTAAATAAATAAATAACTGATGCTGAAATATGCTTAAAAATGCGTTGCTTAGTTTAGGAGTAGTTAGCGTATATACATATAGACAAAAAGCAATTTTATTTTATATTATGAAAAGATAAGAAGACCTGACCTAAGTTATATTCAAAAAAGTTTTAAGAGAGCGTATTACGCAATTTTCTAGAATAACATCGACTTGGTAAAATAATAGTATAAATGTGTTTATCGATGAATTTCGTTCGACACAAAGTCGTTTAGCTCGAGAACGTGAACATTTCGCGGAACTAGCAATAAAGTTATCGATATAAAAACGGAGCAAAAAAACGCACGGATTTTGTTGTTAATTTTTTTATGTTTTAACGAGTTAAAATGTAAGGAAACGTGCTTTTTGTGCTCAGGTTTTTAAAAGAGTTTGCAACTTGTTATTGCCATTTACAATGTTGCTTATAAGTTTACATGACATCTATGGTGGTCTCTCGGGTGCCTTGGGAATGTACCAATGTCTTCAGTTTCCTTTAAAAGTTGTCAAGGCTAAGCCAATTTAAAAACAAGGGCCAATTAGCCCTTGGCTAAACAATATGTATATCCGAAATTGTTTCTGCAATAAAAACGAATACAGCAAATACGTAGAGCTACCTAAAAGCAGTTCGCTATCATGGACGCGAATTCGCCTATTACAAATTGTTTCCTATATTTATTTTTAGGTTCTATGTTAGTTTTTTTTTTATTACAGGAGATCAGCACACAGGCAGACGGCCCACTTGATGGAAAGCGGTTACCATCGCCTATGGAAATTTGCAACAGCAAAGCTGCTACAAATGCGCTGCTGCTCTCTTAAGGGAAACTGGAACCTGGTCACTAATGCCGGAACACAACTCAAGGTTGTTATGGTGACATACTTTAGACCAGGGGTGGTAGCCATCCAGTCAGATTCCAGAGCATTACGTTTTTGTTTACTTAGATTTGTATATACCATCGTTGTCCAGTGTCCTTTAATAATCAAGTCCTTTAATATATTCATACAGTCATTAACAACCACATTATAACAAAATGTTATACAAATCTCAAAAATAAAATTACGAAAGCTTAAACATCAATTGTTTAGTTACTGCTCTACAATAACAAGTCTATATATTGTGTAAGATATAGAAACTAAATAATATTTTTTCATTTCACTTACGCGGACAGTACTCTTGAAGTTACCTGATCACAGAGATGAAAACAGTACTTTTCGTCCGTGAGAAACGATTATCCCCGCTGTCAAAAATTTAAAAATTATGCGAGACATATGTCCGAACTTTTTATACGGCCACTGTTAAATCGTGTCTTATAGTTGTTATTAAAAACTATCAACAATTTTGTAACATGATTTACTTTTCACCATTATTATTTAATTTATATAATTTTGAGGTAAATATTTACTGTCATCAGACAAAAGAATACTGGCTGGTAGAATGCCACAGAAAAATTAAATAACTGGACGTATGTTTATGCCTTGTGATGTATTAACTGAGTTCATCAGATTTAGACATCTTTGTTGTTTGAAGAAGTAGTTGTTTGTTGTTCTAATCAGTTTTTATTTACTTTCCTCATATTCGAAATGAAAAGCAGTGTTTACCTCAGGTAAAAGATCTATTTCGCCATTGGAACTACTAGCGCCTTCTTTAGGCTCGTGCGCCAAATCATCTCGTGTCTAAATAGGTCACTTTCAACCCTTATGTAACAATCTACTGTAGTAATTCGGTTATTTCTAAAAAGTGAAAAATAATTATTTCGCTAAATGACTCATAGTTTATTGAAGTGCCTGTCATGATCTGTGATTAATACAGCTGTTTTTCATTGATACGCGATTTGAAACTGTCATCAAAATGCTAACAATATTTGTATAACCAATCATTCAGGTATTTATATAGTCACCCTTACCAGACTAAATAGGAAATATTAATGAACATAAAGTAATATTAATAATACCTAAAAATTATTCCAAATTTTGAAATTATGTTAGTTATAAAAATAAATAAATTGATAATTATTTTTTGGGAACAAAACGAGGAAACACTAGGTATATTCGGTTACTATGAAAGACAAGTCCAGTTATTGTACCTAATATTGTGTTATGTTATGCTGAACTTTAAAGGTAGTATTAATATTATTTTGAATAAAACCAATGTTCACTTTATCCGTCAACAGTTCAAGTCTTTTAAATCTATATTTAATAGTTTATTTATCTTTTAATTTGGACGAATTAACCAAAGTCGTCATACCAATTCAAACCAATTCTAACCATTCAATGCCATTGAACAGCATCGTGTGATTTCAGTTTTGTGCTTTTCATGATTCTATTCGGTTGATTCTTCTAATATTAGGTAATTTGCGTATAGAACAGGGGCGTAGCTACCGCCGTATCAGCCATATCAATGGTACGGGGCCCCCAGGCTACAGGGGCCCCGAAAGTGTGTAAGCAAAAATTCCTAAAATGTTATCCACATTCTTTTATAGATTAATAACATATTTGAGAATAACTGCTGGGCCAACAGGAACGGCTATCAGACTTGTCTTTATTGTCTATAGAGGCAGAAAATCTAGAAAAACTAAAATGGCCTTCAGCTATAGATGATTTGGTAAATAAGCTTGCCGAGAAAAAGGCGAGAAATGTTTATCTTTGATTTGAATTGTGTCTAACTTCGCTTTTAAGAGCATTAAGTATAAGTAATAACTTATAATCAATATATAATTATTTTAATTCAATTTGAGCATTTACCCTTCCTTTGGGCGCCCCAACACATTCTGATATAGGGCCCGTCTAAGGCAAGCTACGCCACTGGTATAGAAATACATATTATAATCAAAGTCATTTTATTATAGTATATTAACGATATATCAGCCGTGTATGACGACGTGTATTTATAACAAGACGTGACAAATGAAAAAAAAGAAACTGACTTCACAGTCTTGATTGTAACGGTCTGGCCCTTTATAAATTGCAAGTACATTTCCATTTGCTCCATGCAGCTGCTACAACGCGAATGTCTAACATTTATTTATCAGTTCTGAAGACCTAAAGCAGCCGCTTTTACGGACTCTTATTACGAATATGAATGTATTGATTTCAACTTAGCGTCTACTACTACTACTACTCTACCATCGCCTCCAAAGCCATTTTAGGTAAACTAGTGGTCGCCCAGTGGTTGAAATTCGACCATAATTATTTTAAATTATAAGTTTGAACATTATTAAGGTTGTGTTGTCAAAGACTATACTTCTATAATCACAGATTTCGCCAAGGCTACACTGGTAATTAGACTTTAACAATAAACAAAAGAGTATATATGCGTGTGTGTGTGTCAAATACATGGTGGTGTGTGTAATGTTTTTTTATTGATTCTTCTCTATATAAAATATAAGTGTGCGAAATTTCATACTGCTCCGTCCACGCAATTTTCGTAAAAAAGGGTACAAAGTTTTTGCTTCACGTATTAATATAATGATAAGCGGAGCACCGATCTCCTTAGCAACATATCTTTATTTTTTTAAATACATTTTGAACTGATTCAAAGTAATTTGTATGAACAATTACTGCCAAGTATCCAAATAAAGAATGACTATACATATCTTACTACACTACCAGTGTATCTAGAGACGTCTCGATGACAATGATCTGTGTTATAAAAAATAGATTAAGAGGTATTTACTAATTACTATGGTACATATTTTCAGAGTTAACTGTTTCTACAACCATCAGACACATCCAATTAACAATTACACTGGATAATTTTTCGATGTAAACTGTAATTAATTACGTGATTAAGGAAAAAAACGATGCTTCATGGCTAATTCCATTTTAGTATGGCAATCAATTGTAATTAATAGCTTAATTACAATAGATTGAATAAATAAAAAAATGTCTTCTGTTTTAGAAATGATCGTAATGAGGGCTGGAATTATCGATGATCAAAATTTTATTAATCCTCTCGTAAAAATGAAATAATTTCTTGTGTTGCAATTTAATCCACAAATAATATGTTTCATAATGAAATTAAGGTAAAGAATACCGTTATTTTCACCCTGTGAATGTTTAATTTTTGTTCATTACAAAAACCTATTAATACAGGGTAAACTCCATATAACGTCACTCGATTTAATAACAAACTCTCTTAAGCATCGAAATCATTTGGCTTTGGTTCGTTTAGCTTGTCTTTCATACAATGATATACTCTATATAGCATAACACCCACTATCAATAACGACAAGAGTTAAGTAATAAAAAGTATCTTTTAAGTTGCCAAAATTAGTAAAAGCTGCGCAGTTGTGTACTTTTATCGCTTTATTACCCTAGGCCGTAATAAACTCGAATGTCGGCATAATGCATACCGAAATTTCTAAGTATTTCCTTTGTCACCAATAAGCCTCAATATCGCAAGATATGAATAAAATAAGTAAAAAAAATACAACAAAATTACTGGTGCAGGAAAAGATGTCAGACAAAAATAACAGACTTCTCTCCATTTGACAACAATTCTCTATAATGCCATAAAATGCACAGTCCCTTCAAGGTCGTTATATAGAGTTTACGTTGTACTTCTTATTATCTTGAATAAATTGACAGGATGCCAAACACTAGGAAAATAGGTACCAACAATGGTATAGTGACGATAACCGCTGTCCATTGGGCGCGCCATCTCCATGTTTACCAACTTCGCAATAAAAATAATAATAAATAAAACTATACTAATCAAATTAATACACGTGACTAACTCAATCCTACTGTTTATTTGAACTTCAATCAAATGATAATAATTGATAATTATTCCAGTTCATATTGTCCAAGCAACCATGAAGGTCCTGACACAGTCAGTATGTGAACAATATCGCCCGATTAACTTATTTACATAAGCTAAAAGCATGACTGAACAACGTGTCTAATTTAAATTGATTAATAAATTATAAATTACTATTGTACCCTTCAAGATTTTGTACACATTTTGGCAAAAATGGAACCCCTGCAAGCGAGCAGTTTCCGTAACTAGACGATATAGCGCCTGTTTTTTTGTTTAAGGTTGGTTATGGCAACCGTAATAAACTGTCATGTCGTACGTACGTAATGGAATGCGGTTAACGTCGCCTATATACATTTGGAACACTAGAGACGAAGTAGAAGCGTTGCCAGCTTTAAAGGCGAGATAGGATCCTTCCACCTAAGGAAGACGCGTTGGCGCTGGAGGGCGTCCTTAGATCTTCGGCCGCCGTGAGCGAGCGTCGCGGGTAGGACTCTGGGAAGCGAGATGGGGGCACGTCGGTGTTCTACGCGCGCTCACTTCTCCTCCCGTGGGGCGCATTACAAACTGCCCCACGTCAGAGAGTACACGTCACCGGAGGCTTGCCTGCTTTCAGCAGAGGAAGAGGCCGTTGAAGTAAAAGAAGTTACATAGAGTTCCAATTGTTGATATAATGAATATTATTCAATGTATGTATAGATAGTAATGAAAATTATTTTTATCATCATATTGAAAGGTGAGATGTTTATTATTAAACCTTGTTCTTGTATATGTAAATAATCTTAGTGGTTCTCGTAAATATAAGTCAGGAATTATTTTTTCCATATATATAATATTATATTTATATAACAGACGAGCGTGCATGACAAGAATTATGAATGTCAAAGAAGCAAGTGAGGTATGTAAGAATAAGCCTAAATGGCGCTCTGTTGTTCGTGCCTACTCCGCAAGGGAACTGGCGTGAAGTTATGTATGTATGTATGTATGTATATTTATATAGCTATATAGGATATATTTAAAAATATTCATTGAGTACTTTTTGATTCACGAGGTATTTTGGATTTGATTATATGGATTACTATTTATCGTCCTTCTACTATACTATTTCCAAGCGTTTATTTTACTTTTGACCTTTGCACGAGTATCGGGTTACATATTTCTTGACAGTAAAGCCCACATGAAACGAAAGACATAATTATCGTACTTTATTGTTGTGTGTGACGTAATGTTGATTTTCTATGAGTTATGTAAGTAAAATAAATGCTTGGAAAGTGTATAGTAGAGTATAGACTCAAGCCTGCCCGACGGGTACATGCTTCACTACGTCACGTTAGCCAATAAGCCACGCTCTCTTTTCTTCCACCTTCTCGCAATTATTTGGTATCAGCATAATATGTCTTTTCCATCCACACCCCTATTCTAACAAACTTACTCCTGCATTAAAACTATAAATTTTAGTATTTGTACTTTTTATTTCGTTATAATTTACAAGTAAGAAGAAAGAAGTTTATTTTCAATAACTTATAAATATTCTCACAGTTTAAGTGAATTATAAAAAAATATTTTATGAGAAATAAAGTTGTTTCATGCGATTGTAATAAAATGTGAATAACAAGACCGAAACCTTGTAATTTAAATAATATGCATTTTTAAATTCTTTTTGACACGTCACGAAAGTCGTGGTAGCGTAATGGCTAGCGCACGCGTCCCTAACTCAAAAGGCGTGGGTTCGATTCTGGCCGGAACGCATGCACCACTTAGACAGTTTTCTGACCTAATGTGCATATTGTTACAATTACCTAGTGCTTACAACGGTGAAGAAAAACATCGTGATGTGTCAAACCTGCCAAGCCGCCTTGGACGAGCGTGGCGGGTATACTATCCGTTCCCCCTATAATAAGCCCGAGCCCCGCACTAGGACATTTAAGGGCTGTTATTATTATTATTACGTAACTTTCAACCCTCCTCATTGCTTACACTTATCACCTAAGTCTTCCTGACAATTACTCAGTCACGGGTGCAACTTTATTCATTTCTCACATCATCCATTCTTGTAATAAAAAATATCCGTGTCAACATACACAAGCTAATATGACTTAATATTTTCTTAAGTTTTCGCGACTTGTATACATAATAAAACTACCACCCAATAAACTAAACCCAACCACTACATCAGATTCGATAAGCCACAAATCCTCGCGAAAGATAATCGTTTCATACCTAGAATGATGCGTGAGGCTATTGAAATCAAAAAACACCCAAATTTCAATAGAGAAGATTGTTAGCAAGTACCACTTGTTTGGGATCCGACCATCAAAACTATTAAGACCAAAACCCAGCAAAAACCAACTGCCAGACCTCTAGACACTGTGAGCTCTTTCTGCGTGCAACGGAACACAAACCAACTTGACTGATAATTTCTTTTATTTTCCTTCCTCCCATTTTAATATTATATAAAATTATTAGAGCTAGGCATGTTTGCTGAAGAGTTTCTTGCGCCGCTTCTTCTCTTGAAGCCATAACATGTTGCGAAGCGGTGGTAAATTAGTTTAGGCTCCCATAGAGTAAATAATAATCATAAACAAAATAATTAAAATGAACAGGTTGGCGGTAGGCTAAATAAAACTTTACCAATACTCGTTGACAATTGACATCTTTGCCTTCCGTGATCATGGCCACTGAAAAGTGGCCGAAACGTTGGAGTAGCCAAAATCAAATAAATTACCGCGCTTAAAACCGTTAAAACGTAGTTTTATTATACTATGACTTAGTATAACTTTTTAAGAGTTATTGTTAAACCATTAAAATAGAAGTAATGAAAGCAATCTATTACCGCTAACAAGTGCTGTAGCACACAAACAAATAAAGTTGTTAGTCGTAAAAATAAGAACATAGTCAAATACCTCTCTCGTGACTTTGTATGAAATATAATGATGTATTTATTATAGCTATTTGCGTAACTGTGTTCTTTTAGGTGACAGCAACCTTGATAATTTTCAGCTTCACGCCTCATTTGGTTTGACGAAGCGAAGGTGTCCACAGGCAACAATGAACAGACAAAAGTATACACTAAAGTGAACAAATTTAAAGTATAAATACCTATTTTATAAATGAAGGGAATATTCATATACCCGATTCCAATTGACAAGTTTCGTTTTAATGGATGCTTTAAATGTAAGAAAATAATCACTTAGAACATTCTACCCATGATGTTGTTATTCAATATTAACTTAGTTTTCCACTTCATACACGAAACTTGAATTTTGTTGTCATATCTTCTAAAGTAATCTCAGTTAGCCTTTTTAGGTGTTGATTTTTATTGGCTTTGCTTCTATAGTTATAACATAGTTGTCCTTAGTTTTGATTTTGATTAAAGTGTTAAGAGAACTTCATTTGCTATTATTAATTTAAACCGTAAAAATTAATTATTATTTAAGTCTATTTATTTAGTGCTTCATTTTCATTTCGCTTTGAACCTTGGATGCCTCTACGCCCGTGTATGTCATTCTAACGGCCTAGCGGAAGACCAAATGCGATTGACTCAACGGCCAATCTACGGACCAATATAAAACTTGTTTTTATATTATATTAGGAACCTATTACATTGTTTGTTTTATGTACCTATATTTGTTGTAATAAAGAAAGACAGACGCAAAAAATTTATCGTAAGAAATGTTTCAATGGAAAAGCTAGGCAAGCGAGAAAACTTAAGAAGTATATTAAGATATACAATATATATCTTAAAGAGAGTTTAATACGTGATGATGATAATTATACGTACTACGTGTTTGTCGCTTACAGTCGTAGTTGTGAAGCCCCGCAGACGCGTGGCGGGGTCCGGGTGAGTGGCAGGCCAGGCCTCGGAGGCTACAACGAGACATATCCACCCATAAGTACCGTCAAAGACTATAAAAATCGCACAGCCATTAAATGTCGCATTGCTTTTCGCAGCGGCGTGTTAGCATAGCAGCACTCAGTGACTAAGTTTCATGGGTTTAGACATACAAACAAATCTATAGAAATCAAAATTAAAAAACATACTTTGGTAAGCCAAACACGAAAAAACGGCTGCACCGATTTAAATGAATGACTATAAAGAGATTAATGGAAATAGATAAAGCGAAAAGTATTTATTAGAATTGTAGCAAGAGTTCATCGTCTCTGCTTGCTCCAATGAAAAACAAACGTGACAATATGTATGTCAAACCCGTAAAACAAATATTTCGAAATAAATCAGCCTACGTAATATTTTTATTTGAAAATAAGCTTTTTTAAAAAGGTTTTCAACTACAAGCTTTTGAGATCCTGGATATCATGTAGCAGCAGTGTTAACCAAGACAAGCAAAAGGTCTATTTTGTTTAGTACAGGAGTTCCTATGTCCACCTTCCGACTCCATCATCAGATCAGCTCCATGTTACCATAGTATTGCATTGTCACGCGATATACATCTGCGTGCAAAATTTCAACTCAATCGGAAACCGGGAAGTTGGCCAAATTTAACTTGCAAGATTCCACCCGAACTTACATACCTATAAACGTACATCCATTGCAAGTTAAATAAAAGCTTGTAATCATAGTTAAAGCCCAAACAGTCAAAAACCCAAAATACATGTAATTTTTTAAAGTATGTGCGTCGTTTCAAGATAATTAACCACGGCTTACGACGGAAGGCGTCACAATAAATCGTTGTAAAGATATAGCTACAATTCCGCAGAAGCGGAACTAAGTGCTCACGGATCCTATCTCGGATTCATCTTGCATAGCCAACGAGTTGAGCACTTACAAGTTTCCGCAATCAGTTACACGTATGTTAATAAACTTTACCATGAAAAAAATGCTGACGATTCTAGTAAAGGTCAGGTTAAAGAAATCATAGATTCATATTACGAAAATGACAAATGCAATACTATGTCTTGCATCTACCAGTATATCTAGGCACGTGTTGTAGGTGTAGAAGAACCGTGGGGTAAGTTTCAAGTAAATCTGAACAAATTCCCCCCCAACAAATATCCCAGCGAAAAAATGAATTTGAAAAATAGTTTTTAATTTTTTGGTACGTAATGTTAAACGGATATATGGACTGAAAATATATTACATTGATACTTATACAATTTTGTATTTGTACGGGTATCAGGTGACTGAATTTTTAAAAGACGCTTATGACATAAAATCAACATGTTTTGGAAATTTCAAATATCTGACCCTAACAGGTTGTTGTTAAGCGACGATGAATTTAAACAGCAATCGACCGAAGCCCTTCCTTTAATTCAATTATCGTTAGTGTAAGATAAATAGGCTCACACAAACGAACCAGAACCACCAACCTTCTCTAGAAGCAAATAGATATATAGGTATGTAGTAGTAATCTTAATAATCACTATTGGTGTTATCTATTGTAACTGAAATAGATTTATTATTGTAAATGTATTTTTATACAAACTAACAGAATATACTAAACATGTAGGTGCGTGCAGATAATAAGCCCAGTAAGCAAATAAAACTTACAAATGAACGGAAAATAAAAAACATTGTCAAACTAAGACTCACTATCACGCAATAATCGGTGTCCGCTGGAGTTCATGAGTGGCATATAATGTTTTTGTCCCATAAAAGTTTGGTACATTATAACAATATTACGAAATTTAACATAAATGCATAATTTAAGATTTACCTACTTATTTTTACAAATGAAGAACTTGACGTAAGGTACACCAAAAAAGATGATGGATGGATTGTGTGAAAGATGACATGATGATTGGTAGTGTGGAGTATGGAAGGTAAAAACATATTGTGTAGATTCAAACAATTAAGAAAAGATGAAAGAAAAAGAGAAATGAACAGGATTGAAAGTAGGCAGCAACTGCGTAGTTGCCGGAATACCGCCAGTTTAAATGGATTCTCCAGAATTCTGCTATCGACTTCCAACCTTTTTTTTTTTTTTTTTTTGGCCAGGGGAAATCCGTTTGAGGACTAAGCCGCGACAGGCACAGAAGCCTGGGGGGATGTTCGCGACCCGTGTGAGTGTGGGATTCGCCAGATTGGGGGTGGCACTAGCGTGCCCGGTCAGAACCGGTGCCACGCTATTGCCACTCCCCAGTTAGGGATACCCACTAAAACCCCTGGGTGTTCCGTCCTGCGCCTTATGCCAGGGCTACGGGAAATGGGCTACCCGACTCCGCAATGCCCTGGCAGGCGTGGGCCCCCCTCACTGGGCCTCTTCCTATGCCAGGGGACGTATCCCCCGGCTACTACTGTGTCTCATTCTTGCGTGGGGCGGTCTGTAACGCGCCCCACGGGAAGAGAGATGAGCGCGCGCGGAACACTCGCGCTCTCATCTCGACGGCATGTGCGGGTGAGTGAGAACCCCTATACCCCTAAGGGCCCCACCCGCGCCGCCCGCTTACGGTGGCCGAAGGTCGAGTTCCGACCTCCGGCGTCGGCGCGTCCTCCTTTGGCGGGAGCGGAGCAAGGACGTACGCTCACGCTCCCGCTCCGCCTCCTCCTTCGCAAACATGACGTGCTCGCAGAAGGAGGAGACGGCGTCCCATCCGGTGCGGCTCCCGACCATGGTGCGCACCACGGCCGGGAGCGAAAGGTCTAGTCCGGTGAAGGCGACGAGCTCTCGGCGCTGCTCCGTCCATGCAGGACATTCCTGCAGGGTATGCAGCGCCGTATCCTCGTCATCGACTTCCAACCTTTAAATAACCGTGCCTGCGTAAAACTAATCTCGTCGGAGCAAATCATACGCCAGTACAACTTCAAGCGGATCACCTTAAAGATTACCAGCCTTGCATTATGTGATCGTTGAACATGACTTTCGTCTTTCTCAATTCAATGCGGAGCTCCAATCGAGCTCTCCAAGCTGCTCGAGATCTCGGTAAATTTCCTTGACAGCATTCTCCTTTTTTAAATTAATTCTTCATCGAATCTAAGGGTCGCTTGCACAAAGACCGCCTTTAAATAAAATTAGTTAATCACATTAAACTGCCTAAATACGTTTTACTCAAAACGTATTGACAGTTTTTTAAACATAATTAGCGGCGAATTTTGCGTTGTGCAGGACGCTAATTGTATTTAAGGGTGTTAAATACGTTGTTGTGTTTCTTTAATCAATTTAAGCAACCGTATGCAAGGGGCCCTTAGTCTTATTTAACCTTAAGTCGTAGCCTAAGGGGAAACCAGGGAATAAAGTTTTTTCCAGATGTTTTTGTATATTTTTTACACCATCAGAAAATAGAGATTTCAACAAAAAAGCCCACCGACTTTTTTAAAAAAGGCTGATATTTTGATAGGCGAATTTTCGATTGAAAATTAGGATGCTTTTTCGATATTAAGTTAAAATAAGGTGAAAAATAAATATAAAAAAAAATACAATGTGTTTGGGACATAAAAAGGTAGGTTTTCAGCAAAATTTTGTGTTTTTTTTAAACATAATAAAAAATCTAAAACTTGGTTATTTAAATTTTTCACATAAATTTTGTGGTTATGTAAAAAAGTGTAAATACAAAAGTTGTAGATCTTTTTACTACCTACAACTTTTCCATTTAACTATGTTCCATAGTATAGACATAGACTTTGTCGGAAATCGAGATAAACCGTTCTTCACCCTTAAAACTCACCCCCTTCCACTTCCCGACCTCAGATCGCCCATAAATTATTTTTCCTTTCATTTTTGTTATATTTTCTTCCTTTTCCAATGAGTTTCATTCTACTATTATTTTTTTGATTTCAAAAATTATCGACGATTCAAAAATTATAACGGTGAACGATGTAGTTGTTTGTAATCATAAAGCTATCAGAACAAACAATCTGACGTGAAACATAAATAAATTCTGACTATACCCGAGGCTAAATTTGTTTATGCAACGGCGCTTAGTGTACGCAGTGCCTTATGCGATGTCAACAAAGTGATTCTACTAAATCAGGTAATAAACAAAATACTATTACTTAATTATTCGCCGTATTGCTTCTTAAATAGTGCTACTAGCATCTCGTCACGAACATTGTTGTGCAACAACAATTTGTGTTGCTCACAGAACGTGAGGGAGGAGCTGTGTAGGTTTTCACACACGTATTTCATTTCCAGTTGCAATATCTTTAAGGTGAGATAGTGACGGATATACTGATAATAGGTCACTTTATAGCCACGGATTTCATTTCTATAATAATAGATGGATAGTTTTATTTTACGTGATAAACGATTATTGAAAGTATTGTGTATGCGTGCTTAGACACAAGTATGTGAGATGTGCGTGACAATTTGAAAATTACTTTGCGAATTAAGGCTAGGCGTAAACGGGCTACCGACCACAGCCCCCAGTGTGGCCAGCGACAAGCAGTTCACAGCTTTTTCATACATTCAAATTTATTTATTTTTATTCAAAATAAGGCCCACTGGAGAACACTTTTTGAAAGTCATACATATAAGTTAAAAATTTATTTTACTTCCTATTCTATGTATACCGCTTCGCAACGTGTTATTGCTATTAAGAAGAAGAAGCGGCAAGAAACTCCTCATCAACACGTTTAGCTAAATATTGTTTTTCTTTATATTTCATATTCTATTTATATCTCAAATTCTTCTTTTATAAGTTTTATACAGAAGTATGTTACAAAATTACTTTTTGAAGAATTAACGGAGTTGTAGCAAACAGTGCATACTCAATAAGACCAAGGCACAATAAAAGGGGAAAAAAATGTTAGAGTTATAATAATGACATGACGTACTAAAATGTTATGCTGCAATATGTCTCCATAAATTCCTTACAAGCTTGGCAAGATAAAAACGTTATAAAAAATATAGTATAAGAGGTTGGAGCGAACTGCTATGTAATGCAGCTGTACATTTTATTGGGACTCGCCGCACTCACCACGCCACTGCCATTTTTGTACGTGCGGTGGCGCGTGGCCACCACCGGTGGCTGTGGTCCGTGGCCCGTTTACGCATAGATTGGAAAAATAATCAAAATTTCTTTTACGCAATCTTTGTCGAAAGTTTCCTGCAGAGTGTACTGATTCATAATTTGCAAATAAACACGCTACACACATAATTCAACGTTGCTAACTTCTTAAACGTGCTAGATGTAATAAGTAATAAGTAATGACAGAAACATAGTCTTACGGGTATCTTTAGCTTGATTTTCATGTCGATATCCTTTAATGGATTTTTTAAGTAAACTACGAAAACAATATATGGAACCGTTCCTTCTCTGCACTCGCTCAATTCCTACGCAGTCATGTATGCACAATAAAACACCAAAAAATAAACTGGCTTTGATAAACAACATTTTATTGTTATTATAAACAATCAATTTTAATGGGGATTTTTTTCAACACTACACCCGACTTGCGTTGTTTTTAAATTAATTGAGAACAAAAAAAAATGTTCATTTGGCTTTGTATTGTACGAAATAATAACCTGTGTAAATAATCCCATATGTTCCATTGTGTTCTGTACACGTATTCTACAATATTTGTACAGCATAAAAGACAATGCCTTGTGACGGCCAGGCGCGCCGTGTCTGGCCTGCAATGGGTATAATTGATCAGATATTACCTCCTACATGGACAGTTTAACAACCGTTTGACGTGTTTCTACTGTTCTTTATCTCTTCCTACTGCTTTTTATACTAAGCCTGCCTCTATCCATGGAAGAAGAATCTTGAGGGTCGAGAAACGCCTTGTATAAAAACGCACCATGCTCCCAACAGCAGTTGGCGCCGCCGGGCTGTTTCTGTTTTTTAGAAAATGTCAAGTAAAATTTTTTATGAACTTACTGTTATTTAAAACATATTTTTTTTTAGCTTAAATCTATACTAAAGTTATAAACAGGTAAAATTTGTGAGTTGGTTTGTAGGAAGTAATTTCTTGAACTACTGAACTAATTTTGAAAATTATTTCACCAATGGAAAGCTACATTTTACCTGAGTGACATAGGCTATATTTGACTGGAATTAATATTTTTTAATTTTTTAATGACTCCCAGTGAAGTGGGCACAAGTCGGCTAGACAGTCATAAATTGGAAGACCTAATGAGTTACATTTCAATTCCGTTAATTACATGAAATTAAAAATGAAAATAAAGTCTTTCAATTTATGTCTGATTTGAATTTTCAAAATATATTGTAAATATAACAAATTGATTGCGAATTTGTAAAGTACTAGCTCACCCATGTCCACTTCACTAGGCGTTATTAAAACTTAATACAATAAAACATAGCCTATGAAATAATGTAGCTTTCTACTGGTGAAAGAATTTTCAAAATCGGTTCAGTAGCTCGTGAGATTACTTCCTACAAACAAACCTACAAACTTTACCTCTAATATAATATGTATAGATTTAGTTACAAAAGCAGAGTATAGTGTGAATTTATAAAATACAATTTATTTGGTCCATTTATTATACATAATACAAACTAAATACTAATATGAAAGTGCTTTATTATTTTAATGACAATGTGTAATAACGATGTTGATTTTATATCGCGCAAGTGCAGATGTTTTAATGATTCATAAAACAAATTAATACATAGATTTCTAAGTAAATTATAAATGATTTAGTATGAGATTATAAAAGTTTAATTAATTGTTAATATTTTTCTCTAGGATCGTTAGCCTGAAGACTCATTAAACAAATAAAACATCATAATTATATGCAGATACAATTATATCATACTTCGGTTACATATACCAGTAGTGATAACTACGCGCGAGATCTGTCGCGGAAAAATGTCTGATGCTCATTCCTGCCAATTTAAACACATTTAAACAAAATATTATGACAATTGGTCGATTTATTTTTATTATTGCATGAGTTCAGCAGAAAGGTAGACGGCCTGATGGAAAGCAGTTGCTACCTATGTGCTGCCACTCTCTACAGTTAGGCAGGAACCCGACCACTAATGCTGAGATATAACTCAAGGTTATTATGGTGGCATACTCTAGATTAAGGGTAATAGCTATCCAGACGGACAAATATCCTACCACTTGGATGTGGGTTGATTTGTCGCATCTTACGAATCCACCCGGCCGCAGGATATTAACTATCGCTTGCATAAATTTTAGATACAAATGCAATTGAAACTATTCTACTAACAAGAAATAAAAAGAATAGACAGTCATCGTGAACGGTGAAGCAAAACATCTTGATGAAACCTACACATCGTTATAATCGATGTGTCACCGCCGTCGAACACCGAATACACGTGCCCAATAGTGCGACAGTAATGTTTGTAAATAATTAATTTAAAATACAGTCCATATGCTATCTATAATAGTTCAACATAAAGAGTAGGTACATAATACATAATACAAAACCCTCATAATACACAGCCCTCCTGTTTCTCATGTCTAACAAGAATAAAACTGCGATACACAACGAAGATTAATGAAGTCTTATTAAAACAACATCATCAGTTAGACAGAACTGAATTTATTGAACCATGAGTTTATTTTTCAAGAATAATGACTTAAACATTAAGCCATTGTGTTTTTTTTACTCGTGACAATAAGAAAACACGTACGCGTCGCAAACTTTTTTGTTAATTCGCTACAAAGATAATCCAGCTTGTAAAGACGATGACGCCATCGTGTAAATTGCCCGGGATCTCCTGATTGATACAGTCATTTGCTAGATCCGCAATAAGAAAAAAATCTGGCAAGAGCGTGAGAGTCAACGAACTATGAAGGGTTACGTAGAGATGACAAAAGTCCGTTATATGGTCATTTGGTAACAGAAACTTAAATAGCCAATTTAATTAGGTATCACATCTCGCACAATATACGATATGTTCATTGAACCAAAGTCGACGCAAAACTCTGTACCATACTATATTTGGAATAGGAATGTTGTCTCGTTTTTTTTGGAGCTGAACCCAGCTGAATAGCCGCAGATGGCTGTTTCAGCGATATCGGACTTTGGGGGCTTCCCGACTCCGTGAGAGCGAAGGCGTTCAGCCGGGAAGCAGCGCGCTCGAGGAGGCACCTCCTGTGAGGTTCGACCTCGGCTCAACCGCTGCGGGGGAATGACTCTACATAGGATTTAGCCGTAAAATGCTGAATTAGCTAAGCCAACAGGGTGAAGTGATTATTTGGGGACTAATTAATGCCTCCGCCAGCGGAGCCGATCCTAGTCTATTATTACTACCGCTACGCAACGTGTTATAGCTGGAGGAGAAGAAGCGGCGGAAGAAACTCTCCAGCAACACGCCTAAGCTAATCTTGTATGGCTATTTGTGTCTGTAATGAGTGAGTGTGATTGGTGGGTCTTACCTTTGTGTAAGAGGATCCGAGCCGGGGGCTCTCCGGCGTTTGTTTTGTCTATGTTGTCTCGTCGTTCTATCCGCACGCTTTTTTATTCGAGCGATCACGGATCGAGCCGCGTGGTGGGGTATACCTACCTCTATTATTATTGTGACAGTAAATAAATTTAGAGACCGAGAGAGATAACACTTTATTGTATACCATTACAGAAAACACAGAAAAACTTATAGCCTAAAAATATTCTAAATGTGCAATGGGTCGTCTTATCGCTAAAAAGCGCTGTCTTCCAGACAACCCGTGGCAAGAACATTGCTGATTAGGGGTGGCGATAGTGGTGTACATAATTATTGTACGATTACTTACATTTTAATAAATTAATATATATATATATATATATATATATATATATATATATATATATATATATATATATATATATATATATATATATATATATATATATATATATATAAGTTATATATACAAGATATATTAATAAAATGAAACTATTTAACATAATAAACATATGACATTTTTTAATTTTTTACCAAATAAAAACAGCTATTGTACACTGTAAAACGATTTCTCGACTCGCAGTTACCCCATATAGCCACATACATATAGACCCAGTAGTTTGTGAGAATCATTATTACTATGATATACAATATATAGATTGAGATCCTAGTCACCCCAGACTTACGTGATTTTAGGAAAGATGAAATTTTCAGTATCGGTAGTTTAACATAAACTTAGAAAGGAATGGATACTCGCTAAGCTGAAAGCGGGGCCGTTGTTCAGGTAGCAGGTATCAAAGGCGGAAAATAACCATGCTAACTTATGTCAAAGTAGCAAAGCTAGATTTTACGTATGTCATATATGATATTGTTATAAACAAAGATATACAGTTGCCAGACACTTCCTGTGAGCCATAAATTTTGCCAGATACTTAAAAAAAAATGGGAACTTACGTAATTTTAGGAAGGCTGAATTTTAAATACATTATCAAGTATGATATTTTAAAATCTTTTCCAATGAGCCGGACAAATCTGACGGACCAAACATCTTTCCATGGTTATTTTCCACCTTTGATAGCTGCTACCTGAAAAACGGCTCCGCTTTTAGCTTAGCGAGTATCCATTCCTTTCTAAGTTTATATTAAACTACCGATCCTAATAATTTCATCTTTCCTAAAATCACGTAAGTCTGGGGTGACTGGGATCTCTATACAAAGATAGATCAACAGACTGACGGACATGATCAAAATATAAGGATTCCCTTATGGCAAAACAGGTACGTAATCCTAAAAATTAATTGTTACAAAAAACAAAGACCATGTCTTCGCTAATTAAGATCTCCGTGCAGGTTTTGATTAAAGAGGTTCCTTGTAACAGAGATAACGTTATTTAAGGTAAGCTTTGCACTGTCATGAATTCTCCAAATCATTACTACTTTATTACTTTGATACGTTTAAATTCATACTAATATAAATAACGTCAAAATATTATTATAAATGCGAATATGAATTTGTTTGAGAAGTTTTCACGCTTTATAACTACGTAATAGAACGTCATGAAATTTGGCTTACACGTTAACAGGAAAGAGCATAGGGTACTTTTCATCCAGAAGAAAGTACTTATCCTGAGGGTAGACGAATATAACTGAAAAGATGTCACTCCGATCATTTTTAATTGGCACCACCGTTTTTTTTTTAAGTGAAACTTCTTTAGAATCGTTGTTATTTGTAACTTGATGAAACGAAAAAGCGACAATATAAAGAGATTAACACATATATAGGACTAAGCCTTCGAGAGATGAGATAGAATATATTATGTTTAATCATTATGCTTATGCTGATAGAGTTGGAAATGTTTTGAAGTTTTTCGATCATTCTTCACATGTAATGTTTTAAAGCTTAAATATAATTATTATAAGGATATTAGCTGTCCCTGTAAACGTTGTCCTGCCCTGAAGATATAAAATTTGGAACGCAATTGCAATAATATTTGTCCTACAAAATGAATGGTTTGACTAGAGGGGAGACTTTTTGATCAAACCAAACGTTTTGTAGGTCAAATATTCAAAAATTATCTTGAGATTTAACAAAAAAAAACCCAGTTAGTAATACATTTTTGAGAATTGTCAAATCGACATATTTTATCCCTGCTATCCACCCTAACACAGTCGAAAATGTTTCTCAAAGACCAAGTTGGGCGTCTCATCAAAATGAAGCTACTGACGGAAATTTAGCTTGACAGTAATTAATACCAAAAATGGACGGTGGATCCCTGGACTATTAGGTCGTATTTGAGAATATAAAATTCGGGTATAACAAACTATTCACAACAATAATTTGCAATCCTTTTTTGTGATTGCAATCAAATGCCAATTATAATTCTTGTTTTCAATATCCACTACTAAATTGATACTCATAGCATCCTTTTGGTTATATAAACTGTATATATTTTTTAATATATACAATGAATCATATTTAAGTCGGAAATTATGTGAATTTGAAATTTAGCTTCATATTCAAATGAATATACCTCAATTATAATAAAAATAATAAAATCATTTATTATGTAAAACGTCGTTTATTTAAATGAAATGCACTGAATATCACCAATATAGTTTAAATTTTAAATGATGCCGTCATACAATTATAACATCTTATTAGGAGTATTATTCAGGAGCGAGGCTCTTTTAGGTACATCAAGGCTACTATGGAGTCAATAAATACTCCGACTACAACCCAAAGATTCAATGTTTATTTGGGTTACAACAATGCTTCCACAATTGACTGGTGTAAAGTAGCCTTAAGGTGGTTCTAGGTAACTCCTTCCTCAGGAACGGTGTGTACAAATCTGGCCGTTGGGAGTCCCACAAATTCCTCGGTGAGGCCCCTGAGACCCTGCTGTGCAGATGTATTCGCTCCACGGTTATCGATAAAAAATGTTCTAATATTTTTGTATCTTTATTAAACATTAACATCTGGATGAAACTCCGCTTTTTTACCACCGTCTACTAAATAAAAATTTATAAAATAGTCGAATTTAATAAACTAAAAGTAATTGCTACTATTCTTCTTGAAGATAAGTCATGTTCTATAATGTAACTAACATCAAAAGTGCACATAACAACTAAACATCCAAACGTGAGGAAATCAAATGAATTTTAAATACTCTATAAGATGTTTTAGATATTTTTTTCTTTATCTGTGTATTTAACGATTTATAATAATTAGGTGGCATTCATGTATATTATGATTATTTCATAAGTTTAACCGATTGCTAGCAAATTCTTATGACGCCTAAGAATCTAATGTGCAATTACAGTAAATAGATAACTCTTACATTTTATAACTATTCATGAAACGTGCATGATGGATGTCCGAAGAAAAAAATAGTGGACTGCCAGGTTCGACGGCTCATCTGATGGATAGTAGCTACCGTCGCATATGGAGATTGGAACGTGCCACTAATATGCTCGCCTCGAAGGGCCTACTGGAACCTAGCCACTAATGCTGGAACAGAACTCAAGGTTCTTATGGCAGCATACTCTATTTGATGGGCAAATACCCTACCACCTGGATGTGGGCTATGTTATCGTCCATAATATCAAAATCTTTATTATTACATAGTATAAAACTAAGTTGCTTTCAACATCTGTGAATATATCCGCTAATGTCCTATACTGCGCAATGGATTTTTAAGCGGTTTCAATCGTCAGCTACATAATATATAGAGAAAGATAAATACATTTATATATATATATATATATATATATATATATATATATATATATATATATATATGGGGGGGGAGACTTTATAATTTAATAAAAGAAACTGTAAGTATACGAGAAAAACCACTCTAATTTATATGTATATAAACCTAATTAAGTTTCCATGTAAGTAATGAAGTAAAGTAGAATTAAGTTCTAGGGTTAGACGTGAACGTCGATGCGGGGAGAATTCTGTAATTTGTAAAAAAAAAACGCTTCATTAATATGGCTTCATATAATTATTGTTGGATTTATTTACTATGAAGAACGGTCAATTATAAAGCAAGGCACTGAATGGTAAATAACTCGGTTTGATGTAAAAAAAGGTAAAGGTAAAAAATGTACAAAAAGAAAACTTGTTTTGCGACTTGTGGTTTAATACACACCGGAACGTTTAAAGCAGCGTTACACAAGAGTCACCTATAAAAAATACAAAATGAAATTTCAACTGTCAATCTTAAATCGACTGAACTGGACGAATGATGAGAACAATGTCCATATATTTTATGAAAAAACTTGCTCTACCACATATTATTAAATACTATTTTTTGTATATCAAACAGGGGAGGGACATTGAAATGAACTGAGATATTTTTTAATTATCTTATAAAATGTTATAGCCTTATTTTTTTATAGCAGGAGTTTAGCAGACAGGCAGACGGCCCACTCGATGGAAATCGGTTACCATCGCCTGTAGTCATTTGCAACAGCAAAGGTGCTACAAATGCGCTGCTGCTCTCTTAAGGAAGACTGGAACCTGGTCAATATTTTTTTTTTTGAATACGCAGGGGGAATATCTTTGGAAACCGTCCTCGGGCTCTTTGGGGGAAGAGCCTAATGCATCGCAGAAACATGCATTGCATGTTCCCACACACTCTCTCAGCGACGGGTTCTCCACCCTAACTTCAAACAGAAGCTGTCGCGAGAATCCGATCGCCGCACTACCCACTAAACCTAAACCTGCGCCCCTGTATCAACGCTTTTACGGGGCTTCAGGGAATTCAGAACAGAGTTACTGCACCGTGACGCCTCTACGCTCGGCAATACTGGGCCACCTCGGTGACAGTGCGACCCACTTCATAATTGTTTATTTTTTTATGTTTAAGGCTGGGCAACTAGGCCTTTAAGCCAGGCACCATTGTATTGTAGGCTACAATCGACACCATTCAATTGAGTTCTTGTGAAAACTCGAAAGGCCACATTTGGCTATATAGTTCATATTTCTCGCAAAAACACATAATTACTACTCAAAAACTATCAATATCCTACAACTATTGTTCATTTTAGAGTAATTTTACACATTTTTAGAAAATAAAAATGCACAGCACAACATCCCCTTTCAATTCCGCCCAAAAACTCCCTTCATCAATTTGGGGCAAGGTTGTTAGCGACATATTTTACATCAGGGGTGGTAGCCATCCAGTCGGGCAAATGCCCTACCACCTGGCAATATATGTCATATAACCATGTATGTCATTTTTATTTATACTTTTTTTCCTTTTTGTTTGTTGCATAATAATTAAAGATAATTTATGAAATTCCTTTGAGTCAAGTTGCCTCGAAGATATCGCTTTTAGCGATAAGGCCGCCTTTTGTTTTATCAAGTAACTATTGTCTTGTGCGTTGTTGTAATTTTTGTATTGGTGAACAATAAAGTGTTGTCTATGTCTAGCCTCATAAATTTTGTACGATCGTACAAAGTTATGATATATGTAAAAGTAGTCAAATAGTGCATTAATTATTATTTTTAAACAAGAAGAATCTGTGCAGGAATGGAAAAAGAATACGAATTCCGGCATTGGCGCGGCCTATCGTATGAGGCGACAAAACAGCCCACAGCCAGATGGTAGAGTATTATCCCGTCTGGATGGCTACCACCCCTGGTCTAGAGTATGCCATAACAACCTTGAGTTGTGTTTTAGCATTAGTGGCCAGGTTCCAGTCTCCCTTTACAGAGCGGCAGCACATTGTCCGCAGGCGATGGTAACCGCATTCTATCAGGTGGGCCGTCTATCTGTTTGGTGAACTCGTGCAATAGAAAAATTATTTCTCTGATGATAGTTTTAAAGTAAAATGATCAAATGTCATTTTATTGCGTGTTATGTTACATAAATACTTTTTTTTATTGCAGGAGATCAGCAGACAGACAGACGGCCCACTTGATGGAAAGCCGTTACCATCGCCTATGGACATTTGCCACACCAAAGGTGCTACAAATGCGCTGCTGCTCTCTTAAGGGAGACTGGAACCTGGTCACTAATGCCGGAACACAACACAAGATTGTTATGGCGACATACTTTAGACCAGCGGTGGTACCCATCCAGTCAGGCAAATGGCCTACCACCTGGCTGTGGGTTCTTGAGTCGCCTCTTACGACAGGCCGCCCGGCCGCAGGAAATTGTATTCTTTCTCCGTTCGCGCACGAATAAAAACTACTAAAATTTATTAGAACACGTGTCCGTATTTCTATTATTACATGAAATATTTTAACGTTCCGAAAACCTGTTTTTATAACATTTTCTTGCGTCGTGTACTGACCTTTAGGAAAACCTAATACAAGAAACAACATCCTGATAAGATCTTTATAAGACTTTAATTAGTCTCGGAATTGTTAGTTACAGATTTGTGAATCTAACAAGCTGTGCCTGCCACTCGTCTGCACGAGATTTAAACACATTCATATTTCATTTTTATCATCATCATTAAATTTTATTTGTCTATTTTTTTCTTTATTCATCGTTATGTAATACTAGCTTCTCCCCGCGACTTCTTCCGCGTGGACTAATTAAAAAAAACTTCAACGCACAAGTGGAAAAACGAATGGCAACGGATAAGTGGCAAAACGAATTGCAACAAAATTTTAACTTGCAGTTTTACGGGTAGATTGTTAACGTACTTGTCTTCAAACAAAAACTTCAAGTTAAAATTTTCTTCCGATTCGTTTTGCCACTTATCCGTTGCCATTCGTTTTTCCACTTGTCCGTTGAAGTTTCACTTCTACTATGTGTCCCAGCACACATTACGATTTTTCGCAGGATTACTGCAAATTATGATTTGGTTAGGTTAGGTACATTTTAATGAATGCATTTTTTATTTAAAGATATTTTATTTTATCAAACAAAAAACTGAATTCGATCCGGAACCAAAAAAACGCATCCATAATCTACTCTAAATTATGCCGCCTCTCACCACGTCTAGTCTAAATTTATGCCGCTCTTCCACGCGCACGTAACACTTTTTCGTGACAGAAAAATCCTAAGACCTAAGACAAAAAGAAGAAAGTTAAAAAAAACTCTCTGAGTTTGAAACATTCTTCATTGGTGCTCCGCTCCTATTGGCCTTAGTGTGATGATATATAATTTATAAGCCTTCCTTGATAAACGGGCTATCTAACACTGAAAGAATTTTTCAAATCGGACCAGTAGTTCCTGAGATTAGTGCGTTCAAGCAAACAAACAAACTCTTCGGCTTTATATATCAGTATAAGATATAATTATTCATTTGAATCGGGTTACATGAAAGAAATCGTTTTCAGCAATAAGGCCGCCTTTTTTTTAAATAAGTAACTACTATATTGTTTTGTTGTTTTGGTGAGTAATAAAATGTTATCTATCTATCTTATTTATTCATTCATATCTTCTGAATCCTGGAAGATATCACAATGAAATAAACATGAAAATTTCACATAACATTGCTGTTTTAATCCTTACAATTATGATTGAAATCTGTTAAACCGTTTTGAAACGTATTCCGGACTTGCAAAAAGACTGCCTGACCAAAGTTCTCTATACGTTTAAGCATTGTATTATTACTAAATAACAGTTTTTTTAATTTTGAAATCACACTTCAATTTTTTAATAGGTACTTATAGATAGGCTTATTTAAACGGATAGGCGTTATATAATATATTTAATGTCAGGAGCCTTAAGAACAGACGAGCGAGCATGACAAGAGTTAATGAATGTCAAAGAAGCAAGTGAGCTGTGTAAGAATAAGCCTAAATGGCGCTCTGTTGTTCGTGCCTACCCCGCAATGGGAACTGGCGTGAAGTTATGTATGTATGTATGTCTACTATCGGCGGTCGATAATTGATCAGTTACCACTTGATCAGTTATTCGAGAATGATTTAAATTAATAATTGGTCCCGGTCGATGACGCTGCAATCGGGTTCTAGATTTTTATTTTTTAAGGGCATTACAACGTCTGCCGGGTACAGCTAGTAATGATATAAGAATTTAAGCAGGCTTAAAATGAATCCAGTGATTTGAAATTTGATATAGTGTACTCTTAATAACGAGAAAAAACACAGGATGCTTTTTATCCCGGAAAATTAGACAGTTTCCGTGTAATAGCGTGGGGCCGTGAGAATATCTTTACATATGTATTGTCGTAACGTGTAAGTAATGAGCACATATATGTACTCATCTATACATAGAGTTACTTAATATATAGTGGGAAACATATTATGTTATTCATCCATTTTTACATACTATATTTTTTTAAATACACAATAAGAATTTTAATTAAATTATTTGATTTGATCTTCAGGTGATCATAAGGCTGATGCTTACCTCGGGCAACGCATCAGTACGGCGATCCAACGAGGAAACGTAGCCAGCCTTCTGGGCACTTTATCCATAGAAAACGGTGATCTAGGCTCAGTATTCTACTTATAGTCTTGAGAGACTATAAGTAGAGTACAATATAAATAAGTTAAGTTTTCTTTTATAGTATAGCATTATTACTACTTATATTAGTTTACTAGCTGTACCCCACAGACGCTGTCCTGCCTTTAAAAAATAAAATCTAGAACCCGATTGCAGCACCGGTTTCGTTCTCATCCCTGCTCCGTGCTGTTTACGGGGTGAGAAGGGACACCGGTAGACGCCTGGCGGGAATAACTGATCAATTATCGACCGCCGAGAGTAGAAAATGATTAAAGTACTAATATCGCTATTGAAAAATAGGGGTTGGTGGTAGGAAGGTGAAAATTTAGGATTGTATGTATTTTTTACAGCTGAATAAAAAAAATTGCCCAAAAAATTTATTTAGGGTGGGTCACCCTTATCATTTAGGGGTATGAAAAATAGATGTTGGCCGATTCTCAGACCAACCCGATATGGACACAACATTTCATACAAATCGGTTCAGCCGTCTCGGAGGAGTTTGGTAACTAACAACACCGCGACACTAGAATTTTATATATTAGATAATATTGTACTGCTCTAATAAAATATAAGTACGCGTAAGAAAAAATAATATTAGGGAAAGAAGCAGTAAAATGCTGTACAGGTAATGGCCTGATTATAAACAATATATATTACTTTGAGTCATGAGTATACTTGTTTGCCTACTGATAATTCTTATACATATGTGGTTAATGTGTCACAAGTAAACCGCACTATGTCAACAATATTTGTTACCGCAAATTTATTTTCTATGGTTACATATATTCGTTTTTTGGGATCGAGACCCTGAGACCATCGAAACGCCTGGTAGTCGTCTCACGTGACCAAAAGACTGGTCTATACCTCGGACAACGCATTAGCGTTGCCATATAGCGAGTTAATGTAGCCAGTCTTTTGGGCCCCGTAATACCGCTGCAGGGGCCCTCTAGCATCTAGGGAGCAGAGGAGTCTTCACCCCTGTTGACGAAGTGAGTTTACCTAAGTCTCACGCTCTTCCTGCCATAAGCGCGGGGCACATGGGAGGAGGGTGGTTTTAGTGCAGTATTGAGTCTTCGAGTCTCCACACAAGCCGGCGATTTGACTCTGGTGCGCCCATTCGTGGGTAACACCTCTCGTCACTAGTAAAGGACCCGGTAGGACGCGAAACGCATTTCCCCCCACCTCAAAAAACACCCCGGGCTTTTGGGCACGTTTTTACTTTCTATACATAGTTTTATTTACTTCAATAGTATAACAAATTGTGTTTTCTATGTATATACATATTATCACTGAAAAAGTTATATCACGTGATAGGAAAATATTTTGTATTATAAATAAATAATGTTGTTTTCTCGAGTACATAATTTATTTTCTAAATATATTAGATGTTCAAAAAACAGGAAATGAAATCTTAAAATCAATTAAAAACTAAAATTAAACTACGTACACATAAAACAAAATTACACAAGTGCAATAGATATATATTTGTGGAGTTCGATGTTGAGACTTTACGGGCAGGGGGTCGTGAAGCTTATTGGTTTTATAGAGACGTGACATCTCGTTTGATAGAGATCTTAGGTGTCTAAAGTACTGCACTATATTTAAGCCAACGCTAATGTGTTGCCATCCAACGCGGCAGTACGGGATTTCAGGCACGTTCCCAATAAACAATAATTTGCAAGCTATGTACTATTTGTAATTTTGTATGACACTGCATATAATTTAATTTAGTGTATGTATAAAATATTAAAATAAATTATATTTAGATTTAAGTTTCACTTTTTCTGATTTAAATAGTTTCTTATAATTTGTTTTGTGCTGAGTTGCCAAAATTTTTGATAAGCACTTGCTAGCTTTTGAAAATTATTTATTTATTTAATTTGTTTAGGATCCATACAATAGATAATATTCTTAATATAAAACACAAAATTAATACACATATAAATAAAGTTTCAAGTTTAAAGTTCACACGTAGTAGAAGTCAAACAAAGTGTGATAAGGGGTGGCAGGGATTCTAAATTTCGTGACGTCACATTTCATATATTATATCGTTATAATATATTTAAGCTTTAAAACACGAAATCTGAAGTATTAACGAAAAAATTCAAAACATTTCTAATTCTATCAAGTGGGCAGGCAACTTATGCATTCTTATAACTAAAATCGTCAATTGATTTACCTTCATACTTTTAAATAATTATTTGTTTTAAACAAAACGGGGCACTGAGCGGGAGTCAAGGTCATAAGCGAGGGAGAAACTAAAATCAAATAAATCAATTGTCATCCTTAACGCAATTATGTATACTTATAAGTATATTAATACGTGAAGCAAAAACTTTGTACCCCTTTTTAAGAAAATTGCGCGGACGAAGGAGTATTTTCATAATCCTTCGCACACTTATGGTTTATACAGAGAAGAAGCGACGAATGCTAATATTTTTTTTTATTATGCATAAAAATACATTATACACACTACCATGTATTTGATACACACGCATATATACTCTTTTGTTTATTGATACAGTCAAATTAACAGTGTATGTAGCCTCTATAGTCTTTGACATTAATTATTGTGGTCGAATTTCAACCACGGGAGGCGGAATGTACCAAATATACCCGTATTATCATATTTGCTCGGTTCGGGAGGACTCAATCGGTCGTTGTCGGCCGGACGTGCAGAACTATTTCATTTGACACCTCGGATTTGACCGACATCTTTGCAACGGTGGGCATAGTTCCTGGAACTATTACGATCGAGAACTACACACCTCTAGATGCCAATATTCCAATTGTACTCCGGGCAAACGAGTTAATCGAGATACACGTGTCAGTGCCGTCGCGCAAATCTTTTTTTGCCGAATATAATTAAAATATGTTTTGCCCAAATCTTCAAAACGCGTTATACTGCGGCAAGAACAAAACGGCAATAAAAAGAAAAATATCACTTTTGCATATTTCATACCGTACTTCTTAGCTGAGAGCTGATGTTTTAAATTAATAAAAGATACATAAATAAAGTGGATTCTATTCTGTACACGTTAAGTTTGAAATTACAGTGAAGCGGTGTTAAGTTTTACATTTATTAATTTAGCTTTCGCCTTTAAACCTGGCTCATAGATTCAGTTAGTGCAAGTAATAATTTCAAGTCAATAAATTGCTTCGTTAATAGAGTTATACGTACTATATAACAATATACATATATGAATAGGATCTGCAGAGTGGAATGTAACTGTCCATCTTGACTTAAACGTAACCACTTAACATTGTAGTAGCTTAGTGGTTAAGAAACGCAGTTTCTAAGCCTGGTCACAGAACTAATGTGTATATTGTTACAATGGCCATATGCCGCCAATTAATTAATGGTGAAACCTACACATCGAGATAACGAACGTATCGAACCAGCCAATCCGTTTAGACAATCAAGAATGGGAGATTCAAGCTCACTAGTGGAAAGGGAAAATGGGCTGATATTATTATTATAATTACAACAATTTATATACGAGCCCTGTTTTAAAACTGAAAACGAGTGTTCAACGATCGGAACATGTATATGTATATATAGTTATAGGAACCGTCAGTGAATTCTATACACTAAAAACTTATACGTTGTAATATTAGCAAGCTCGACAGCTAAATTGTTTTATTACTTAATCACTGACAAGGCCGAATTGACGACCCCGGCCTTCGACACGTCTTTTCAACATTATAAACCTTGTACGCATATACGAAAATTGTAGTGTATATATACCTCTATAAATAGTAGGCTCGTGAGTATATCTGCAAACTTTTATATAATTAAACTTGGCTGCGGTAGCATAATGGCTAGCGCAAGCATCTCAAACTCAAAGAGCGCAGATTCGAATATCTTAGGCAGTTTTTCAACCTAATATGCATGTTGTTATAAATCCCACGACCTTACAACAGTGAAGGAAAACTTTGTGATGAAACCTGCACATCAAGATAACCGATGTATAAAATCTGCCAAACCGCCTTGGACTAGCGTGGTAGATAAACTGACCGATCCCGTATAGTGGGAGGCCCGAGCCTAGCAGTGGGACGTTTATGTATTGTTATTATTATATTATTATTTTTATTGCGAGCTAGCAAATAGGTAGACGGCCCTCGTATATGAAAGTGTTTAATGTCGCGTACAGACGTTTGCAACACTAGGCGTAAAACTAATGCGTTCCCAGCCTTATACAGGTAATGTACATTGTAAAAATATTAGGAACAAAAATAAATTAGAAACTCCCACATGTAGGCTCCACAAAGTTTATTATAGTTTTGTGGGACAAAACATATTTTTTTAAAAAAATTCCAAAAAACGTCCAAGAGCTTTAAATAAACAAATTCAAAAAAATTATAAAGCTAGGTTTATGCGAGAAGGCTTATTATAGGGCGAAAGATTTTGTAAACGACCACACCGAATGGTTATAATGCGAGCGTCACCAAGCTTTTTTTTTCTTTTTACATTCCTTCGATATATGTAGGAATTTAAAAAGTGGGTTGGATGTTTATCGGATCGCAAGTGTAGATTGAATGAGATGAATGATGAAGATTTGATTTAGGAATGAACGATGAACTGTCGTGAGTTAAGAGAGTAAGAGGGTGGTTGGGTGTGTATGTAAGGTTGTAAGTTATTTTTTAAAGTGTTTATTTCAAGAACATTTATTTTAATTCAAACGAGCCAATTTCTAAGCAACACCACACAGACACACACACACACACACACACACACACACACACACACACACACACACACACACACACACACACACACACACACACACACACACACACACACACACACACACACACACACACACACACACACACACACACACACACACACACACACACACACACACATATAATTATATATATATATATGTGTGTATATATATATATATATATATATATATATATATATATATATATATATATATATATGTATATATAATTAATGCACATGAACATATGATATTTTTCATCCCGGAAAACGAGATTTTTTATTGCATAAGTTCAGCAGATAGGCACGCGGCCCACTGGTGGAAAGCTGTTACCATCGCCTGTGGATATTCGTAACACCAAAAGTGCTACCAAGTGCTGCCGCTCTCTAAAGAGAGACTGGAACCTGGTCACTAATGCCGGAACACAACTCAAGGTTGTTATGGCGGAATTCTCTAGAGCAGCGGCGGTAGCCATCCAGATGGGCAACTATCTTACCACCTAGTTGTGGATCATTTTGTCGCCTTGTACAGGCCACACGGCGGCAGGAAATCGTATTCTTTCTCCCTTCCTGCCCGGATAATTTAATTTATATCGATAGTAATGGCAATCATAAAATATGTTTTGTTGAAAAAAAAATGGATATTTTTGACACGATATTAATTTGAAATGTACCCGAGCAAAGCGAGAAAGAGAGAGAAACGATTAAGCTAATATTCAGACCGTGACGGTTTCATGAACTCCTAAAAATCTAAGACAAAATTAAGCTATAAAACTCAACACCGAGTAAAACTTTCCTCTTATTTTTTTTACATTTATGATAACTAAGTAGGTGTAGTAAATAGGTTTCATAGCAATATTATCAGGATACCAAATTACTTAATAACCCACTTATGTATTTGCGCAAACTGTTTACGAAGTAAACTTTAAAACAAAAACATGTATTAACAAGGACATTATACTATTATTTTTATTTGTCGAAATTATCTTTATAATACAGTATCAAAGTTTATAAGTGAGTTTTTCCGTAAATATTTTTAAGGTGGTTAAAATTCTGTATTGATTCTTGGGGTTACCTTGAAAATGGCCGCCGCCGTCTGTTTTGGTCAAACGTGGAATATTCTCATGGTTTAATTAGCTATATCCGCGTAAATACGACTCGAGACTCAAGTACTTCATAAATAAATGTAATTATAATTGAGAATGTTTAACGCGCTGTAGCAAACATTGGAAGCTGCGGGGCTCACCGTCCTTATATGCAGGATTAATTTACAGCGTGACCTCCATGTAACGTCACTCGATTTAACGACAAACTCCCTTTAGCGTCGAAATCGATGATACAGTCTATATAGCATTACAACCACTCTCAATAACGATAACAATTAAGTAATAAAAAGGACCTATTATGCTGCCAAAATTAGTAAAAACTGCGTCACAGCTACGCAGTTTACGTTCTTTTATCGCTGTGTTATGCTAGACTGTAATAAACTTGACTGTCGGCATCATGTATACCGACATTTCTAAGTACTTCCATTATCACCAAGATGCCTCGTATTGCAAGATATGAATAAAATAAGTAAAAAAGTACAACAAAATTAATGGTGCAGCAAAAGATGTCGGAGAAAAATAACAGACTTCTCTCCATTTAACGACAACTCTCACAATCACAATGCACAGTCTCTTCGGTGTCGTTATATAGAGTTTACACTCTATTTCGATTGTAATATCTGATAAAGAAAGAGAGAAAAAGACCATTTTACCAAACAACGACAACAACGATGTTCCGCTAAAATAATGAGATAAAAAGAATATTAAAGTTTAAAATTGGAGAATACATACATATAGGTATACAATATACATAGAACTACTATAGATGGAAGGATTATAACTGTCATGATCGGAATTGACTGAAAAAAGTTTTTCGAATTTTATTAATAAAAGAAATAGTATATCCAAACTTCTGTTATATTATCACATAAATGACATAATATCTAAAATATGTAATAGACATTTATTTCTAAACAAAATACTTTTTTTAACGTTATGTACCGGATAGTTCGTAATTATATTCTAAACCTTGGCGGATATCGAAATAAAACCTGCAAGAAATTTTCCTATCTAACTTACGAATAGACTGACAAACAAACATTCTAAAAATTGTCCTTTTTGATTAGACATCGCATAAATAGCAGAGTTCAACAAAAATCTCGATATATATACACACACTTACATCTTCAAAATCTTTACAGTACAGCGTATCGTTCATTATATATAAAAATCAGAAGAAAATAAATAATTTCCCTGTGTTATTCTTTCTTATAGGAAATCGAAAAGTGCGATGCAGCTGCATACATCTTGTCATTTATTTTGAAGTCAAAGACAGTCTTTTGTTTTATTAATATATATTTCAAGATTTAATCTTCGTCATGTTAAAAATCGAAAATACTAGTTACTGTAGCACAATGACCTGAAATTAACTCTAATTCAACAACCCGCAGAATTGTTTTCATACTTCAAAACATTTCAAGCTGGAACCTTTTAAGCAATAACAAATAATTTTCACAATATTTCACATAGCATTTTTATTTTATCAATGCATTCTATTTATGAGCATGTCAACTATTTGACGTCTATTGCGAAGTAAATAAGATCACTTGATAAGGCTAGTATTAAGCACTGCTAGAATTTTGCTTTGCACCGTACAAAAGTAAAATATAATACAATATTATTGTAAATCCCGAGAATTATACTTTTAGTATAAGCCTTCATAATATCCTAAAATTACTGATTAAATTTGAATTATTATAAGACTTAGAAAATCTACCATTTATAAAAGCAATATAGAAATGAAGAGGAAAATTGTTTGGGCATTTAAATGCAAAGTAAAAGGTAGAATAACGTAGAGAAGACGTATTACGTATCAATAAAACTAAATTTAAATATTACATTAGTAGAATTAGTTTTATTAATTATTATTATTATTTAACAAAAGTGGGTCGTTTTGGTCTTACGCCAAAAGGAAGGTTTGCGCAGAAAATCAGCGTTGTATCGGATATCCGTGCAGAAACGGAGAAAGAATACAATTTCCTGCGGCCGGGCGGCCTGTCGTAAGAGGCGACAAAAGAACCTACAGCCAGGTGGTAGGGTATATGCTCGACTGGATGGCTACCACCCCTGGTCTAGAGTATGCCGCCATAACAGCCTTGAGTTGTGTTCCGGCATTAATGACCAGGTTCCAGTCTCCCTTAAGAGAGCAGCAACGCATTTGTTCGTATTTGTGGTTGCAAATGTCCATAGGCGATGGTAACTGCTTTCCATCAAGCGGGCCGTCTGCCTGTCTGCTGAACTCATTCAATAAAGTAAATAAAAAATATACAACAGGTCAGAAAACTACCTAAATGCAGCATGTTTACCGGCCAGGATTCGAACTCGCGCTCTTTTAGTTTGGAACACGTGCGGTTACCATTGAGCTAATACGTCTTCAAAACTCATAAGCGATGGAGATATATTCAATTTAATCTACTCAATTTGTTATTGTGGCCTAGATATGCGTATTTTATTTGAATCGAGAACAAGAAGACGACGGGAAATCGCTATTTGAAACAACTTGAATGTGAACAGGATTAATTCAAAATTGATTACTCAAATTAAAATCCTTACGGTACTGAGCATGTCAATGTTATTCTACTTTTCGAATGGCTGTTTCCAAATCCCACTGACAGTTATAAGTGGGTAAGATTAATATGACCGCAATACTTTAATGAGGATCTTTAATTGATTGATCCTAGTGATGTAGGAACAAGTTACTCTGAAGAATGCTCGCTGGTCTTTAGTTTACGTTAATGATGATGTCTAATTCAATTTTTTTGTTATATTTTGTTAAATATGTACCTAATAAATTAAGAAAGAAAGAAATTAAGGTTTGGCCATAAATGAAGGTTTCCTGGGCAATTTAGCAAAATCCATTACTTTTAAACTGACTTAAAAAAAGAGGTTCTCACTACACGCAAATATTTCTTATATGTGTTTTGCGGTACCTTTTTACTTTCTGTACTATTTGATGATGATTCTTTCTGTATTCAATTCAGTAGAACTTCAACAAAATGGTCCTATATAAATTTTATTGCCGGTTTCCGAATATATAACAGTAAATTCATGAAAATTCTGAAATCGTGTTAGCAAACCTCAAAAATACCATAATGAAATTAATTTTGTTTTATAAATGATTTTTGAGGTATTGACTTTTAAACGTAAGAGTTTAAATTTGTAGCCGTTCATCGCTAAAAAACTATTTTATGTGTAAAATCCAACACGCACATGGCGCATTTTCTAAATACTTTTTAAAATGTTGACTTTGTATTTATTTTATTAACTAATTAAGTCAAGTACTGCGTCTGTCTATCACTAATGCGCTAAAGAATAAGAAGTTTGCATCGTGAATAATCGATTTTATTTTTGCTAATTAAAACGCTTTGTTGCAAAAGTAATTCGTGTTTCTTTTTATTAATTAAAGTATCGGTACTTTGATTAGATAATTATGAGTACGTAAAGTTGGGAATAATTTAATTTTTTAGTCAAAAGATAACCGTAATAAAACTTTAGTAATCCTGCTATGTGCTTCGGTCAAGAAGACTCCAGCCAAATTGTTTTTACCAGAGGTGGAGGTTACTTCTTACAAGTAAAAATTTAACTGATAGTAAGCAAATGAACGTCGTCGTCAGCCAATAACCGTCCACATGCACATGAACGGTCTGTCAGATATAGTAACAAGCCACATGACGTGTAAGACTTGTTCATGCCAACACTCTTGGTCAATAACTGTTGTTTCATTGTTTAAGTTATGAGTAAGTTGTAAGCCACATGATTTACATTTTCAAAAATATTTTTCCTTAACAAAATTTAGGCAAATTCTGTCATTTTGAAGGGTTCCGTGAAGGTGACAAATTCCACCATTTTCTTCATTGAGTCACGGAATCACAAAGCAGCATTTAATCGAAAATAATCCGAGTTGTTATTCCTGTAGTACAACAAACAGGTTGACTACCCACCTGGTGCAAAGTGCTTACAGCCGCTTACTTACATCTGCAATATCAGAGGTGCTGCCAATGTGTACCAGTATTATGAAAGCTAGCCCCTGATGCGTGTTGTTATATCCACGTACTCTAGACTATGAGTAGTAGCCATACAAGCACGCAACAGCCCTACAACCTGATATATCATACCTCAAAATCTTGTTCAAATCAATTTTCCTTAAAAATAGTTTTAAGCTATAATTGAAAAAAAATATTAAACGTTCAATAAGAAGTCTGGCGGCCACACCACCTCCTAATTGTTATGTTGTTCATGATATCACTACAAAATCTCCTAGGGTTTAGTATATATGTTATAGTCAAACGTTGAAGCTCTGGCGCTCCCAGGTTTTACTAGTCAAACCTCAGGTCTGATATAAAGTCTTAGTCTATAGATTTTTTCATATTTTTGGTTTCTCTGTTTTTCTGTTTGTACGGGCTAATCTCCAAAACGACTGAACCGATTTAAATGAAATTTTGTATGGTGGTAGCTTATATCCTTGGTCAACATATAGGTTACATTTGATCCCAAAAAATTAAAGATTTCTCGTGCGATAGTTAAAAAACGAAGTCACGGGCATCAGCTAGTTATTACTATATTTCAATAGTTCCCTAAATAATGACTGTGTTATGCAAAGACACACTAATACACGATAAGACATGATGATTTAATAAGGCTACAGAACTGAAAAAATAAATATGTAAACTCACATACACCCAGCCATAAATTATGTATGATGTTAAAAATAAACCTTTAAAGGTGTTATTTTACAAAATACAGTAAACTTTTTGCAATTCATATATTCGATTCGTGATGAATCACTGAAATATGTATGAGACTGATACTCCAGAAACATGTATTAAAAATGTACGGAAACATGAAGTTGTTTATTACTTGGTGTACATACAAGCAGAATTTTCCATGATATCTAATAAATTTGTATGAGGTATTTGTCTCAAATTCATACATAAATTTATGATAGTTACCGTTATGATGTTTGTTTGTTCCTTATTCATAGCCTTGGAAATATGTATTCAAAATTTTATGCGAACGAATCTACAATTGGTGCAGCTGGCTGACCTTGTATATAACAGCGAGTTTTCCAGAAAATTACATTTATAAACGAAGTCATAGATTATATATCTTTATGAAATGTAACGGGAAGGCATATTGTATATATCGCTACATGATAGTGTAGTTAAATGATATGTAACAGAAGTCTTAATTTGTTTACAGCATATATATGTATACTTATACAAATTAGTTTGCAATATTTATATGTGAACTAAGACATATCCGCGGCACAAAGTACAATTCTTACACAATTCGTACAAATCTTTCCACATAATTCCAAACCGCTCCCGGGAAAATTCCTGCGGATATCCCGGGATAAACAAATCAAACATTTTATTAAGTAAAATTTACTATCGATCAGTGAAAAAAACATTTTTTTTAAATCTCACACTACATAGTCGTGTGGATCTCAAGAAATTTTACAGTACATCAAAATTTTATGTGTTCGTCACAGTTTTCACATAGCTTATTATATTATTTTTTAAATGCTATGGTACTGTGTCGCGGGGATTTCAAGTCAAACGTAGACGAAGTCGCGGGTACGTTCACATATAAATATTGCAAAATAATTTGTATAAGTATGTACTATGTTTGCGCGTAACACTTTCTTTATTAGATGGTTTTGTGCAACCACAATGTACAAACAGCTGTTGCGCACTGGGCGACTTCGTACCTTTACTCACTTAATAATTGCTATGCCTAAATTATTGTAAAATATAAGATTAAAATATTCCTTAGTAAAATCTGTTTACATTTCACCTTTATAACGTTTTATTAAATAATATTCTTTGATTTAAAATATATATATATGTGTGTGTTTGTGTGCAGTTCACACGCAGTAGAAGTGAAACTTCAGGGAATACTCACAGATAATTCTTCTCTAACTTTCATTAATATAAATATAATTATTTGGCTTACATCTGTCAACTTATTGTAATCAAATAAATTCAATCTAAATTACACTTTAAATCACTGGCATAATGTTCTAAATTCAATACAGTGGTTACGCTCAATTTCTTTTGATCTATGTGTAAAAGAATATCTGCCTTAAGTATATACCACATAGAGCTATAATTCATAAAAAAAATAAGTTTTATTTAAATTGAAAATTAATACTAACGGGTAAATGGAAACGGCGTGTTATTTCGAATCAGTTTAAGTTGAATTTTATGCGTTCTATCTCTTTTAGCGTCATTCTTTCGTTACATCGATTTTCAAATCACAACAATTCTAAAGAAGTTTTACTTCAATCAATAAAATTCAATTTTAAACTGGCGCTATATTTTCTAGATTCATTTTGTACTGCATATATAGTTTATTTTTTGGTATTGCCAATTTTTTTTTTTTTTTTTTGCAGGAGATCAACAGGCAGACGGCCCACTTGATGGAAAGCGGTTACCATCGCCTATGGACATTTGCAACACCAAAGTTGCTACAAATGCGCTGCTGCTCTCTTAAGGGAGACTGGAACCTGGTCACTAATGCCGGAACACAACTCAAGGTTGTTATGGCGGCATACTCTAGACCAGGGGTGGTAGCCATCCAGTCGGGCAAATGCCCTACCACCTGGCTGTGGGTTGTTAAGTCGCTTCTTACGACAGGCCGCCCGGCCGCAGGAAATTGTATTCTTTCTCCGTTCCTGCACGGATAAAATACTTTTTAATAGCACATTATGTTAAAAAATAAATAATACTGATAAGATTAAGCATTGCTATACAACGTGACAACGCAGCCAGCCTTCTGGCAACGTTCCCGGTAAGTGACAATGGTTTGGGACCAATAACTTATCTTTAGATATTTTCCCCCTTTTTATTTAATTTTAGGTTTTATATTGTATAGTTTCTAGTTTATTTTTAAGTTTATAGTTTAGTTTATTTATTTTTAAAATTAACTTCTAGTTAATAAATAATTTATGGCTGACAAACAATCTTCTGTGATTTTATACTGATAATAAAGCTACAGAACAAAAAATTGTAGTTGTAAAATTATTATATAATATAATTAAGATTGTTTATTATATTGTTAGAGAAGTATGATTTATTTTGGTATTAAATATTTTAAACCGTACATACAGATGTTGTAATTTGAGTAACTTATACCCGTCCTTTGATAAATAATGGCTTTCCTGTAATCGCACCTGCTTTATTGAAAACTGGACTTACCTTAATAAATAGTAATCACCAGTTAGTGGCAAACTAAGTGCCATTGTAACATATGCTACTTCATAAATATACATTATCACTTTATCGCGCATTCCTTTTAATGTTTTACTTTTATGTCCTTTTAATTACTTTTCCATGACTAAGTTGTTAAAGATTAACAATTCACGCTGAATTAATTACAAAATACCGTACATAGGAAGACACACCATAACATTGATTTGAACGTTCGTTGTTAATAGGTTTTTTGCTTGTCTGTATTTTGGATAACTGTAATACGCGCATTGAGTTGTTAATTTATTTTTTGCAACAACTCACTTCGATGCTTCGCTCACGTGACTGAAATCTATATCCCAAGGAAGTTGTACCGTTTCTGGGATAAAAGCATCCCTTTTTACAAGCTTTTATTTAACTTACAATGGATGTACCTCTGTATGTATGTATGTAAGTTCGGGTGGAATCTGGCAAGTTAAACTTGACCAACTTCTCGGTTTCCGATTGAGCTGAAATTTTGCACGCATATGTATATCGCGTGACAATGCAATAATATGGTAGCATGGAGCTGATCTGAGGACGGAGTCGGAAAGTGGCCATAGGAACTCCTATACTAAAAAAGATAGACCCGTCGTGTTTGGACTCGTTTTACTTGTCTCGGTTAGCACTCCGCGGCTAAATGATATCCATGATCTGAAAAGCTTGTATTTAAAAACCTTTTTGAAAAAGCTTATTATCCTAGTATACCTGGGCGCCAGATCTACTTTCGTCATTCCTACGTGCTGACCTGTCTATCTATGATCATTCTGAGTTTGGGTGTTTCCTCTTTGGAGCATATTTGACACAAACCTAGAGACTGACAGACAAAATATAATAAAGTTGTTATTGTTATAGTTTTTAAGGTTTACGATTATGTTCTTGTTTATAAGTTCGCTTCGTAGCATTAATTTTTATATTAGTATTTTGTTTTCTAATAGTACTAATCTTACTTTGTTTTTTATCTTTGTTTTGTTTTTCCGTGAATCACTGTAAAGGCCCTAGTGGAAGACCAGCGCTGATTGATTTAATCAGCATCATGCTGAGTTAGGATCGATTTAGAACTTCATTTCCTAGTCGTACTTTATTATTTATATGTATGTTCTGGTTTGTATGTAGTTTTAAATAAATATTTTTCTTTCTTTCTTTCTTTCTTTCAGTATAAGTTTTAAACATCTAAAAATAACCCGTTATATTGAAAGTACACGTAAACCAAACTTCGTTTAAATCGGTTACCCTCAAAGCCATGAAGGATGAACAAATAAACATAGCTGTCAACATTAAACATAAATAAATAAATCATTTGAAATTTTTAAATTATATGATTATGTATAATTTTCCAAATATTTCCTATATAGTTGTCTGTCAAATGCGAACAGGTTAAAAAAAATTAGGCATATTTTAATAAAGGAATAACAAATGTCGTCATTATAGAAACACGAACAAATTATGTAAAAGAAAAAATAGTGTATTTGCAAAAAAAAAAGTGATTTATAATAATCAGCAGTCTGACGTGCCTATGTCAAGTCTATATATATTTGAAACGATTTCTAGGCGAGGCTGCATAATTTCGACTACATTTCAATAAACTATATTCCACAGTATGAAACCATAAGATACCTACACTAAACATTTAAGTCTTATATAGGCGTGCATAATATGGACAGTACTGTAAGGCAGCTGTTTTAAATATAGCCCGTCGCCTAAGGGCCCGGCACATAAACGCGTTCGGCATCCTGCGACTGGTCGTCCACTTATTCGCGAGTCAACGGCCTACGATTTTTAATCACTGCCTCGACTTGGAATTTTATTATCCCTTTAAAATTAACTGTACCTTCAACCGCTGCCTTATACTATATACTAGCTAATTTATATTCATTGTATAAATTAAATAATGATTGAAATATTGCGTTTAGATTTTTATTCCACAATAATACATTTTTTATGTATAAATAAATTTAAAGTAAATTATTTTGCAATTTAAGAATAGGAATGCAGACACATGTACCATATATTCTAAAAAAAATACATATAAAAGAACAGGCGTTAAACTACCATGTTATCATTTAACATTGAAAATATCATGGTAGATATAATTTTAATTACTTTTCAAACATATAATTAATACGTAATTTGAATAATTTTACTTAAACCTACTTATGACGTCATAAGTAGGTACGCTCGCACTAAATCTATAAGGCTACGACAAAGTATTGATTTGTCTATTCGCTTCGCTGTAGTTATCTTTGATTATTATGTATAAGTAAGAAAATGGCAGAAATTAAATTATAAAATGACCACTCTGATGATTATATATATGTCTATGTGTTTGGTCGTATCAAGCTTTTTGAAAAACTTTATTGACTCTATAATTATCCAAATTAGAAGAGAATTATCCTTATAAAATGCTTCGTAATAATATAGTAAAATCGGAAAAGATATAAAAATTAAGGCTGGTATATGTAACATCAGAATGATAAAAAATCATTGAACATAAGATTGTAGAGTATAAAGAGAAAAGACAGAGAATCATTGATTTCCTGCAGTATGTACGATTATTTAAGACCATGGGCCATAAAAATGGCCTGGACTTTTGGAGGGCTTGCGTGGGGAGACAACATGTAGAGGCCCCTTGATAAATTTAATGTAAATGTGACGTGACAGTGACCGACGATTATCCCTGTCTACACCATATAAAATGCACCCAAGGACAAGTCCCGGTCAGTGTTACTACACTGACCCGGGCTTGACTATTGTAGAAAATTAGAACAAAAAATCTCACGGCTATTGGAATGAACTAGTGAGTCGCAATGTTATGGCAACATGGAAAAATGGGCAGACAATGACTCGCCCCACTCCCTGCATGGAGCGCAAAAAATGCTGTACAAGATTGGCGCGGGGCAACAAGGGTGTGAGAGACTAAGCGGTGTGGAGAGATGGGCTACAGGTTCACTGAAGCTACTTCTGACGTTATGCCATTTATCACTTCCATCCCTGGAGCTTGAGTCTTAGCCCTAGCAACCTCCACTCCGCCCCGGCAGGCTAAGGCAATCACGGAGGCGGGGGCCTTGCCTTGGCCCTCCGGAGTCGGATACGATTGGTCGCTACTCACCTAAGGCAAAACACCCCTGCAGTTCCTAAAGTTTCGCCACAAACCCGCACTGCGGGTTATATATATGGTATGATAATTATTGTATGTATAATGATTTTATTGATAGCAGTAGCATGTTATCCCTATCATCAATTTTAATTTCTAAGTGTTGGAAATATACGGAATAAATGGAAGTCTAAAATATAGCTCACATAAATATGTAAAATCAGAGGACTACCGATAGCCTACAGTATTTTGAAATCCCTTCGTGAATTGTCAAGATCTAGTAAATTAATTAAAATTCAGTGGATCCCATACAGATAGGTTTGCCAGGAAATAAGGCTGCTGATCGCCTCGCTAAGAAAGCTATTGATGATGGGGAACCTTTTCACTGTATGCCCTTATTTACTGATCTTTTTTTTTTTATTGCAGAAGATCAGCAGACAGGCAGACGGCCCACTCGATGGAAAGCTGTCGCCTATGGACATTTGCAACAGCAAAGTTGCTACAAATGCGCTGCTGCTCTCTTAAGGGAAACTGGAACCTGGTCACTAATGCCGGAACACAACTCAAGGTTGTTATGGCGACATATTTTAGACCAGGGGTGGTAGCCATCCAGTCGGGCAAATTCCCTACCACCTGGCACCTCCTGTACGTAGTCAAAAATAAATTCACAGAATTGTGGAAGGAACACTTCGATGAGAGATCCGTAACGAAGGGTATATGGTGTAGAACTATTCAACCCAATCTAACACGCTCACCGTAGTTTGCGGGGTCATCCTTGTCTAGATCTGAAATAGTGACTGCTTTTCGACTTCACTCCGGACACATACCACTAAACGGGTTCGGATTTTTAATGAAAAGATCAGTAACACCCAATTGCACAGTGTCAGGTTACAGAAGATGTATATCACATTTTGACTCTTATAAATAAAGAGAAAAAAAATGTAAAATCGTAGATTTCACCACAATAATTTTTCGATAATATTAACAGTCTGTAAGAAATTACTATTGATGCTGAGCAGTTAATATGTAGAATATTTAGATATTGTGCAAGGTTATTGTTTTTTTTATATATTCTCCATTATCATTATTAACCTAGTTAACTCCCTGTTGCGTTCGGAGCCTTTGCTTAGGAGTCCGGGTATGGTATCCTACTTTTTCGCCTCTACTTCTCGCGTTCTTTGGCATCCCTCATAGTGATATCGTGTGTAACAGTTTGAATTTTTTCGCTATATTCGTGTATAGATAGACAATCCGATGGTTCCAGATTCTGCGCCCATATAGATAGCCCCGCCGATATGTTGCCACCGCCTTGCTATACAATGATGTTTTTCATGATCACCATACCACTGCTCCATCGCTGACGTTCGCTTGACAGCGAAAGTGTCCGCACATTCTTATAAATTCAGCATTCTTGGTAAAGCAACTTGCTAACAGCATATTTTCCTTCGAGCTTCCTTGAATGATTTTACTGGTTCGTGATTATATATTCAGAACGCAACTCTTGAGATAACTTGATTGATTTATGATTGGCAATATGGGGAAAAATTATGTACGTGTCGGCAAAGTGTGTTTAGTCGTACGTTTGCGGAATGTATGTATGTACGTGTCTTATGTGACATCGCGAATCTTCGATGACATTATTTCAATACAGGCTATTGAAATAGTCGATACCCATTGTTTGGGATCACGATATTCACATGAAGGTTTTGTTATGGCCAGAACGTTTCATATATTACATAGATGGTCAGTTAATTAATTTTTATTCAACGTGTCCTTACGCAGGTTACCATCATGTCTTTTTCCCGCTAATAAAAACTCTAAGGTCTCTTAACGCCTAGTATTTGTGATAACATAAACATTGGATTAGTGTTACTTTTTAATTGCGAAAAAACAGACAGATGGCACGACGGAACGTGGCCATTGTCGTCTATGGACTTTTGCTACACTAGAGACGCCGCCACGAATTTGGCACCAACTTCAAGAATATTATATAAATTGATCTATACTATAATAAATCTGTAAATGGTTCGAATTTGTACGTTGCTAACAATGTTAAAAAATGGGGGGGGGGGGCTAATTCGGACTAGCAGATTCCGAAAATACAATTTCTAGAATTTTTGTTTGTCTGTCTGTCACAACATCATGTCAAACCTACTAAACGGATTTAAATGGAACTCGGAGTCTTGTAAACCGAGTTAACATTTGAATACTCGGACATTCTATCCCGATAAAACACGTCGTTTCCTTAGAATAGACGGATTAGCAAAATAGATGGCGCTGCAATCGCGCTTTTTAAATTCACTAACAAAAACCTACGTTGTCAGAAAAAACATGTCATTCCTTGTATTACTTCAAATAAGGTTGGATTCGACTCGCCTCTATGTTTTGCTAGGCAGTTGTCTAGACTTATGGACTTAGTTTCTTTATTATTCTTATATGTAATTATTTTATATGTAAAAAACCGAATTAAGTTTTTATGTAAGTAAAATAAAGCAATGGGAACAGCTACGGTTTGACACGCGGCGTAGCCGCGGGCAAGCTCTAGTTAATAATAATTACATAATAAACAGTAAGTGCATAGTTACATTAAACAATACAAATAAGGATGAAATCGTTTCAAAGTTATTCTTATGTTTTATTTTGTTGTCGGTCTTTTTATACCTATTTAGTTGTGAAACGGCACTTTGAAATTTACTACTGTGTGCAAATTCTCTCCCACTTGGCCGCTTTTAAATTTATTTTTTAGAAATTTGTAAGTATATATAATATAAAATAATAATGTTATATCATTGTAAGTCACAACGAATAGAATTGTAAGTAGCAGTGAATAGAATCGTAAGTAACAGTGAATAGAATTGTAAGTAGCAGTTAATAGAATTTTAAGTAGCAGTGAATAGAATTATAAGTAGCAGTTAATATAATTGTAATTTCTATACCTTAATGATTTTACTCACTGTTATAACAGTACACCAACAAAAACTTAAAACATATTTTGTACCAATTTTATACCTATCTATTATATATAATGACATATGTGATTTGTTTATAATTTTCCCGTAATTTTATAACTGTATTCAATATCTAATATAACAAATGTTTTTTTCTAAAAATATCAACAAAATATATTCTTTATATACATGAGGGTTTCTTAATCGCTTGTTATAAGGTAAGAAAAACAAAGGCATTAAAACTAATAACATGTTATTGTGAGTATTTTTTGCACATTTACCAAAACAGTACGCTGCAGTAAAAATTTAAGATCATAAAATAAGATGGTAGAGCTTCACGTAACTATAATCTTGTATTTCAGTGTTACTTGTATATATTTAGTTATATTAATTTTTTAATATTTTAAAGCAAAAACTTCTTTAGGCACATTGGACACTTTTGAGAGGGGGGAAAACACTGAATTCGCGTGCCTGTCACACTCAGACAGAAAGTTTTCACTTCTAACTTCCGACGTGCACTCCTATGGCGGTTAATTTATTTTTATTGAGCTGATCTGCTTCTTTTCGCGCATTAGGCAATAAGAGAAAGAAAGGAGCACAATAACTGCCCAAGCGAGTCGTGCTTTTTGACTTTGTTTGCTTCTTGACCTAGTAAATGAAAATGAAAATAAATGTATTTATTTCAAAGTGGAATCATACAGAATACTTATTGAAATGAAAGTCATGAGTCTACCACCGTTTCCAAAGCAATTTTAGTTATTGTTAAAGGAGAAGAAGTCGCGCAACAAACTCCCAAGCAACATCTTTACTTCATAATTATTATTATTCGTCTTCTTTAATTTAGTTTGTACTAAAACAAGGTTTATCAAAGTAATTTCTACAAATAATTAGGGAAACAGCTTGGTAGCGATCATATTATGCCTACTGCGGTGCGGTCGTCTAGATTTAATCCACATTCTTTTTGTGATTTGTTTCACTAAGCTGGATTTAATGTTCTAACGAAATTAATAATGCCAACTGCATTTGTAAAATATCCATTTCGCTACTTTTTGTTAACGTATAAAAATATCGAACAATTTTGACAGCAAAAAGATTTATATGCCCCAAACTTGTTATCTTTTCCCTGTATTATGTTGATCGCTTAGTTGTGTTTATCCATCAAAGAGACAAACTTGTTTGAAGTACCGTTGTCGTAATGGACAAGTACGAGTGAGGGATTTACTGCAGTCGTGGCGCCGACGCAGCCCAGAACTGCGCATGCTCAGAAAACAGCAAACCGCTAACTTCCATACATGGTCAACTGCATTAAAAGCAACACAATCAATCAAAGAATACATCGGAGATGAAATTTACTTGCGCGCTAAGCTATATTTAAATTTGATGTTAAACAGTGAGATAAGGAAATTTTGTGAATGAAAGAACATGCAATAATAAGAGATGATTGTTAACGTGGACTTGTAGTCAGAATGGATGTATGCAGATTGTCAATACAAGTGTACGAGAACATTGTGGATGATTGAGTTGATCTCGGTATACCACCACGCACCACGGTTAAATAGCAAATAATTTGAAGAATATTAATATGTATGTGGTTAAACAAAAATAATGATATAGTAATAATAACTTTGTTGACAAAAAATAACAGTACAAAAAGTTACATTAACTATATTAGGTTAAGTAATAATTAATATTAGTATCTGAAACCGAAACTAAGAATAAATCGTGTTTCATCGGCTTGCAGCACATCCCCTAATTGTTTCCAAATACCTTGCCTATCTAGTAAGTAATTCATAAAATATTGTAAATTATTGTTGTTAAAGAAGTGAATGAAGGGCAAAAATCTAGATATAAATTTAATGCGAAGGTAACTTGGGCAGATGTTAAAATTATAAATAGATTTGAAAATCATAAGCTGATATTCCGTGCTGTTTTAGAACTACTCTAAGAATAAATAGTTGACAGACGGTAAGGACTTTACATTCCCTATTTGACTCGAGAGTTGGATAAAGAACAGGTTGAAAGGTCACTACTTTGTGTATCGTAAGTTGAGCAAACTCCACGCTGTTTAAGATAGTTTTTGAAGACTCGCCCCAAGTTGGAATACAATACAATATTAAAGATTACCAGAGTGCAAAGTACGAATAGTGCTACGTAACGCTTTTACCTGCTCCTTAAAGTTAAGATTACTATTGATTATTACATGCAGATACTTTATATAATCAGTGTTGCTCAATGATTTACCATTGCAGGAATTACCAGAAACACATTAACGCAGGATAATTTCAAGAAAAGGATCGGTTTATGTAGTTGACGCATTGAAAAACATAAATATTTAGTTTTGTCTATATTTAGAGTCAAGATTTTATATTGCAGCCACTTCCTAAAAAAATCTTTTTCTCAAGTCTTTAGTGAAAATAAGAGCGGTATTGTCAGCGTAACAAATTTTCTCACAATTTAAAATTGTCATATTTGATAGGCCACTGATGTAAATAGGAAATAGAGTAGGTCCGAAAACGCAGTCCTGTGGCACACTGTAAGTTGTAGAAAGGTTATTACTTTAATAGTTTCCCACCCGTGCATATTGTAACGTGTCTTTTAGGTAATCTTTTAAAAATAGAAGCTGCGTAATTTTGATTCCCGCCCCTTCTAATTTATTAAAAAATTTGGGAATCGAAACTATATCAAAAGCTTTAGCTTAGTTAAGGAAAATAGATAGACATTTTTTCTTGATCCAAGTAAGTATTTATAATATTCGTTAGCTTAATTACTGCATATATTTATAAGTACTCAAATAGACCTATTATATAAGTATATCTCCCAGCGATTCAAAAATAACTTGTCAATTAGCTAAGAAATTATAAAAAAGAAGTAAATAGAAAATATTTCACATCTCATAAAGCACTTAGATGACGGATATTATTCAATCCACTTCATGTTGAAAGTATTTTTGAATTAAAAACAATTAACATAGTATCTACCATAATTAAACAAATCTTATCATTTACAAGTGGGTTCCGTAGAACCCAAAGATCCCACTAAATAGTAATCAAGTAAAAAACTGTTTCTCTAAATACCTATTTCTTATATAAGTTTTTTGTTATCGAAATTTGCAGTATCGTGAATTTGTAATTATTTTATGAGGTTTTGGAGATGTAGGAGGAGTCGCGATAGAAGTTTACAAGAAGCCTTGGCTTAGATCACTAAGGCGAATATAATAGGTATTCGTTTTTCCATTGATGTCGGTGTCCTATATTATGTATCGCGTTTTCATGTAAATAGCAACAAGCCATTCGTACACGCGTCCAATCTGTGTTCTTTGTTTGAACGATTTGTTTAGAAATTAACAACGGTGTTGTAACCAGTCCTCCGATAACGCCCTTGTCCGTTTAATATTTACAAAGTTTAAGATAATTGTATTGTTTCACATCCTGTACTACATTTGAATGATAGTCGAGCTACAAAACAGCGGATTAGGGTCAAAGACCTCTTAAATAGAGAATATTTTTTATTGATAATCAATTGCACATTATTGTCATCAATATTGTTAACAATTAAACTGAAAGATGTCAGTGCTAATTATATTGAAACTTACCAGAATAGACTGAAAAGCCAATTTAATGATTTAGTATCAGTCTGATCTTGTTCAAAAACTTATTTTAATAGCATGAAGAGAATATATGTAGTCTAATTTTTATTTTTCTCTTTCTCTCTCTCTCTCTTATGTACCTTAAATGGACTGTATTTATTACAGTTAGATGGGTTAGAGGAATAACTCTTTACCTGACATATATAGTATTTCAGTTACATAAACTGCAATGTTCTTTTCAAGCCGATGGTTTGCTCGTTATTGCCCTATATAACCATAATACGACATCTGTTGAAGAGTGAACTAAGCCTTTAGCGATCTATCTCACTGCAACGCGGAGGCTCCGAGATTGATTCCTGGCATGGTAAACTTCCCAAACGAACTTTTTATTATTTAGTAAATCAAATTAATCTTTATCATGAACTAACTGTTATACAGGTCTTACAAATGAGAATAGCACTTATTACTTTGTTAGTTTTTTACAGCACCGTAAATATACTATGCTCCGATTGTCCGGGGTTGTCATATTATAGTAACCACATTTCAAGCGTAGCTACCCTAGCCTGAGGATATAGAGTGTAGTATATGTTTTTCTGCCGGTTATTAAAAACATAGTTGTAGATTATGATAATAGGCCCTCCTATTATCATAATCTACTACCCCTTTCTCATTGCATCTTTTTTTATTGAATAAGTTCAGCAGATAGGCATACGGCCCACCTTATAGAAAGCGGTTACCATCACCTATAGACATCTGTAACACCAAAGGTGCTAACAATGTGCTGTCGCTCTTTAAAGGGGAACTGGGACCTACTTACTAATGCCGGAATACAACTCAAGGTTGTTATGGCCGCATACTCAAGACCAAAGGTGACAGCCATTCAGCCAGGCAAATACCCATACCCAGAATTTAACTGTGGGTTGTTTTGTCTCCTCATACGACAGGCCGCTCAGTTACAAGAAATTGTATTCTTTCTCCTTTCCTGCATGGATAAAAATAATACGTATATCATCAAACGCATGTATTTGCGCATCTTCAAAAATGTTATATTATAGGATTATTCGTTTTATTAAGCGCTTCTACTCCAATCTACTAATGGCTGATCATTTTCAAGTCTATGAGTCAAGGATACAATTTGTCATATACCTTTCAGTACACCAATTAAATACCTCAATTACTTCATATGTGTCAAGTCTATATAAACATTTATATACATTTGCTCTGTCATTAATGAAAATACTTATTTCCGTTTGTAATTAATACATTTATAAACACATCACTAAATAAATATTTAGACAAATAAAGAAGCATGCTGTTACACATCATTATGATTCCATCTCAAACAAACTCAGAAGAAAATTAGTTTATCATGACTATTATCTTGGGTTTATTTATGGAAAATCCGTTGGAATCAGTCAGTTGCGTACAATGAAATTGATAATCAAATTCACATAATGTTGTGTTTGATAGTAAATAGTTACGCAATTATCGTAACAGTTGAAACGATTAACAAAAGAATACATTTGTTTCGTTCGTATCCATGAAAAGGTCAGAAATTAATAAATATTGTAACCAATCGATAAATATTATTACAAATAATTTAAAGTATATAATTAGTCCTGGTAGCGTAATGGCTAGCGCACACGTCCTAAACTCAAAGGGCGCGGATTCCATCCTGGCCGGAACGCATGCACCACTTAGGCAGTTTTCTGACCTATATTGTGCATATTATTACAATTACGATGTGCTAACAATGGCGAAGGAAAACATCGTGATGCAACCTGCACATCGAGATAACCGATGTGTTAAACTTTCCAAGCCACCTTTTAAAAGCGTGGTGGGTATACTGTCCGTTCCTCTATAACGGAAGGCCCGAGCCCAGCGGTGGAACATTTATGGGCTGGTATAAAAAAAATATAATTAAATAATATTTATAAACTAGTAGAATAAATGTAATTTACTTGCTTTGTACCTATAATCCTTTAAAACTATAAGTAGAATACTGAGCCTAGGTCACCGACTACCGGGGATAAGTTTTCCAGAATGTTGGCTACGTTATGTTGCTGTGATATATTAATGGTGAAATTATTATTAACAATGTGTATTCACGTCTGTTTCTCATTGGCGTAGGCAGAGACGATGGATTTCCACTTGCTACAATCCTGATAAACAATTCATCTACATCTAATGTTGTCAATGACAAGCTGCAAAAAATAGTCGTTCTGAATCTGACTCCTTTAAAGATAAATTATAATGTATGCCTTTGAAGACCACAAGACATAAAAATGCCCCGGACTTTCGGAGGGCTTGCGTGGGGCCATGGGACGGCCAACACGTAGATGCCCCTTGACAAATTTAATGTAAATCTGTCGTGATACTTATCAATTATTATTAATTATTAACATTGTATTATTGCAACAAATATATCTTTGTCTATTTTTATTTTTTTTCCATAAAATACTATATTTTTTAGAAGCGTACTATATTTTTTTATAACTTATTTTGAAAAATACTGTATTTTGCTGAGAAAATGTTAGCAACCCTATGTAAGACAGACTTCATTTATGTCTGCGATGTATGACGTTTTCCTGATTACTATACAAATAAATCCCAATTGATCTCTAACATCATAAACAATAATTTACATATATTTTTCAATATATGTGAATTTTTATTTTACTTCCCATTTCAAAATTATATAGGTATACACTTTACTATACTATACTATATATACTATACTAGTTATTTGCAAAAACCACATGTTTTACATTTTTTTTTTAAATCCATCGTAAAGTTGTCTCGAAGAAATTGCTTTTAGTGATAAGACCACCTATTGTTTTTAATACGCTTTTATTAGCTTCATGCGTATGTTAGTGTGTATGTATGTTAGTATGTAACGGAATCTTTCAAGTTAAATTTGATCGACTTCCCGGTTTCCGATTGAGCTGAAATTTTGCACGTATGTGTATATCGCATGGCAATGTAATAACATGGTACTATGGAGCTGATCTGATGATGGAGTCGGAAGGTGGCCATAGGAACTCCTGTACTAAACAAGATAGACCCGTTGTGTTTGGGCTCGTTTTACTTGTCTTGGCTAGCACTCTGCTGCTACATGATATGCAGGATCTCAAAAGCTTGTATTTAAAAACCTTTTTAAAAAAGCTTATTTTTACATAACGTTCCATTTTATCATAAGAGTGCATTTAATTCTTTTTTCAAAGTTTCCACGGAGAAGGGAATTAAATCACTAAAAAATGAAAAATAAATAATAATTTAAAAAAACTAAAAAATACGCTTTTTGGAAAATCCAACTAAAAAATAAAAAATAAATTTGAATTAAAAATAGTGTAAGAAAAAATGATTTTATTGTAAAAAAAAGCGTGTGTTACATGGTATCAATAGTTCGAAAAGCGTATTTTTTAGTTTTTTTAAACTATATTTTTTTATACTTAAACTTATTGAACTGTATCTCCTTGTTATGCAATAAAAGTGTATTCGATACTACTTTCATTAATCTCTACATACATACACGTTTATTCGGGATGCTTTTTACTTGACCCATCTTCAAAATATTTAGATTTTGATCATGGTATACCGGCATCGACTCTATCTACGTTGCTGTCATATACTTGTTTTTTTTATCAATTATTCTTAGACGAAATAAATTATATTACTTTTCATTTAAGCCATCTGAGTAGAACTGCTAGCAGTTTACAAAAAAGATGTTTATCTAATTTTATTTTAATCTCAAATAATTATGTGAATTTCTTATGAAAAAAACCATTCGTAATTACAATACAAAACAGTTAATTTTTTCATTATACAATTAAATATATTCTCACACTAACAGTAATAAAATAAAATTGAAATATAGATTTGAACTCATTTTTAAGAGTATCCTAGTGAATTTGGTAGGAACGGAATGCTCGAAATGTCTTACGCACGCATGTATGCACGCATGCACGCACAAACACACATACATATATGCGTGTTTGTAAAATTTATTCTATAAACAACTTTAAAAATTGTATTTATTAAATACCAAGCTCTCTCACTAATTATTCATACAAATTACTTTGTTAAACCTAGTATTAGTTCAAAATACATTTAAAAACCCGTGAATGTATATACAATAAACATATCATTATATATATCTGTATAATAATTATACATGTAGAATAGTTATGAAGTAAATATATGTTTTTTTTGGTGGGCCTAGGCGAACGAGATTGCTCCGGCTAGTTACAGTTTATTTCTATCTTTTATTATATAATGCTAAAAACTTACAGATGTATTTAATATACCACTTTTGTGCTACTTATTAGAGATGATGGAAAGTTGGTTTGGGTTGGCTAGTAAATATATGTTGCTGGGGGGTTCGTTGCGCTGCTTTTTGTCCTTGAACAGTAACTACAATTTCTTTGGAGTAATTACGTTTATGAACAGCCAGAAAGTGTCTGTATAGGCACGCTTGGCTATCCAGAAAGGAGTGTTGGTGCCAACCCTGATGTATGGCAGTGAATGTTGGGTATGGCAGAAGAAGCATGAAAGTAGGATAAACGCAGCTGAAATAAGAGCTTTGAAAAGTATACAAGTATGTGCGGTTAGCTTGAATGATATGATAAGGAACAGTGTGAAAAAGAAACGTTGTGGGTAGAAAGAAGATGTAATAACAAAAGTTGAAAAAGGAATGTTAAGGTGGTTTGGACATGTAGAGAGAATGGACAAAAGTAGAATCACAAAACAGGTATATAATAGTATTGTGAATAGTAGAGTTGCTGCCGGTAGACCGAGGCGTATACACCATGATCAAATCAACCAGAAGGATTAAAGAGAGCTCAGGTAAAAAGCATCTCAAATAAACGTGCATGTATGAAGACGTTAATGAAAGCAGATGAAGCGAAAGTTGTTCACAAGTGGAGATCCATAGTATCTGCCTACCCCCATGGGAAACAGGCTTTATATTATGTATGTATGTAAATACGTTCATTTTCATTTTTTTTGTTAAATTTTATCCAATATATAACAATAGTAAGACAGATAATTCAATAGAATATACACCGACTTTTACTATATATATATATATAATATATTCATAAAAGCACGATCGCAAAATATGCCTGCCAATAAAGGCTTGATATGGTATAACCGGTTGTAAGCGTGGCCAGGTCATATCCATAGGATTCTCAGACTTCTTTTGCCGGACATATACCAGTTTTTTTTACAATTTAGTTCAACTATAAAAGGATAGGCCACATCATTCACTGGGTTTTTTTTTCACTTTACATACATACATACATACATAAATTCACGCCAGTTCCCTTGCGGGGTAGGCACTTTTTCACACTTTTTTCACTTTAATATAACTATATTAGGTAAATTTTAAAATATATATAATATTATAAAATCCTAAACATGCTGTGTTTGTAAATTGAAGCTATATTAAAAGAGAACTGCTATACATCTTATACTTCTTATACTAATATATAAAGCTGAAGAGTTTGTTTGTTTGAACGCGCTAATCTCAGGAACTACTGGTCTGATTTGAAAAATTCTTTCATTGTTAGATAGCCCATTTATTGAGGAAGGCTATAGGTTATATATCATCACACTAAGACCAATAAGAGCGGAGCACCAATGAAGAATGTTTCAAAATCGGGGGGCTTTTTAACTATTCCACGCGAACGAAGTCGCGGGCAGAAGCTAGTACACTATATACACAATGGAGAACACAATGGAATTTTTCTTACATTTCTTGTCTATTTGTCGGTTTGTTCGGGATTCACGTAAAATACTAAGTCTTTCGATGCGTTTTACTCTGTTCAACAGCAAATTCTTAAAATCTGCGCTATTTTTTATCCCGGGAGTCCTACGGGAATTTTTCTGGGAATTCATTTAAAATGGCGAGATCAGAAGCTTATTGGTGTTGCAATTTACAAATCACTTTCGATGGCCTTTGTGGCTGTCTTAGCCGGCCAAACTCGCTGGTATTCAATTCCTGGCATGGTAAATTTCGGAAACGAACTTTCAGTTATTTACTATGATCTGGGTGTCTGGGATCGGCCCCTGAATGGTCCGTTGTATATCAATCATCCATAACACAAGCGTAACTTGCTTAGCTTGGGGATATACAATGTGTGTGCGTGTCTCTGCTTACTTTCCAAGTCATGATAGCGTAATGGAAGGCGGCGTGCGCCTTCCCAAACTCAAAGGTCGCGGGTTCGATCCTGGCCGGAACGCATACACCACTTAGTCAGTTTTCTGACCTAATGTGCATATTGTTACAATTACCACGTGCTAACAAAGGTGGAGGAACACATCGTGATGCAACCTGCACATTGAGATAACCGATGCGTCAAACCTGCCAAGCCACCTTGTACAAGCGTGGCGGGTATACTGTCCGTTCCGCTATAATGGGAGCCCGAGCCCAGCAGTGGGACGTTTATAAGCCGACATTATTATTCAATATGTGTTCGATATAACCTCAAGCAATTTCGCTTATACATATTGGTGTTATATAAACAGCGTAAGTGTGCCTTTGACCTCCTTATTTAACTATTAACAAGTACGTATTTGGTCTTCAACGGCGTATTTAATAACTTCATGAATTCAATTCCTGATTAAATCATACAAAAACAGTATTATGTGTATAATTAAATAAATAACTTCTAAAAAGGATCCGTACAATTATTTAATCGTACAAAGTAGTTTGTTTTGGATATATAATTATATGTAATAATATTATTTTATAGCGTAGTTCAATTTGTAATTTAGTTTTATTTCAAATTTAAAAGTTCCTACTCGCTTTCGTTGTGTATCTAAAAAAGTTGTGTGTGTGCGTGTGTGAAGTTCACACGTAGTAGAAGTGAAACAAAGTATGACAACGGGTGGGAGGATTCTAAATTTCGTGACGTCACATTTCGTATATTATATCGTTACTAGCTGACCCGGCAAACTCCGTACCGCCTCAGAATCAATTAATAGAAAATATTGATTTCTGAACGATGGGACGAACATCGAACTTTTGACATTCAAAACCAAAAAAGTGAAAAAAACCTCACTTCTAAATTTAATTTGATTTCTGAACGACTTTTAAATTTAGTTCATTTCTAAACGATGGGACGGACATCAAATGTTTGGCAGGTAGGAATAGTTTCTAAGGGAAAGCGAAATTGTTTTTTTTTACTATATTCCGAGCAATTTTTTATATATTTACTCACCTTTTAAACCTTCCTTGGACTTCCACAAATAATTAAAAACCAAAAATAGCCAAATCAGTCCAGCCGTTCTCGAGTTTTAGAGAGACTAACGAACAGCAATTGATTTATATATATATATATATATATATATATATATATATATATATATATATATAGATAAGATTATTTTATAGTGTAATTCAATTTGGAATTTAGTTTTATTTCAAATTTAAAAGTTAATACTCGCTCTCGTTGTGAAGTGAAACAAAGTGTGACAAGAGGTGGGAGGGATTCTAAATTTCGTGATGTCACATTTCATATATTATAATATATTTAAGAGGAAGAAGTGGCAAAAAAATCCCCATCTATTTTAAGGGTAGGAGAGAAGAAATAAATCCGGTACAAGTGGCGTTTGCGCATATAGACGTCCATCGTATCGGTCAGGTTCGCAGCTAATCACTCACTAATGGAGAATTACATAAAGTATAAATTAATCGATATGACACTAACGATTGGGGCTTGTTATCGCTCCGTAACCAGAGAGAAATGCAAGAATTTATTAAATAACACATTATTTTGTCCTCGGTGTGAATGTATGTTTAAATTATTTTAAATATCTTTAAGGTTTTTTTTCAATTCAGCATATAAACACACATTACGCATTTATTAACCATACCACCATCAGTATTAAAAACATATCAATCCCTAGCAAGGGTTGCCTGGAGGACGCCTTTTATTCGTGCAGGAACGGAGAAAGAATACAATTTCCTGCGGCCGGGCGGCCTGTCGTAAGAGGCGACCACACAACTCACAGCCAGGTGGTAGGGCATTTGCCCGACTGGATGGCTACTACCCCTGGTCTAAAGTATGTCGCCATAACAACTTTGAGTTGTGTTCCGGTATTAGTGACCAGGTTCCAGACTCTCTCAAGAGAGCAGCAGCGCATTTGTAACGCCTTTGATGTTGCAAATGTTCATAGGCGATGGTAACCGCTTACCATTAGGTGGGCCGTCTGCCTGTCTGCTGAACTCCTGCAATAAATAAAAAAAGAAGATATCTCTTATCTTTTGCTACTTCTGTTTGTCTAGGCTTTAGTGAACAATAAAGAGTTAACTATCTATTTATAAATTAGTAATAACATTATACATACTAAGAAAGAATAAATTACATATATAAGGAAAGGATATTACATGTAGTCGGATTGCGTTTTGATAAATAAATAAAAACTAAGTTCGATCCTGGCCGGAACGCATTCACCACTTAGTCAGTTTCCTGATATAATGTGCATATTGTTACGATTACTACGTGCTAACAACGGTGAAGGAAAAATATATAGATGCAACCTGCACATCGAGATAACCGATGTGTCAAACCTGCCAAACCGCCTTGGACAAGCGTGGCGGGTATACTGTTCGTTCCCCCTACAATGGGAGGCTCGAGCCCAGCAGTGGGACATTTATGGGCTGATATTATAAGTAGATAAAGTTGCTAATGTAAAAAATCAGATTATTCCAAATTATTTTAAGGTATCAGTAAAAGTATTCTAGATCCATAGTTCCTTCTTTCTTAAACCATGAAAGAGGTTAAATTGAAAAAAAAAATCTATATATTTATAATTCTATATAATAAAAGAGCTATGAAGGGTATTTCTTTTATAGACAGAACTACAGACAGAAGATTTAAAGTCGCTGATCGGGATATGGAACGAGCTAGGTTGAGTGCTTCTCTTATGGATAGAAGCAAAATTGAGGATATTTGTAAGAGAATCAAAGTAACCGAATAAGCGAAAAAGTTAGCAAGTTGAAGTGGCAGTAGGCTGGTCATGCCTATCGCAGGAGCGAAGGTGATGGAGCAAACGTGTTCTCGAGCGGAAACCACGTCTCGATAGGCGTAGCATAGGACACCTTCCAGCCTGGTAGACCGACGATCTGCGTAAGGTAGCCGGTAGGGGCTGGATCAGGAAGGCGAGAGACCGGGATATATGGCGCAGACTTGAGTAGGCTTACTTCCAGAAGTGGACATGAATTGACAGAAGAAGTAAGAGATATATGTTCTGTATATCATTGTGGAAGGCCACAACACACCTTCCATGATCAAATTGATCGTGTACTAGCAGAAGGTGATGTCAGAAGCCTTAAAAACAGACGAGCTTGCATGACAAGAGTTATGAATGTCAAAGAGGCAAGTGCCTACCCCGCAAGGGAACTGGCGTGAAGTTATGTATGTATGTATGTATGTATATCATTGTGGGAAGTCTTTCTATACCTTATGGTGTAATAAGCAGCAGAAAAATAGGAATTTTAACTAGGCGTCGCCTGAAATGTATTATACAGGGTTCATAAATTAGTGTAATGCGATAACGGATTTAAGAGACGATTTTTGAGAGATGTAATTATTTTAAGAAGACACGTATTTTTCATATCCTATAAAGGAACCCTTCATTTTTAACAAAGTATATACGATCTTTCGAAATAAGAATTCTCAGAGAAATATATTACGTATATATGGTTAGTTTATATGACTGTTTATCTATCAGTCTTACTGAAATATATAAATAAAATAACACACGTCAAGTTCTCACCATAAACTCGAACGGTTTCAGTTCAAGAAAAATAAAATAACACATGTAAATATATAATATTTCAAACTGCGTACTTCATATACATAATTTGGTGTGTCGAAACATATAAAAACGTAACGGATTGGGTGTAAATCATGGAATAAATACTAGCACTTGAATTTTTCAAGCGAAATTTGCATATTATATTTTTAACATTTCATTCACTAGATGGCAATTCAATGTTTTTGTTAAAAATAAATCCGTCAATATTAAATGTGCTCTCAAATGAAAACCCTTTACGGAGCCTGGTGCTACTTTAAATTTGCCAAGTTATCGTCTCAAGCACCAGTATATTTATGTAGAACAGAAAGCCTAAAGCGTCAGCTTTCGCAGGTTCGTGTTGCGAACATGACATGCATCAAAATAGTACGGAAAGTCATTCTATGACTTACACCTATTACTATATCTAGACACGTGTCAATTTTACTAAGCGATTCTGCAAAAACGGCAGCTTTTGGCCTATAAATCTTAGCAACATCTTGAGCGACATAATCAAAAGGGTCACGGAGATGTTTTGAAGAATGATCAGGTAAAAAGCACCTATAATAAATGTGTATGTATAAGAAGATTAATGAAAGTACATGAAGCAAAAGATGTATGTCGGGATCTTAGCAAGAAGAGACCTATTGCCTCTGTCTAACTCTGTGGGAGATATGTGGACAATAGATATGTATAGGATATATCGAGTGACAAATAACTCTTTATTGCTCACCAAAATAACAATACAATAGCTATTAATTATATTTTTAGGCAAAACAATAGGCGGCCTTATCGCTTGGAGCGATATCTTCCATACAACCTAACTCATATGATATTATTAGCTAATCTATGATACATGAGATATTCCTATATTTTAAAATAAATACATACAATACATACTCATAAGGAGTATATATTTAAATAGGAAGTAAAAATTAGAGAAAATAAACTAGGTTAATGACAATAGAACCTTAGCCTCATCCGCACATACAATCAAAATGTATCCTTAATAAAACATAATCAATACGACATCATATTTTTATGCAATCGTAAAACGTTTTTTAACAGGAAAACTATTTTGCCAATGTATCTGTCTCTTTCGCACGTACGAGAATTTAGTGAGAGGATGTTATTCGAAACGTGCTTCTACGTAGGCAAGGCTATTAAAGATTCCACACACATCACGCCGAAACAACCTTGTGGCAAGGCTTTTTAGTGTTAATCGGTAGCATCAGCCGTTGTGTCTTAATGCCGGTTTCTATATCTCACAGTCCATTAATTGTTTTTACTATTGGTAAAAAATTGACTTAAGCTCCATACAAGTAGGCTCCATGCAGGCTGTTGTTGCCTTTAGAACTCTTTGCCCGTAGATGTCAAAAATGCTAAATCAATTGCCATAGATAAAAAATTTGTCAAAAGCATTGCCTTAATCTATGTCTATATCTATACTAATATTATAAAGAGGAAAGATTTGTATTTTTGTGTTTGTGTTTTTGTATGTTTGTAACGAATAAACTCAAAAACTATTGGACCCATTTCAAAAATTCTTTCATCATTAGAATGCTAAAGTGTCCCTGAGTAATATAGGCTATATTTATTACTAAAAAATAACACTAAAACTATACCTGTAGATTACTTTTTGAATTATTCAAATCGGACATTCCTTTAATAAGATATTACGAATATAAAAATGTCAATCTAAACAAAACACTTGGCACTGGGTTCTAGGATTCCGAGATGGCGCTGGAATCGGGTTCTAGATTTTTTTTAGGGCAGGACAACGTCTGCCAGGACAGCTAATTCATAATATATTATTCTATTCCTCTTAACTTTACTGTTTACTGTCCACATTATGCGGTTCTTCCATTATTATTTTATTTATTTTTTATTTAATTATATCTAGACATAAGTTGTTAAAAGTATTCTCTTAATTCGGGTTGTCTGGAAGAAATCACTTTAAGCGATAAGGCTATTGTTTTACGATTAAATTGTTGTTATTATTCATTTTGTAATTGTTTATTTTGTTGAACAATAAAGTTTTTTGTAGCTATCTATTTTCTACCAATAAAGGATAATATCTGAGGGCCTAAAGAGGATTCTTTTGATGAAAATAACAAGTATCAACATAAAGTGGAATTTTATACTATTTCTTATAATATCAGTATATCTAGACACGTGTCAATTTTATTAGGCGATCACGGGTTCTGTTTCTGATCACGGGTGGTATCAAAGAGTTTCTTACAAATTTCTTTGAAGGAACCCTTGGCCGATGGACCCCACGGACCTAAAGTTTCAACTCGAAACGGCACAAATATTAATACTATATTTATATAGTATAAAGTCAATAAGAAAAAACAAATATTAAAAAATAGTTGTTTTTGAAAAATAATATATTATATACATACTATAAACGTGATACATAAACACAAGTTATTCCCCGCAATAAATTATCAAAACATTTTCAAAACCTGTTGACGTCATTGGCTATCTAATTCAACCCGTACTCGTCTACCTGTTCGTTTTAAGGACATATAAATTCTTAATCATTTATTTTATTTTATTACTGTAATTGATGATCGCATCTTATAATTATTACAAATAAGCTGTTCCCAATTAAAGTTCAGAATCGTCTATATATTTTGCTGGTAAGTTACTGAGTAGCTCTGATAGTGTTAATATAAATAGTAGACAATCTGTGGTCAAAATTTGACTTTAAAACCTTAAAAGGCTGTCTTTAGCCAGGCTTGGGTGATGGAACCCGGGCGTTCGGCGTGGGCGTAACTACGTTCTAAGTCTCACGCTCTTCCTGCCATAAGCGCGGGGCACGTGAGAGGAGGGTGTTTTTAGTGGAGTAATAAGTCTTCGAGTTTCCACACAAGCCGGCGATTTGACTCTGGTGCGCCCGTTTGTGGGTGACACCTCTCGTCGCTTTGGTCTAGTCCCTAAGAAAGGACCCGGTAGTGTGCGAAACGCATTTCCCCCGCCTCAAATAAAATGGCACTCGGGCGTAGACCCTTAACGATCCTAGTCGATCGAAAGAGTAGTATATATATAAAACATGTGTGTGTATGTACTATAGCCATATTTTACATATTATATAATCGGCGGTCTTATCGCTTCGATTTCTTCCAGACGAAAAGAGAAAAAAGAGTGGCGGGTCGGAGTTGACATATTGCTTAAAAACAGCAGGAAAATATCAGCCTTAAATTCTATCTGGAAGACGAGAAATATTAAAAATAACATCTTAAATAAAATAAGTTTTAAGATTTATGTGAATCAATTTTAATAATCAATAATATTATAATACACTTAGGCCTTACGATTTATTCATTCAAAATCTCTAAACCCACTTTAGTTAGGTATAAAAAATATCAATAAATAATAAGTAATCTTAAAATCACTCTCATGTTTTATAATCTGGGATCAAGAATGAATGAAAGCGTATCCGGATCTTTTCAATTTATTCTTTTTTTTTGTTATATAAAAATACTAGCGGCCCCGACAGACGTTGTCCTGCTCTGAAAAAAAATATCTAGGACCCGTTCCCAGCGCCACCTACCGGTTCCAATTGTGAATGTAAACCATCCGGGAACCCATCACCAAAATTGCTCCAGGTAATTAGGGGAGTCTAGAATCCGATCTCAGCGCCACCTACCGGTTCTAATTGCGAATCTAAACCAACGGGGAACCCACTCAAACACACAAAAACAAAATCACCAAAATCGGTTCAGGTGATTAGGAGGATTCTAGAACCCGATCTGAGCGCTACCTACCGGTTCCAACGGGATAAAAAATATCCTATGGCCGTCTCCTGGTATAAGCTACCTCCCCACCAATTTTCACTAAATCCGATACAGCCATTCTTGAGTTATAAATAGTGTAACTAACACGACTTTCTCTTATATATATATATATATATATATATATATATATATATATATATATATATATATATATATATAGATGGTGATTGGGAAAAAACGCTTATTAATATCCTAAACATTTATTTTAATTTAATTATATATTTGAAGTACAGTCCTTTATAACAATGATCTATTCATATATTGAATAAACACAAATGTAGGTATATATAGTTATAATAATTAGAAGTGTAATTTCTTATCAAGGTATACAAATATTTCTATAGCCAGTTATTTGTTACCAACATTTTAGCTATAACCTCTGTGATTGTTTGAACACTGTTTACGCACTTTAATATTTTATTTTATTTAATATTTTATAAATAAATAAAACAAAGACATTGAAACTAAAATACATTATGTAGCAGATCACTGCCAACGGGGAGCGTGCCCAGCCCAGCGTGGCTTCATTTAATGTATTTAAAACACATAATATTTAAAAAATTAGCTTTATGAACTTGTTCTGTATATAAATTTTAACTGTGCGAAATTTCAATCTTCTAGCATACAATACGTTTAAAGTGGGATACAGAGATTCTCATTCACGTATGTATATAGATAAATATTACTTAAATTTATACTAAAACAAATAACTTGTTTGTTTTATTAATGAAAATGTATAGGCTCCGGTATAATGTAATAAAATAACCATTAAGGCATCGACAATACTTAGCGAAGTTATTTTCTTTCCAGATAAGGTAGTTCGAGTGAAATAAATTTACTTCGAAACATATTGGTTGGAAAAATTGAGAGTGGTATGAGCATTTAATGAGAATAGAGAGGAGGAGAGTCACGTGACAAAAATAATTGTTATCGCTAAACAGTCTGACGAGTATGTGCAAAATTTTATAATAAACTAGCTTTAGCCCGTGACATCGGTTACGTTAATGTAAATTTCGTAGACAGATTGGAGAACCGGCCATTTCGAGTCCCACACCTTGGAAAATTCAAACTAAATTTTTAATTCAAAATACTAGGGATGGGCCAAATGTGGTTTGAACCGAATACGAACTTCGGCCGAACATTCGGTTAAACAGAAAATTCGGCCGAATATCGGCCGAACTTCGTTTTGATGTCGCCACGCTTTCTCAAGAGCAACACATCGTGACCTGTTGACAACGTCAACTTGATAACACCGAATTTTTGCCTTTTTTACACCATAAACTGCCTCTAATAAATTTTAAGAGTAGATGGATAAAGGAATAAATTTTTAGACCTTTGATTGAAAAAAAATCAAGTTTAATTCGTAAAAAGTGATTTCAATCAAAATTAAAGTTATAATTGCTGATGACCCTTAGACGTGTTTTTTTTTTAAATTCAAGTTATGCATTACAATTAAGCAGTTGCACTACTTGACTGTGCTGATGTTTCTTAGAGGAATAATAAGTTTATTTTATTTTTGTTTTAATTTGATGTCTATTTAATTAGGCAAAGACTGAATCAAGAACTAATTTTATTTATTTCTTATCACATTGCACGTTAAGATTTACATGTTCCTAACTAAAATAAAGGACCAGGAGTGTGTAGATGCCATTTTTTATATTACGGTTATGACGGATACGATTTCTATTAACTTCAGTCAAAATAGAACAAGTAGGTATTTTACTTTTTCCTTGCATCGAATGTTCGGCATTTAAATCGAATTTCGGCCGAATGCCGAAGTTCTTATCCGTGCAGGAACGGAGAAAGAATACAATTTCCTGCGGCCGGGCGACGTGTCGTAAGAGGCGACCATACAACCCACAGCTAGGTGGTAGGACATTTCCTTGACTGGATGGCTACCACCCCTGGTCTAAAGTATGTCGCTATGACAACCTTGAGTTGTGTTCCGGCATTAGTGACCAGGTCCCAGTCTCCCTTAAGAGAGCAGCAGCGCATTTGTAGCACCTTTGGTGTTGCAAATGTCCATAGGCGATGGTAACCGCTTTCCATCAAGTGGGCCGTCTGCCTGTCTGCTGAATTCCTGCAATAAAAGAAAGTTCGGCTCAAGCTGCCGAAATTCGGTCAAACCGAATGTAAAACGAATTTCGGCCCATCCCTACAAAATACACATAACATCATCTAACGATACGGTATTATCATCGTTGCCATGAATACGTACTTGACAGTGCATTGAAAGTTGAAACGGTGGCGCCAATAAAACGCGACCAAAGTGTAATATTTTTGGCTATATTCTACATCTCAGGAACAATACTTTTTTCTGGGTGAAAGGTACCCTAGATCCTTTTCTATATCCTTAACAATGTGTATGCAAAATTTCGTGAAGATCTGTTGCGTAGTTAAGGTGTGAAAGCGACACAAAAAACTCAGATTCGCATTTATAATATTAGAATAATGAAATAAAAAAAAATATTGCTTAACATTTTTAAAGTTTAAAAACCGCATATCTGTTAGTTCATCGTACTTCTGAAGTCAGTGACACCACATGCTTTCCTTTGTGGTTATGGGTTTGTGTTACGAAACCTCCATTTACCTGTTATTTTACATAAGATTTATAAAAACAATTCATCTTTCTCTTTCTTCAAATAAGAAATGTTATTGTTACTTTCCTTATGTGTTTGTTACAATAAGCTGTGTTCGGGGACTCCTTCCCTAAATCAGTGTGGTATAATCTATTTATCTTATACTAATGAATGAATGAATGAATAAATTAATGAATGAATATTTTATTGTGTTTTAAAGATACAGTTAACAGAAATGAATTTTTACAATACGATAGGACGTCTTTCGCTATTAGCGATTTCTTAAAGACAACTTTGGATGGACAAAAAATTTAATGAGAACAGAGGTATGTTGCATTATTCTCACTACTACATGATATAATATACGTACATTAATAAAAATATAAATATTAATATACTAATACATACATAACTTCACGCCAGTTCCCTTGCGAGGTAGGCACGAACAACAGAGCGCCATTCAGGTTTATTCTTACACACCTCACTTGCTTCTTTGACATTCATAGCTCTTGTCATGCACGCTCGTCTGTTCTTAAGGCTCCTGATATCACCGTCTGCTAGTACACGATCAATTTGATCATGGAAGGTGTGTCGTGGCCTTCCACGACTTCTGCATCCATCCACTTTTGCATTGTATATCTGTTTAGTCATTCTTTCATCATGCATTCTATACTAATACGATATATGTAAATAAAATATTATAAAATACACTTACATAAATAAATATAAAACTAGGAAAAGATGATAATAACTGCTGCGGCATCCTTAAATGTATAAAGCTGAAGAGTTTGTTTGTTTGATTGAACGCTATAATCTCAGGAACTACAGGTCGGATTTTAAAAAATTCTTTCAGTGTTATATAGCCCATTTATCGAGGAAGGCTATAGGCTATATATCATCACGCTAAGACCAATAGGAGCGGAGAACCAATGATGAATGTTTCGAAAATCGGGGGGTTTTGAAAACAAATTCCAGGCGGCGACGTCGCGGGCACAGCAAGTAATATTATAAAATTCTAAACATACCCATGTCTGTACATTGAAGCTATTAAAAATAAACAACTGGAATAGACTATATGAGTATAAAACGAATAATAAGTGTAAAAATACGAGTTTTTTTAGATTTCTTGTCAGTTTGTTCGGAATTCACTTAACAACTAGGTACTAGGCTGATTTTGATGCGGTTTTCACTGATCGACAGCTAATTATTAGACTTAAAATCTGTTCTTTTTATTTCTTTCTCTACCGGGCCACTATTTAATTAGATAATTTTATATATACATACGTATATATAGGTATTCTATAAATCTGTCTGGATTTATACTTATATATGTTATAAATTTATAAATTAGTGTAATGTATATACATTACAACTATAAACTAGTACAGTGAAGGCAACTTACTTATATTATAATCTACCTATAACACCTTAAGACTATATAATATAATATAATAAAACTATTAATATAATGACGGCCTCTGTGGTTGAGCGGGCTAAGCCTTTGCCGGCGTACCTCACTACAACGCAGAGGCTCCGGGTTCGATTCCTGGTATACTAAATTTCGGAAACGTATTTTCTCCGTTATTTACTATGGTCTGGGTGTCTGGGATCGGCCCCAGAGTAGTCCGTTGTATATTACCCATAACACAAGCGTAACTTGCTTAATTTGGGGATATACAATATGTGTGTTTGTCTGCCGATTATTATTATTAATATATTAATAATGAGCCTAGGTCATCGAAGTCAGTGTGTAAGCTAAATTAATGTAAGTATTATATATTTAAATCGTACAGTCCTATTTTATTTTGTACTCTACCTACATCGCCAGATTATTTAGGAAATCCTTCTATATTACAATGGCTGGAAGATATCGCTTTTAGAGCTAAGGCAGCCCATTATTATGCCAAAAAGTATTATAGTTATGCATTTGTTTTGTAATTGTAATTAAAGTATTATCCCTAGATATATTTCTTTATCAATATAATACAGTAACATCATAAACAGGTAATAATTTGACATTTATTAATATAAAATATCACGTACAAACGAAGAGAACATCGTGATTAAACCTGCATATCGAGATCACCGATGTGTCAAATCCGCAAAGCCGGCTTGGACAAGCCGGAGGACATTTTACCCGCCAGGATATTATGTCCTTCCTCTTAGAGAATTGGGACGGCTAAGCCCAGCAGTGGGACGTTAATGGGCTGATTTTTATTTATTTATAAAAGAATCCTTGTTTAAATACTTGGATACTCTTTTATCGTTACCTAGAAAATGAATTACTCTATTACTATGATATTTCTTCAATTATTTGAAAGAATGACTAAACAGATATACAATGCAAAAGTGGATGGATGCAGAAGTCGTGGAAGGCCACGACACACCTTCCATGATCAAATTGATCGTGTACTAGCAGAAGGTGATGTCAGGAGCCTTAAGAACAGACGCGCGTGAATGACAAGAGCTATGAATGTCAAAGAAGCAAGTGAGGTGTGTAAGAATAAGCCTAAATGACGCTCTGTTGTTCGTGCCTACCCCACAAGGGAACTGGCGTGAAGTTATGTATGTATGCATGTATTTATTCAATTATCATTAAAAATAACTATAAAATGTAAGCTGTAATTTATATATAATGTGCATTTTAAGATCACATATATAACATAACTATAGCACATATTTGGCAAAATTCCTACTGTTTAGGAAACAGTAGTAATTATGTGTAAAAATGTGTAAGCGTTACGTAGAGTTGCTTACTTAATAACAAAAAAATGTTTACTGAAATCATATTACGAAGTCTCCGATAACGTACCGTAAAGCAGCCACTGACGATTATTTATTACTAAGCAGTCCGACCAATTACAATTCAGTCTGAACGTAATAGATTAATTTGTGATATTTGTCTAGATTTGTTATTGAAGTTAAACTAGACGACTAACTAGACGAAAAAGCGACTCTAATAAGAGATATTTAATCATTTAATTAAATTCAGGAACGGAGAAAGAATATAATTTCCTACGGCCGGGCGGCCTGTCGTAAGAGGCGACTTAACAACCCACAGCCACGTGGTAGGGCATTTTCCCGATTGGATGGCTACCACCCGTGGTCTAAAGTATGTCGCCATAACAACCTTGAGTTGTGTTCCGGCATTAGTGACCAGGTTCCAGTTCCTCTTAAGAGAGCAGCAGCGCATTTGTAGCAACTTTGGTGTTGCAAATGTCCATAGGCGACGGTAACCGCTTTCCATCAGGTGGGCCGTCTGCCTGTCTTCTGATCTCCTGCAATATAAAAAGAAAAAAAACACTATGCTCATAAAGTTAGAATTGGAAATATTTTAAAGTTTTGCAGTTCATAAATCAAATTGAAACTAGAGCATTTGTTTCCTATTTTAGTTATGATAAACCTCTTGTGTTATTTTTTTAAAACAGTGAAAACATGGTATCCGTGTAATGTGTTATAATATATCTTAATCATGTAATATATGAGAAGTAACATTATTAAGGGTAGACTAAATAACAACTTCATAATATAAGTCATGGACTCTAGACATCTTTGCCTTCCTACTCAAAGCTACTGAAAAGTGGCCGAAATGTCGAAATAAAAATAGAAATAAAATATAATGCCACGCTTAAAACCGTTAAAACGTACTTTTATTTATGTGCACTAGTTGTGAAAACATAAGAAAATACTGAGAGATACATATTTTACTATCGTAAAGTGCGATAAACACCTAAATCGCCGACCTATGTCGGCAACTTTTTGCCTGCGGGCTAGTTGGCGGCTTCATTCATAGCAAGTCGGAAAACTTTTTCGGCGGCATATCGGCGGCTAAGATGAGGGAAAAAATACAGCACGTCACTATAGCTTGAGTATCGCCGGGACTAAGCACTTGCATAAACAAGCCGCTGACATGTCGCCAAGATGTCGGCGGGAAGCACGCACGCGCGCATGTTGCGGACATAATTCTTTTCATATAGACCGTCGGGTTGTGTCGGCCGGCTCTGCGGCGGGTCGGCAGAATTCGTGTATTGCGCTCAAAAAGCGTCACAGCCTCCTCAAATTTGTATGGATCTATTGCGTTATGAGTCATAATTGTAACGAGTCAAATGGTTTATTCATTATGTTTTAAACATTAATTAAAATAATTTCGACTGGTTTGGGTCCAATATATTATTTATAATTATACACCTTTTTTATTTAGTTCTAGTTTTTAATATAGCTTAATTTGTGATTTAAAACATAATTAAAATATTAATTTGAAAAATTTAGAAATATTTTTACAATGAATTTTTAAAAGAGATTCCAGTAAGATAATATGTTTAAACGCACGTACTTTTTATATACACATACATTTTTTAGAATTGATTGTAAGACGTGTCAAATACCCAATTTACAATAAGAATATACTGTGACATGCAAAGACAAACAGAGACACGATGACTCCATAAAGATTTCGCTTTGTCCAAAGTGAAGACACATGACACAACCCTATGGTGTATTCAAGATTTTACCCCGTATATTATAATTCCAGTTAAATCAAGGTAAAAATATTATTCTGTATTTGCATATTCAACAAAAGAATGCGTTTTATTTTAGCACATGGTCGCACTGAAGCTGTTTCGCATTACCCATGACACTTATTGCTTGTTGCCGATAACACCTGAGGTTTGCGATAATGCAAAATTAAACAGCATTTTGTACTGCATGTGAAATACTAATAAAATTGACGTTTTTACGTAATAACAGGTTTGTCTTTCAAATTATTATATTTTTTTAAACTAAGCTGGAGAACATTTTTAAAAGGCCGTAAATATAAGTTAGAAATTAAGTCTACTCCCTACTGTACTGTCCTGCGGATTCCAAATATTATTGAAATTTATTAACAGAACTAAATACGTTTAATAACTGTTAATAAATTTCTAAAATAAATAATATTATATACATAATATATAAACAGGAGCCCGAACGTTAAGCCAAAGTATTGAATCGGTAGGATTAGTTTATAGGCTTCACGGTCGCCGCCAGAATTACTTTCAGTAAGGTGCATTTGCATCGACATATTATACTATTAACTAATCCATAAAAATATATATATATATATATATATATATATATATATATATATATATATATATATATATATATATATATATATATATATATATATATATATATATATATATATATATATATATATATATATATATAAATATAAATCAATTGCTGTTCGCCAGTCTCGATAAAACTCGAGAACGGCTGGACTGATTTGGCTAATTTTGGTTTTAAATTATTTATGGAAGTCCAGGGAGTAGTAGGTTTAGAAGGTGAGTAAAAACAACAATTTCGCTTACCCTTAGAAACTATTCCTACTTGTCAAACATTTGATGTTCGTGCCATCGTTTAGAAGTCGATTAAATTTAAAAGTCGTTCAGAAATCAAATTAAATTTAAAACTGATGTTCTTTTTTATTTTTTTGGTTTTGAATGTCAAACGTTTGATGTTCATCCGGTTGTTCAGAAATCAAAGTTTATAATTTATTGATTTTGAGGCGGTACGAAGTTTGCCGGGTTAGCTAGTATAAAATAAAAAAAATATGCATATCATGTAGATATATACAAAAGACGTATTATGTAGATTTTTTTATTGCAGGAGTTCAGCAGACAGGCAGACGGCCCACTTGATGGAAAGCGGCTACCATCGCCTATGGACATTTGCAACACCAAAGGTGTGCTACAAATGCGCTGCTGTTCTCTTAAGGGAGACTGGAACCTGGTCACTAATGCCGGAATACAACATAACGTTGTTATGGCGGCATATTCTAGACCAGGGGTGGTAGCCATCCAGTCGGGCAAATGCCCTACCACCAGGCTGTGGGTTATTTTGTCGCCTCTTACGAGAGACGGCCCGGCCGCAGGAATTGTATTCTTTCTCCGTTCCTACACGGATAGATAAAGAAAATAAAAGATAAATGTGATATCAATTTAGAGGGGATGGGAGACGCGAGGCTAAGCGGCCTATGTATGCTCGGTGTTCACAGGACAATAGTAAAGGAGGATACTGAACTTTTTGATAATGTGATGAAGAAATTTGGACCGCAATCTACAAGCCTGTATTTCCTGTATACTCTAGAGTCAGTGTTCCGCAAAGTATGTACCGCGGCACACTGGTGTACCGTGGTCATTAATTGGTGTGCCTCGGAAAAATAAGGTTATGCTGCAATTTAAACTTTAGGTTTGTTGATTAATAATAAATATTGTTTCGATGATCAATAAATAAATATTAATTAATATTACTTAAAAAGTGATTTTTATTTGAGGTGTACCTCCAAAAATTTTCGTTTTCCTAAATGTAATTTGAACATAAAAAGTTTGCGGAACACTGCTCTAGAGTGTAGAAGAATCTCCTTAAACAGTAATAACAAGTCACTAATTAGTGTACAGAGAGTAGAAAGTAGTCAAAATGCTTGACTTATTATATGTATGAACTTTAAAAAACGTTCTTACGTGGAACTTAGTTTTAATAAAAAAATTATGATATATTGAATGAAAATTTTAAAATGATGTTCGGTGCCTCAGTTTGTAGTTTGAAGCAGACGGCACGTGCTATGCAGTCTAGTTTTCATTCATATACGTTTATTTATATATGTAACAATCGTCATATGTTTTGTAAGACTATTATAATATAAATCATAGATAACGAAAATACAACTTGTTTTCTATTATATAAAGTTTATTTTGGTTTGGCAAATTGTCCAAGAACTGATCAACAAACTGTAATAGTGACGTAGTGTTAAGCAAATGGTAGGTATTGTGGATATTTTATTTAAGTAATATTATTAATTAAAGCATTCCATTGTTGTATGAAAAATGGTTTTAAGAATTAAATAATTATATGAATTAGGTTTATATGATTTATTTAAATTTGAGTTATCTTTAAAATTCTTTACAATACCTAATCTTGGATACATACCTGGGGGCTTACTCTAAAATGCCTTTCGTCGTTCATTTTCGACAAAATGCTTCGAATTTTTAACGAGAATTATTTAAGAATTATTTTTTTATTGCAGGAGTTCAGCAGATAGGCAGACTGCCCACTTGATGGAAAGCAGTTACCATCGCCTATGGACATTTGCAATACCAAAAATGCTACAAATGTGCTGCTGCTCTCTTAAGGGAGACTGAAACCTGGTCACTAATGCCGGAACACAACTCAAGGTTGTTATGGCGACATACTTTAGACCAGGGGTGGTAGCCAACTAGTCCGGCAAATGCCCTACCAACTGGCTGTGGGTTGTTTTGTCGCCTCTTACGACAGGCCTCACGGCCGCAGGAAATGTATTCTTTCTCCGTTCCTGCACGGATAGATTATTATAATTAACGCGATAGTGGCCTTTTCGAATACATTTAGCGGCAACTAAGTAGCTCGAGATTTTAATTTTACGAATACTTAAGGTTGACTGAAGTCCTACAGCAATAGGCTATTGGTGCATTACACTAAAATAAGAATGACTTAATTTCTGGTTTCTTTTAAGCAATTCATATCCTTTCCAAGCATTTATTTTACGTTTAACAACTCGATGACAGATCAATTAGTAGATAATATTTTAAAGCATTACCGACTTGATTTGTTGTAAAAAACGACTTCAATTATAAATAAGTTTTAACCTATTTAACTTATCTACATGTTTTTTTTATAAAAATTCTGTATCGTGTAATAAATATATCCACATTTCAATGAACATATTTGAAATAAATTAATAAATCAAATTAAAACGGCACTTAAAATAATTGCGGAATTATTTATCTTTAAAGTAGAACATTTTTTATTATCAAATCGATTATTTTCGTATAGTGTGTGTACGTTACATGACTCACAGAATAGCACTATTACGTCAACCACAACATAAAGTACGACAATTATGTAATTTGTTTTATGTGGGCTCTACAGTAAAAAAATAAGTAACTTGATAGACGTGCAAACGTCAAAAGTAAAATAAACGCTTGGAAATAGTATAGTTAGTCACAAAATAAGGAACACTTTATGAATAACAGTTGCAATCATTATAATATCCTTTAGATAAATTTTTCCTTATGCTTGTTGAGTATGGCGCTTAATAGTACTCTAGAACATAATACTAGGGAATTAAAATAGGACTTGTCACACTTAATTCATTTACTACAATATACATATTTAATGCGTCACACATTAGATCGATACCTCAAAGGAATACAACGCCACTTTAATTTTAGGTATTTTCGGTTTTAAGGGAAAATCACTCATTATTGTCTAAATATTATGTTCCTAAAATTTCATAAAAAAATTATGAGTGTTTTACCCCTAAAAATAGAAAATACCTAAAATTAAATTAGCGTAGCATTCCTTGGAAGTGTCGAGATAATAGTTTTTAGTATAGACTAAATAACATTCAGTCCTCATCCAAAGAAAGAGCAGTGAAGTGGAGAAGATAAAGTAAGAAACCGGGATATAAAACTTGGATAATATTGGTGATCTATATATTAGTAAGGCAAATGAACAGTTAGTAAGATATAGGTCATTAAACTTATTATCACTATTTGATAGTAAGATCCTTGAACCATTCAAAGAAATCGACGAACATGATTTTTTCCGAGTTCAACATTCGCGGAAAAACTACCATAACCTTACCCAACATTACAGGAAAAATTGTGACAAGGCCAACGCCCTTCAAATCTGTATAATATCAATGTGACAGTAATAATTAGTGGGTTTACGTAAATTTAAAGTATCAATATTAAATATTAGCTCATAGTTATCGCGCAATTCTTATTAACCTGCTAAGTATCAACGTTAATTTTCCACGACAAATATTTACAATGGAACTTACACGAAATACCAGCTGTGAGTAAAATTGGGAAGGAAGAAGTTTAAAATGTAATGTTCTTGGTTCTTACAAGAGCTTTTACTGTGTCTACGTCGCGGTCAAACCCTAAGATGTAGCTTTTTTTACTTACATAAAAACTTATTAGTATTTTTATATGAATAATATATCAATATTATCCCTGCAGGAACGGAGAAAGAAAAAAATTTCTGCGGCCGGGCGTACTGTCGTAAGAGGCGACAAAACAACCCACAGCCAGGTGGTTGGATATTTGCCCGTCTAACTACAACCCCTGATTTGGAGTATGTTGCCATAATAACCTGGAGTTGTGTTTCGGCATTAGAGGCCAGGTTCCAGTATCCATTTAGAGAGCGGCACCACATTGGTAGTACCTTTGGTGTTACCAAATGTCCGTAGGTGATGGTAACCGCTTTCCATCAGGTTGGCCGTCTGTCTGCTGAAGTCATGCAATAAAAATAAACTGATAAAATGTAGTGAAAAATTATCTTAATTGATGGCGGAAGCGGTTCAAAAATCCGTTGCGTGTTTTAGGTGCTGTTATATATAGACAGACACGGAAAGCTACTTTATTTTATAATATGTAAAGATTTTTTATTCCTCCCCCCGGACGAACTGAATTGCCCGGGCTGGTTTTTGTATTTTTATATTCCTATTATTTTCTGACTTTTTTATCTCTTTTCATTTTTTCTTTTGTTTTGTCTCTTTTTTCTTTTTTACTATTTTCAAAAAACGTTTCAAAGTATATTTACGTCTAATACAATATTCTTTCTATGATCTTTTACAAACTACGAGTATACTGGTATTATGTATATTTTTGTATGTGTATTATATTACTATTACATTACTGATTGTTTATTAAACATCTTTTTCCTCTAATACTGCTTATTTTATTTCTATGGCTTACTTTCTAATATATTTTTGTGCTTTTTCTATATAATGATTAGGTGCTATCCGCTTTCGTAAACTCCGATCCGTCTCGCGAAAACTATTCCAGGATAACAAAGTAGTCTATGTCCAGTATCGGTATTGAGACTACATAGGATAAACTTAACTATTGTCAGAACTATTGAATGATTGGCATTGTATTAATTTATTCAATACACTAAGAATCTTATCACTTCTTTTATTTTATAAACATAAAATGATAATTATAAAAACATATTATGTTATATATGGCTACAAAATAAAATACTAGTATATTATATATATTCATCAAAATTTTGAACGAATTGGTATGGTACCAACGACTGGGGGTACCAGTAATTGTATAGTTTATACTGTGAAAGATTACTGTGAAAGCGTAACAGGCAGACGGATAGTTACTTTCGCATTTATAATATTACTTAGTATGGATAAAAAGTCAAGTAACTTCTTAGCAGTAGACGGATAATAAAGGCTTTCAGCACAGGCGACGAACATCCAATGTTTTTATTAGTTGATAACGGAAAAGACTATCTATATTGAAAATTCAAATCGAATTGAGCTATGAAAACGTTTAAATATATGTTAAAACCGCAAAATCTTATTGAATATTTAAAAACAATTAAATATTGTAAAGTTACGAAAGTATTGGGTCAAAAATTCATTGTTGTGACAAAGTAAACACGGTCACCTGAAAACCTGTCATTGACTAAACTCAGACAAGGTAAGCAAGAGTAACAGTTAATTTTAGGGTTCAGTAAAATCTGAACCAAAAAGCAAGTTACCTACGCTACCGCCCTGGGACGTGCAGGCATGTACATTAGGGTTGTCTCCTCTCATTTGTATTGCAAAGATGGTATACAATTATCAATGTGATTTTGTTATGATATTTCGGAGACTAAATCTACAATTTATAACATTGTAAAAATGCCATGTCTGTACATTGAAGCTATTTAAAAAAACCCAACTAGAATAGACTATATAAACGATGTAGATCACAATGAAATTTTTTTTAGGTTTCTTGTCTGTTTGTCTGTTAGTGGTTGTCTCCTTTGCTGGGCATTCACGTAAAAAATACTGGGCCGATTTTGATGCCGTTTGCACTGATCGACAGCTAATTCTTAGACTTAAACTCTGCGCTACTATTTATCCTGGAAATCTAGGTTTACAGCTCTTCAGAGGCACAAAAATTAGCTTAATCTAACACAGTATCCACTAAAACGATACATATATATATATATATATATATATATATATGTGTGTGTGTGTGTGTGTGTGTATGTATGTATGTATATGATGGGAGGGCCGAGCTCAGCTGTGGGGGACACTGTATGTATGGGCTGTTATTATTATTATATAATATTCTGTATTTTGTAATTGCTCGAGGGTGTCAACAGCGCATAGAATAAATAATAGATCATCTGACAGAAACAGGTTTTCGTTTCCTACGGACATATGGGACGAACCCACTACACGCATAAACTATTTTATAGCTCCGAAAAAGCTGTTTCGCGTGTATTAACTGTAAAATAAATAACGTTTCTCTGATCTCTCTGGTCTGGTCTGGAGGTCTTTCCCCTGTCTCATTCAAATAAAGTCTTTAATTACATGTAGCAGGATGACTTAAATCGAAGAAAATGTCTTGTAAAATATTCTATTTAAGCAACTCATTTTATTTTCAGAACAGACTTAAGCTAAATAATAAAGCGCAAATGGTAAATTTTATGATCGCTCCAGGTCTGTCTTTACATACACACACACACACACATAACTTCACGCCAGTTCCCTTGCGGGGTAGGCACGAACAACAGAGCGCCATTTAGGCCCATTCTTACACACCTCACTTGCTTCTTTGACATTCATAACTCTTGTCATGCACACTGCACAGGTCTGTCTTTAATTTAAAAAAAAAGTTTAATTCCATTTAGCTATACCTTGACGGGTCGTTGCAGAAATATTTGTAATGTGACATAACAGTTGTCAATTATATACTAAAAATCTGGCCTGCCAGCCTGTAGGCGAAAAGGTTTGTTTCGCCACACCCTCATGATTTACATTTCCAGCACTACTAATGTTTTTATTATATATATATATATATATATATATATATATATATATATATATATATATATATATATATATATATATATTATACATGTATCTATCTAGGTATTTTATTTAGATTCATTTAAATTATTTATTATTATGTATGAATGTATGTGTGTAAGTACATATTTATTTTCACTTATGTATATATTTTTAAACATTTTAAACTTTAGTTCGCTCGTTAGCTCACAAATGAATTCTGAAAAACCTGTTATTAGCCCCACATTATAAGTGATTTATGTTGTTGTTTGTATTATTGATATGCGCTGTTGGTTTTTTCAATAAATAAATAAATAAATATTGTGTATTGTTTTATAATAATTTAAAAGAACAATATATAAATGTACAGCACATACATTGACAGCAAAGGGCGACAACCCTAAAGCGTTTAAAGGTAAACAGCCTGCCAATGTCCCGGTTGGCTAAAGGCCTCATCTCATTAAACTTATCAGCATAACGAAAGGTGTAAAACCGAACGTATGCTCGCTGCAACGTGATTCTTACGCAGAAAGTATATTAGATGCGGCTCAGTGACAATAGAATTTATGCGCTCTTATATCAGACCAGCTGGGCTAGCTTGGTGATTAATGCAACCTCGTGTCTCATTCCAACGATATGGGCTCGAATCTTGGTCATGAGCATCCAGAGTTTTGGCAATCTTTCTGAATGAGTCCTGGCGTATTAAGGCCTCCCGGCATTTCGGCCGCGGTCGCAAGCTGACACACGCGGACGGAGAGTAAACCACTCGGTGACAACGCACTGCTCAAAGTGCTTCAGGTATGGACTTGGTAAACAACTCAATAATTCATGGATTACGCAACGTTCATTCATCGAAGGTAGTTGTCGGGTGCCGGCTATGACCCTTAAATAATACTAGAAAAACAATTGGACAAATGTGGCGGTATATCAAGAGATCTATATTTAGCGAACCTGATATATACCAATAAGGAATTCTCTAATGAATGTTTATAATAACAGCAGATTGTGTCCCACAGCTGGGCCTCTAGCCTCCCGATGCTTGAAGGAAGGCGGGTATACTGTACGTTACAGTATACCCGCCACGCTTTTTAAAGGCGGTTCGACGAGTTTACCACGTCGGTTATCTCTGTGTTTTCCTACACAGTCAACATATGGTAATTGTAACAGAATTCACATAAGATCAGGAAACCGCGAAGTGGTACATGCTTCCCAGCCAGGACTCAAACCCATGTCTTTTATGAAACGCTAGTTTGAGATTCGAGAGCGTTAATAACTATAATAATAAAGCTACCACGACTTATAAATTATGAATAACCGTTTAGAAAAAGTTTAAAATTGTTGCCTACAGTTTTTAAAGTTTCTATCTAGAAACAAGTTTTCCAGAAAGCATATCAAATCGGCCTTAAAGTTATCGATGTGTAAGCTAAAATCATCGCAAACCAGTCAACATCGGCTTTGAACTTAGCTATTACATTGGCTATATATTTTATTAAGGTCAATAAACAGACATAAAATAAAATAAGTTTCTTCGTTTGATTGGCGCCGAATGATCTGAGATAGCCGTACGATGTTATTACAAATACGAATTTAAATTTAACCTCTTGACTTTAGGTGTCAAAGTTTTGAGAACAGGAAATAGGTGGATAGACGATTAAAAAAAATATTATAGTATACAAATTTCGCTGTATAAAATGGAATGTTTGCTACATCTCCATTAATTCTTCGAAAAGTAATTGTGGAACATATTTCTGTATAGAATTTATTTAAAAAAAGTTTGAGTTAATGAATTTTTAGCTAGACGTGTTGCTGCGGAGTTTCTTGCCGCTTCTTCTGCTTAACAGCAATAACACGCAGCGAAGCGGTGTACATAGACTAGGAAGTAAAATTAAATTTTAACTTATATGTATGACCTTCAAAAAGTATTCTCCAGTGGAACTTATTTTGAATAAAAACTTTTGAATTTGAGTCATTTTGCTTAAGATATAGCATATCTTTATTTATATTTGTGTACACACGTACTAAAATAAAACTGTTTTGCGACATATGATTTTTATTTATACTAACATATGCCCGTGAATTTTCTCACGCTTGATTTGGTATTCCCGCGGGATTCCCGGGACACAAAGTACCGGAGTATTTAAAAAAAATATAAGCTTTCGTTTTACTGGAAACTGTGCCGGAATAAAGGCTGATGATATATGTGTACCTATGACATATATAATTTTTTGTTTTTTATTAATAAACTAATTTATCTATATATGTAATATGTAATTATGTATTCTTTTTTAAATAAGTATTATTGTATTATATATGACACTTTAAATTTATATGATTAGTTTTTACGCATGTCGTAGTCGCCAGTAATTGAAGGAGCACATTTATTAAAAAATTAAGGTCATGTATATTTATTTTATAAATCTGTTATGTGTATCCTTTGTTGGAGATTCTAATTTTTTAAAAATACGCTAATTTTTATGCTCCCGAATATTTACAAACCGCTTCAGAGAAAATTCCCGTGAGATTCCCGGGATAAAAAATCAGACATTTTATTGCATAAAGTTTACTATCGATCAGTGAAAAAATCATACTAGAATTCGATATTTTGAAATGGATTTTGACATTATATTTAACGATACTATTCTTAGTATATGTAATTTACGAAACACGTACATATATTTTCTATATTGTTTGTGTTACGGTAACCAAAATTACAAGACCTTTGTAGTCCTATACTTTTTGAAGTGAAACAGAAAAAATCGTAATACCCCCCGTATTACGATTTTTTCTGTCACGAAAAAACGTTACGGCCGTGGTGAAAGGCGACATAATGTTAGAGTAGACTATCGATGTTTTTATTGGTTCCGGATCGAATTCAGTTTTTTGGTTTGATAAAATAAAATATGTTTAAATAAAAAATATATTCATTAAAATTTACCTAACCTAACCAGATCATAATTTGCAGTAAACCTGCGAAAAATCGATATGTGTGCTTGGACACATAGTAGCAGTGAAACTTCAACGGACAAGTGGAAAAACGAATCGTAACGGACAACTGGAACAACGAATGGCAACGGACAAGTGCCAAAACGAATCGCAGGTTTTCAAATTGGATTAATTAGTACATTAACAATCGACTATTATAGCAATCTGATATTATATTGCTGATTTTCTGAATATAATTTCTCGAATTACATATTACTAGCGGTGTTGGTATTCCAATATGAGATTCTATATTTATTTTAGGTACCAGTTTGTTTGACATTAACAAAATATGGTAATGTACTGTGGATAGCCTCGTAAAGTATAGGAATGCACAAAAATTGATTACAATGTTGTTTCTGTTGACGTATGTGAATACCTCTCACTTTTAACTTGAGTTCTACGATTTTATAATTCAGAATGATGCAATTCACGAATTAATAGCAGTTGTAAAAATGTGGTAACATAACACATGCAATATTGAGTTATTTACTGCATTTTTAAAATCATTAATTTGTATCTTGTCTTCCTTTTAGATTTTACATGCACTGTACAGTCAGAGTAAGGAGTTCAGTAGCAGTTACATTCCACTAAATGAGTTCTATCATCTTGTGGGAAGGATAATATTCCAAATGGTCTGCAATGCAATATAGTTGAAGACGTCCAGCATTTAGTAGGAAGGGGCTGGTGGATGCTCTGTGAATTCATTTGATGGTCGTGGTTGTTTTCTATGTGTATGTTTTCGGATCTTTTAATATATAAAATGGTGAAAATGTTAATATAAATTTTGTGTAATTATATGATTAGGGTAAGATGGGGCGGGGCTGGCATAGTAACATCATCACTAAAAGCCCCTAAATAAATAAGATAATAAATAATAAAAACAAAAAAACTTAAAAAGCTAAATCATCAGGACAAATTCAAATTCAAAAGTTTTTATTCAAAATAAGTTCCACTGGAGAACACTTTTTGAAGGTCATACATGTAAGTTAAAATTTAATTTTTACTTCCTATTCTATGTACACCGCTTCGCAACGTGTTAATGCTGTAAAGGAGATGAAGCGGCAAGAAACTCCCCAGCAACACGTCTAGCTAAATATTGTTTTTCTTTATATTTCATATTCTATTTATATCTCAAGTCCTTTTTTTTATAAGTTTTGTTCAGAAGTATATTATAAAATTACTTTTTGAAGAATTAATGGAATTGTAGCAAACAATGCATACTCAATAAGACCAAGACAATAAAAGGAAAGAAAAATAATGTTATAGTTATAATAATGACATGACGTACTAAAATATTATGCTGTCATATGTCTCCATAAATTCCTTACAAGCTTGGCAAGATAAAAACGTTATACAAAATTTAGTATAAGGAGGTTGAAGTTTTGTTCTAAATCTCAGCCTTTCCAACACATTCAAAGCGCAGGGTCGTCAGGGAGGAGGGGGTTTTTAGTGGGTATTGGGGTTGCTCGCCCGTGCAGCAACGCTCGGAGTCTTGCACACTATTCTGTGACGTCGATCGCGGACGGAGCGCTGCCAAGAGCATACTATTGCTGCAGTGTTATCGCCCCCGACCGACGCGTGTCGTTCCTCTAGCAACGACCCAGTTTGTGCGTAAATCGGTTAAGCATTTTCCCTCGCCTCAAAACAAAACAAAAAAAAAAGCTGCTATGTAAATGAATTTTTGTTATTTAAGAATTCTTCAATAATGTAGTATCCCCTTTAGCAAGATGCTTTTTAATTTAGTTTTAAATTTAGTGAAAGGCAGATCTAACATTTCACTCGGAATCTTATTGCAGAAGCGTATACCAACCCCCAAGAAAGAGGACAGTACTTTTTGTAATCTAAATGTCAATCTTGACAAGTCAAGTAATAATAGGTAATCAGCTCATATACGTTCCACTGTTGGTCTTGGGTCTTCCTATTTTTAGGGCAACAGGTTAGACGGATCAGTCAACACATGGAAATTGTAATAAAGTAAGTGTATATTAGGTTCGGAAACTGCCCAAGTGGTGCAAGACTCTCGGAATTCCACTCACGAGAAAAATCCCACTCGATTGCCAGGATATAAATATCACAGATTTTAAATGCGAGAATTTGCTATTGATCAACGAACACTGCATCGAAATCGACCCAATACTTTTTATGTGAATCCCGAACAAATAGACAAACACAAAAAATCTGAAAACAAAAGACTACATTTTTCCAATTTTATACTATTGTTACTACCTAAGCGCCGACAAAAGACAAAATCACACCTACATACCTGTAGACGTTTTATTACCTTTGCGGTATTGGGAGTTCTTTTGTTTACTTTGTGCTTAAAATTTGTGATTAGAAAAACAGCCCATTGTGTATTGTAATCTTTTATGGTAGTCATTAGCCAGGTGTGATTCTAGGAAAATCGGTCCACGCGGTCGAGCAGACATTGTATTTGTACAGTATAAAGCAATGTCCCAATGGAGGGATGAGGCAGTCGAGCGATAACCACAAGCGGAGCAAGACTTGTGTACATTCGGTAAACTATTTAGTTACGGACTTTGCGCGTGTTATTCAATCGTTTTTTGACTGGTTGTGTTCAGTTACATTTGTACCTGTGTTATACGTGTTTGTATATATAGTTCTAATAAATTATATAGTAATTCCAACGGCATTTTAATTCGAGTCCTGCAACTCGTAACACTATTATAGTTAGATCATACCACAGCTTGAAATATTTGTAATAATACTCGGAAATATTACTTCACTAACACTTAAGACTTAATATACAAGGTTATATTATATAAACTATTTCGCAATATTGGCACAGAGATAAGGATAACAAAATTAGTGTTTATCTTAAAACAATAGTGTGATTAATATGTATATTGAAAAGACAGAAACCTAGTGTTTAAAATACTCGCGTTTCATATTGCTGACATAAGTGTACATTTTAGTATAGACCACGACGACTTTGGCCAATTCTATAATAGTGTAAGTTAGAAATAATGTTAGAATTACAATACGTTCGTGAATACAGACACCATGTTGAAAAAACCTACTCATCGAGGAAACAGATCTAAGAATCCCGCCGATTTCATAAAGAAAAACGTAATTAATATGTCTTCTATTATTACAGAAATGGGAAGGTCCGAGCCCAGCACAGACAACTTATATGCTCAAATGTTATTTATCTATAAAAATGTAAAATTTCATAAAGATACTCAAACCTATGTATATTATGCGTGTGTGCGTACTTGCATGCGTGCGTGCATGCGTGCTCTGCTCACTAAAGGTTTTATCAGAGAAAAATGAAAATGAATGTATTTACATATTTCAAAATAGAGTATTACAGATTAATTACTGAAAGCCATGAGTTTACCATTGGTACACTAAAAGTAAAACAGTAGATTGTTACACGAGAGGTGAAAGTGACCTATTTAGGCACGAGATAGTTTGGCGCACGAGTGCAGCGAGGGCGCTAATAATTCGAGTATCTAAATAGGCCTTTCACCCGAGGTTAACGCTCTGCTTTTCATTCCAAATATGAGGAAAGTAAATAAAAACTGATTAGTTAAACAAACAACTACCTCTTTAATAAAATCAGGCGGCAAATCCATATGTAAATCTAATAAAACGTCATCATGTACATCACATATAAAACGTCGAGTACTTTTTTCTGTGGCATTCTACCAGGCAGTATTGTTTTGTAACTGATGATAGTAAATATTTAGCTCATATTTATGCAAATTAAATAATAATTTAGTGAAAAGTAATTTATAGGTATACCTCTATACCTATAATGATGTTACAAAATTGATGATATTTTTAATTACAATTTATGGCGCGATTTAAAAGTGGCTGTAAAAAAAGTTTGGGAAATGAGTCGCGTGTATCTATGGTTCGCCTAGGTTTCTAAATTTTTTGACAGCAGGGAGAATAACTTCCCAGGGACGAAAATTGCTGTTTCCATCCCTATGATTAGGCAACTCTAAACGTACTTTTAGAATATGAGAAATCAAAAGAATATTATTACCTCCGAAGCTACGAGATTAATCTGCACTGATATTACAAATGTGAAAGTAATTCTGTTTATTTCCTATTCACGATAAGACAATTGAATCGATTTTATTGTTTGGCAAGGAGTACAATACGATAGACGTTGCTACTACTATTTGTCTCAAAATGACATTTAAAAGGAGCGACGGAATATAATTTTTCCCGGGTAACACATAATTCTTCGAGTTGAGATATGCAAATTCATATTTACTCTCTTGGTAAGAATTAGATGTTTCAATATTTTTGCAAAATTATCCCTCAGTGTGCTAAACTAGGGATTAAGATTATTAGGTATTAGTAGTATTTTATCCGTGCAGGATCGGAGAAAAAATAAAATTTCCTGCGGCCGGGCGGCCTGTCGTAAGAGGCGACAAAACAACCCACAGCCAGGTGGTAGGGCATTTGCCCGACTGGATGGCTATCACCCCTGGTCTAAATTATGTCTCCATAACAACCTTGAGTTGTGTTCCGGCATTAGTGACCAGGTTCCAGTTTCCCTTAAGAGAGCAGCAGCGCATTTGTAGCAACTTTGGTATTGCAAATATCCATAGGCGATGGTAACCGCTTTCCATCAAGTGGGCCGTCTGCCTGTCTGCTGATCTCTTGCTATAAAAAAAAGGTGAAATTAAGAAGCACTTGATATACAAGTATATATAGGTATAGTACCTACAAAAAATAAATACAGGAATGTAAGAAGTAAGTCCGTGTCGTGAGAGACATCTCAATCTACGCGAGACCGCGAGAGCAGCTCGACCACGTTCCACGTTCCAAAACGGTGTCAGTCCGCTTCTATCTATGCCAACTTAACGGTCCTGCTCCTTACATACGTATTTGCATTGTACATTCAAAATATGTGTACATCCAAATACTAAAACATAATTTCATTTTTAATGACTTAGTTGATAACTGATCGCCGCGCCCCACTGCTTCGTCAATACGCTAGACTTATTTCTATCACATTTAAACATAGAGAAAGTCGGTGCAAATATTGTAATGAACAATCAAGTTTGTAAAGATACTCAATGTATTTAAAACACCGCATCCGAACCACGTTTGTATGCAAGCTGTATTGTGTCTTACAATCGCGTCCAATGTGCGACACTCTTAAAAATTCCCAAACTTTCCACTCAACGTTTTAGTTTTGTTCAATGGGAATCCCTCTTAATGATTTAAGTAGGCGATAAACATTTAATTTATTAAAATTTTACATGTTTAGCAGGAAATGCTGCATTCTGATTAAATTAGAATATCAATTATAAGTAGTCGACCTCAATAATGGTTAGTTGTAAGGAGTTGTTTACAGAGGTAGCATCAAACATCTTCTTTAGAGACGATGACTGTCTGTGTGACCTTCAATCGTTCGACGGAAGCACCGGTTATTAAATATTAAAATATTTAATTAGTTATTAAATTCTGCGTAGACCGTTAATATTGACAAAGCTCAAAACATTAATTAGCAAACATTTTTTAACTCATGTCGTGATATTTCAACAGGAGTATCCTTATAATGGAACGTCAACACTTTAGCATTTTGGTCAAATTGATTGCGTTGCACTAGCCTGCAAGTTACAATATCGCTAGTATGGACAAGGCCGAATATAAGATGTTTTGCTGTTATGAAATGGGGCATTTTCCTGTGGTAGTTGCAGGGAAACTATATTGTTATATTCGATTTTTTTTACGAAATAACAGATGAATTGAACATCGTTGAGATCTTCAGTGATAGACAGTCTGCGTTAAAGCCTGCTGAGAATCCTGTCCACCAGAATCAGACCAAGCACATAGATACACGATTTCATTTTATTCGTGAAAAGGTTGCTGATAATATTATAAACCTGAACTTTACACCCACAGAGTCAATGTAGGCCGACATAATAACTAAGTCATTAGAAAAAGTTAAGCATCTTAAATGTGCTAGAAACATAGGTTTGTCTTTAAAAAAATGTGTGGTTTTGTTGGCTGAAGGGTCTGTTTGTAATCAACAATGTTTCTTTTTAATCTTTTACACATTGCTGGTTTTTGTTTGTTCTTTTGTATTTAAATATTTTTTCATAGTATCATAGCAACCTTTGTTACCAGTCTTTACAAAAAAACTCTTCATTAGAACGTATATGGAGAAGACTATTTTTTATTTTCAACACATATACTATCAATACATGGCAACACCGACCAAAATGTTGTAATTTTCTTTATTTTGTGCTTACTCTAGCTTTTCTCTTCTTAAATATATGTAGATCCTAAACTGGTATATAGGCATAATTTACGCGATCGTTTGTAATAATGACCAAAAGATAGCCTGCGCTTGTATAATTTAGGTGCCGTGATCATCATTGCAATGCAATAACGCGTATCATAATGTATGTATGTGTATCAATTCTTTCACATTGCCACTGGTAGAAAATAACATTACTTGTATGGAGTTTATGTGAAATTTTTATCATTAGTAAGTCAAATGAATATATAGTAAGATATAGAGCCTCTACATAAAGTGAAATATTTTTTCATCAATTGATGTGAACGCAGCATTACAGTCCGTTTCTACTTACAATACACGATCATGTAATCCATCTATGATATGATTGACCGAATAATACCAATGTGGATGTAGGCTAAGCATCTCTTCGTATAAAACTAATATAGAGGGTACGAGCTGACTTTTCATTGCAGAAGTAATCGTCGAGAATTGTAATGTCAAAAATATATCAACATAACACAAGATTGCATATTGCAAGATTCATCACATATTTCTAGCTAGACCGTAAAAATTAATTCCATTTTTATTACCATTACATTATTACCATGTACATGGTTATCAAAACAAATGTTATTAAGTTATATAAATTAGGGTGTATTACTACAATAAGCATCTAAACTGAGTAAAGAAGATGACTGTATTACCTACCTATCTAAATATAAGAAGTAACGTAAATCGCCATCAGATGAGAACGTTCCCATAACGCAGGTCGGATTTACTCGCTGAATGGCAACGCTAATACGCTGCCCTAAATACAGGCCAGCCCTTTGACCATAGAAGTGACTAATTTTAAAATTTGTCTACCTAGGTCTTTTCTTCTACAAAATATGGGTATACCAAGCAAAAGCCCGACACACAAAAGTTCTCAATCAAAATCTCAAGGGCTTGGACTGACATCAAATGTTGATCAACAGTTGAGATTTATATAAAAACAACATAAAGTCAACCAAGCAATTCTTGATTTAAAATATTCAATATTCTACCATTATTGTCACTTCTTAACCGACATTATAAATATATTGTGAAAATAAATAAAAAACTACTCTGGACTTTAGTTACTTAATATACTTATAGCAAATAAAAAATTCTGTGATAAATCTATAGAACTTATGATTAGAAACCTCCAAGTAATATATTACAAGAAGTGTAATAAAAGATTATACTTAGGAAACTTGTTTTGAAAGCTGTGATGTGATTTTGACTACCAATAAGCAACGATATTAAATAAATAAAAAATTATGATTTCGAAATTAACAGGAACTTAACAAGTAATAAAAAAGATAAAACGAATTTCACGTAGAAACTGAATTTTTATTTATAAATCAAATTATATATTTAGAGAAAAAAAAAGTTTTTTAGGCAACTCCGTTACCGGAAGTACACATATTTATTATATCAAATTTTACGATATTACGTACATACATATCCAAAGTCGTGAATAAGAAACACGCAAATATATAAAGGTCCAACGTCAGATGCAATGTATATACCTGATGTACTAGTAGATTTATAAATTAAAAATTCAAATTTGAAATGTACATAAATAATTCAGATAGACATTTAAAACATGTTTCTTAATTAACACGCCTTTTCACAGGATATTAAAAACATTAATAGCATAAAATACTCCAAAATGATTTTAATTATTTCAATAAATAATCCACGATACATTAATCGCTGCTATTAAATTATAGTTACTTATCCGCTAGCTAAATGGGAGAATATATAAAAAAGATTATTAGTCTAGAAGATTTTGAAGTTAAGTTAAACAATGCAATCTTAATGGGATTAGCTATTAAGCTAAAAATATCTGTTTATCATTCAAGTGTTGAATCATTGGAAATATATTTGTGTTGCTCGTCTAATTATAAATGTCTTTACAATGAGGCCGTTTTTGGAGAATCGCATAGTGAAATTGACATGTTGCTAGATATAGTAGGTGTAGGATATAGCATAGAGTTCCAATATTTTGATACTTGTCATGCTTGCAATATGTTCCTATATCTAAACCTCATTTACATTAGTTAGGTAGGTACACCTTCTGTTGTGGTCGGTGAGGATAAATCCCGTGGTTTTAATAAATAAATACGCTGGTTTTATGTTAATTTACTGTTATTTCAACCTAATAATCACATGACAAAAAAAAAAACCAAAACCTTGACATAAAAAAAACACATTCAAAAACCCTATTCTATGAACAAAATAGGTTTTAACAAGCACGAAACTGCAACACCATTACTGAAAACTGAAGAACTAGTATTATTCTAATTGTGTACAAGTCATGTAAGACAGACATCTATTTAATCCACAAGTTCTAACTTAACTGGTCAGTATCTGGTTAAACGATGCTAAGCGACTTTATTTACAAGTTTCGCAAGTTAATTAACTAACTACTATTATATAGTGTCTTAGTAATATCAGTGTCAATGATCCCAGAGAAATTAACTGATAAATTATTATATTTAAAACGTCACCAACTTGTTGGTTTTGTAAAATTTATGACGACATAATTGTTACGAATTAAGTAGCTTATTTTCTTTCATGAAAGGTTCAGCAGACAGGCAGACGGCCCACTTGATGGAAAGTGGTTACCATCGCCTACGGATATTTGCAACACCAAAGGCGCTACAAATGCGCTGCTGCCCTCTTAATCGAGACTGGAACCTGGCCGCTGATGCCGCGGAACACAACTCAAGATTGTTATTGCGGCATACTGTAGATTAATTTATTTGAACGTTTAGTAGGTTATTTTTGTCATGATATTTTAGAAATAAGATAGCAGGTTATTTTTATGTCTTCACTTTTAAATCTTTAAAAGTTAGTCATAATAATTATGGCAACATGTGACATGTAAACAGATTCAAATTTGGTGTTGATAATATTAAATAATAACACGTGGAAGGCTAATATAAATGTCATACAAGTCGCCTTAACCTCCCTGGTAGTATAAATTATACACATTTCTCATGACCTCTTCATTCGAGCATAAATATCAACTGAATATAAAACTTTTAACTAAAATAATGATTTAGATACATATTGATTAAATCTGTTTGTATACAATTTAACGTTTGGAGACGAATTTGCATCTAGCAAAATAGACAATGCAACTTAACATAAAGTTCAATCATATATAATATTAAAGTTAATACAAATGAAAATTCTACATATTATAAAAGAGGTAGCTTTCTTCATAGCCTTTTTAACAAAGAATATTTTTTGTTTTTTTTATGTCTAAGGCTTGGCAACTAGGCCTTTAAGCCAAGCGCAGTTGTATTGTAGTTCCAACGGAGTTCTTGTGAAAACTCGAAAGGCGACATTTGACTATACAGTTCACATTTCTCACAAAAACATATAATTACTACTCAAAAACTATCGATATCCTACAACTATTGTTCATTTTAGAGTAATTTTTCACATTTTTAGAAAATAAAACTGCACAGCACAACGTCCTCTTTCAGTTCCCGCCAAAAACTCCAATATTTTTGGAATAAAAAGTATCCCACGGACATTTCCTTTAATTGTAGCACAAATATCTTAATATATATAAATTACGTATCACGTTGTTTGTCCGCGATGGACTCCTCCTATACTACTTGACCGATTTTAATCAAATTTGCACACCGTGTGCAGTTTGATCCGACTTGAAAGATAGGATAGCTTACATTTGGACCCGGTAGGTGGCGCTGCAATTGGGTTCTAAATTTTATTTCTTCAGGGCAGAACAACGTCTGCCGGGACAGCTAGTAAAACTATATTTTGTAATAATCGATAAGGCAGATTATGTTGTGAGAACTGTGATTTTTTATTTCGCATGAACTATAATCTATTGTTGGAGAAATGCTATTTTATGTTCTTAACATTATGTTGTTAAAAATTCGGTAATTATTTGGTTGAAACAAGGGCTTAGTGCTTAAAACGATATCTGCCCGATAATCCCTTAATTAAAGAAAAGTGGGATTCTACAGCGGTGATATAAATAATAAATACAATATTAAAAATACAAATTTAATGAATTTTATAAGTATTATACTATATAATCGCGTAAGAGAATATATAATAAATACATATATGTAGATAAGCACTGTATTGCGAATACCTTGATTTTCATTATGAGATGATTTTGGAACTTTATACACCATTACTTTTGCAGTCAATAGACTATTTAATTATATTTATTTATTTATATCTTAGTCAACAGAAAGACTATATACAGTAAGATATTAAAGTAAGTAGTGTTTAATTTGGTTCAATTAACCATATAAACACATAAATAAAATTTTATTCACAAATTTATTTCGTAAGAATAAAGTATATACCATGATTCACGTAGTTCGTATAATAACTAACACCGCGATGAAAGCACAAATTAAGATAAAAACATTTAAAAAAATCACTTTCACATTTATAGATGTTTAAGTATTTAAAAATGCTTATAATAAATCTTCTGTGTTTACTTTCGATAAAATGTAACAGTACTTACTAAAATGGTTCAGAAAAAAATCAGCTCATTGTGATTGTAAAAAAACCGCTACTAATGGTCATCAACAGATAAGAAGGTGATTATAAACTAGACCAATGCGGTTCAAATACGAGTCTTGGACGCTGCATTCAGTGTTATTGAAACAATTTAAATTATAATAGAAGACGCTGCGGTTTATATATAAATAATCCTTCACAGTATAAATAAGTAACACGTCATTCATCTTGATTACATTATATACTTATGGCCTTGATTCTTGGTTATTAAAGACAGTGAGACTTATCCATAATAATAATAACAGCCCATAAACGTCCGTCCCACTGTAGGGGGAACGGACAGTGTACCCGCCACGCTTGTCCAAGGCTTGGCTTGGCTGGTTTGACGCATCGGCTATCTCAATGTGCAGGTTTCATCATTATGTTTTCCTTCACCGTTGTTAGCACGTGGTAATTGTAATTTGTAATCTATATATATAAAAGAAAGTTGTGTTAGTTACACTGTTCATAATTCAAGAACGGCTGTACCGATTTGGCTGAAAATTGGTGGGGAGGTAGCTTAGAACCGGGAGACGCACATAGGATACTTTTTATCCCGTTGGAACAGGTAGGTGCGCTGAGATCGGGTTCCAGAATCCTCCTAGTCACCTGGAGCGATTTTGATGATTTTGTTTTTGTATGTTTGAGTGGGGTCCCCGGATGGTTTAAATCCACAATTGGAACCGGCAGGTGGCGCTGGGATCGGGTCCTAGATTTTTATATTTTTAAAGCAGGACAACGTCTGCCGGGGCCGCTAGTAATGTATAAAATAAACTAATACTATCGAGTTCTAAACTTAATCTGCACAGTTATGGCCCAAATATAGAAGACGACACTAAATTCATAAAGCACTTAAAAATATACTGTCCATTAAATGCTTGTTGCATTGGGACGAATTTTTCAAGATCACTTTTAATTTTTATCCCTCTTTGGGTTTGTGCACCTCAGTATCAGGTGCTCTCACTTGACTCTTTGCGAACCTGATTGTCGACGATCCCGAAATTACAGACGGTTTGTTTTCTCAGAGGGACGTCGGCGCTCTAAGCGTGATGTATCATCTGTACAATGGGGAGTGTTCTGATGACCTGTGTTTTGTTCATATATTAAATTTAAAGTCTTTTGCGCATTCTAAGTGTATATTTTATGTTTTATAGCTTTTTATGTACTTAATTTATATATATTATTTAAGTGCGAGTGACATGTGTGATTTGTAATAATATTATGAAGTAATGAAATGAGGTTGTTGAGGTTGAGTATGGAAGAGAGAGCATGAAAGTAGAGTAAACGCGGTCGAGATGGCACTGCGCAAAATCTGCGGAGTGACGCTCCCGGACCGCGTTCGTAATACCGAAGTAAGAAAGAGAGTTGGTCTGAAAAAGAGTGTCGGGGTGAAGGTAAGGAAAGGAATGCTCCGGTGCTTCGGGTATGTGGAAAGAATGCATGATGAAAGAATGACTAAACAGATATACAATGCAAAAGTGGATGGATGCAGAAGTTGTGAAAGGCCACGACACACCTTCCATGATCAAATTGATCGGGTACTAGCAGAAGGTGATGTCAGGAGCCTTAAGAACAGACGAGCGTGCATGACAAGAGTTATGAATGTCAAAGAAGCAAGTGAGGCGTGTAAGAATAAGCCTGAATACGGCTCTGATGTGCGTGCCTGCCCCGCAAGGGAACTGGCGTGAAGTTATGTATGTATGTATGTATGAAATGAGGTTGTAACAAATGAAAAGGTTCTGTTCATCGCAGACAAGCTGTTTGATTTGGTACCTACGTGACCATTCCATCACACCACTCGCCGGCGATTGGGAGTTCATCCACACTTCCTAGACACTTGGAAGTCCTTCACCGCTCGTGGTGCACGAGCTTTCATGCCACTTGCACACATCAACTTATAGTGTGAACTCCCTCCCACGGTTTTCCCAGAGTTGCCTACAAGCAGTTCAAACGCAGTAGAAGTGAAACAAAGTGTGACAAGTGGTGAAAGGGATTCTAAATTTCGTGACGTCACATTTCATATATAATATTAATAATAATAATCGGCAGCCAAACACACACATTGTATATCCCCAAATTAAGCAAGTTACGCTTGTGTTATGGGTAATATACAACGGACTACTCTGGGGCCGATCCCAGATACCCAGACCATAGTAAATAGCGGACAAAATACGTTTCCGAAATTTACTATACCAGGAATCGAACCCGGTGCCTCTGCGTTGTAGTGAGGTAGGCTGGCAAAGGCTTAGCCCGCTCAACCACAGAGGCCGTCTCACTATAATATATTTAACCTTTAAAATACGTAATTTGTAGTATTAACGAACAACTTCAAAACATTTCCAACTCTATCTATATGAGCATAGTGTTTAAATTATTAAATATAATATATTCTATCTCATTCTCTCGCAGGATTAGTCCTTTAGATTTATGTGTTTATCTCTTTCTGGTGTCACCATTCCGTTTTATACAGTTTCAAATCACAACGATTCTAAAGCAGTATCAGTTCAAACAAGTTTGAAATAAAGAACTGACGAATGATTGATATTTAGTCATTGTAATTTTTAATGTTTCAATTAATTGTTAAATGGTTTTTATGGATCTAGGTTTTCGAAAATAAATAAATAATTATAATTATTAATAAATTGTTTCTGGAATAAATTGATCCGCTCTTCATAATATACAAATTGCTATACCCTATTAGGGTTACAATGAACAACCACTGTAACATCGGTTCATAATTACGTGCAATAAATGATTGAATATTGCATATAAGGTAGAATCACAAAAGAAGTGTATGACATCAGTGTGAATGATACAATTGGTCCTGGTAGTCAGCGACGTATGCACCATGATCAAATAGCAGACGTGTCAAAGAATATTAACTAACGCGGTAAAAAGCATTCCAAATAAACACATCTATGAATCTTGTATTTCTTATTATTTATTTTAATATATTTTAACATTTACAAGTATTCTTATTTTAATTATAAAAATGCTTCTGTTTGTGTTTAGTTCAGTGATTAGAAGAGGAGGACCGGAGGACGCTTTATGTATTTTTAAAAAAAAAATTTTTTTGGTGGGGGAAATGCTATTTACGCACAATACTGGGTCCTTTGCAAGGGATTAGACCATAGTTGATCATGGAGGCTTTACCTTTTAATAAGGGGCAATCCAAACAGTAAACAAGCCAGCTTGTGTGGAGACTCAGAGAAGTTGCACAGGCAACAACCACTACCCACTAAAACCACCCTCCTCCCATGTGCCCCGCGCTTTTTATGTAGGAAAGGCTGAGACTTAGAACGTAGTTACGCCCAGTCCGAGGAGGACATTTTATGGATGAGCTATCACTTGTCTACCTCACTTGGCATTAATGACAATGACGTTTGTCATTACATAGATTAACAAACACCACTGCTGTCACAGTATAAAAAGATGATAATGAAAGTAGATGAAGCGAAAAGTGTCAGGATCGTCGCAAGTGGAGTTGCGTCGTCGAAAGACTACAGAAAAGTGTCCGAACGTCGGAATAATAAAAATCACCGCGCTTAAAACCGTTAAAACGTAGTTTTATTATGTACACTAGTCGCAAAACTTAAGAAAATATTTTATAACTTTTACTGTTTATTGACTTTTTTTTTAAACTGCTATAGGATTTAATTACCGACAGTGACTACTTTGCATTATACTAAAGGCATAGATATTATAAATGTATAATAAAATTACATGCAATCGAATACAATAAAAGAGAACTTAACTTATTTGTATTGTATTTTACTCATAGTCCCTCAAGACTATAAGTAGAATACTGAGCCTAGATCACCGTCTTCTATGGGTAAGGTCCCCAGAAGGCTGGCTATGTTTCTTCGCTGGATCGCCACTAACCTTTATTGACTTATTTAATATAAGGAATTTTAATAATAAAAATTTATCGCTACGTTTTAATCTTATTTAAAGGTACCATGACAACAACACTAACCATATAAATTAGTCACAGTATTTGACTTATTCTAATAACAACTTGGTTTTCCTACGACTAACGGTAACCTTTATGCTAAATGCCATGTTTAATTCGCTCCGTGACAATCGCAACATGCCTGTGAATATTTATTCTGCAGATAAGCAAATTCAAGTGTTTACGCGCCACAAGTACAAAAGACGGCCTGGACAAAACTGGAGAAATACTGTCTTCAATGTGAAAAGATACACAAAGAAATCTAAGCTCATGATCCGTTAAAATCTAAAGATTTATCTAAAATACTGTCTGATTTTTTATCATTTATTTATTATAAGTCTACATTGTATATACATACATATATATATATATATATATATATATATAGATTTACAACAACAATTAACAAGGTAGGTTCAAACAAACAGACTTAAAAAACTGTGGGATAATAATAAACACTACCTGTGGCCGTGATTTTGTTCGCGGCTGTTTTGTTAAGATATTAAAACTAAACAAACGAAAATTTAAGATAAACTATTTAATATTATATTTATAATGTTATATATAAAAATCAATTGCTGCTCGTTAGTCTCGCTAAAACTCGAGAACGGCTGGACTGATTTTGGTTTTGAATTATTTGTGGAAGTCCATGGAAAGTTTAAAAGGTGAGTAAATATGAAAAAAATGCATGGAATAAAGTAAAAACAAAAATTTCGCTTTCACTTAGAAACTATTCCTACCTGTCAAACATTTGATGTTCATCCCGTCGTTTAGAAATCAATTAAATTTAAAAGTGAAGTTTGTTCCTTTTTTTTGGTTTGAATGTCAAACGTTTAATGTTCGTTCCGATTAAGTTTTGATTCTAAAGTGTGTGTCTAATGTTTTTTTGCTAAAGTTGAAACATTCGCAATTATCATTCAGCTTTTTTATTTATTGATTCTGAGGTGATACGAAGTTTGCCTGGTCAGTTAGTTTATAATATAATTAATCTGTGCAGGATAGAGTTTACGCATGGTATTTTTTAAACGAAAATATCAATGGCGCTAGATTGGACCACCAGATACTGAAAATAAAAAAATAGAATATTTGTCTGTATGGCTGTTAGAGTATGTGAAAACTACTGAACCGATTTACATGAAACTTAAAACAGAGTTAGCCTACACGCTGGGTTAAGATGTAGGATACTTTTTTATTACGATATATGACGTGGTTTCCGTGGGATAGCCAAATAGCCAACAATATGGCGCTGCGGTCGTGCTATTTTTTTTTTTGCACCGCCTTTGAAATTTAAAAACCATTTGTTATGGTATCGCAACGACGGTATAAAAACAGCGGCATCGTCGTCATGGCAACCCTTAAGAAATTTCAAGGGTACATACATATAAATATTGCTAAAAGAATCATCTAACCAAGAAAGTTAAGACAGATGTTAATGTTTTGGCCGTGTACAGAAGACGAATGAAAAGAGATGTGGCAGCATTATATTCACAGCACTAGTTGCGCGGCACTTCACTGACCACGAGAAAGTGATGTTGTCACATTATGACATTAAGAAACGAGGTTGACTTCACTTCTTTTCTTAACAAAACATTATAAACCTAATTAATACTATTTGCAGTGGAGTCTCCATTATCCGGACCTCAATTATATGGATTCACGTATATCCGGATTGGCAGTTTGTGACGTTGTAGGGGGTAATCTCTGGATCTACTAAACCGATTTTAAAAATTATTTTGCTGTTCGAAAGCTTAACAGGGAGTATCATAGGCTATATAATATGACGCTACATACCACGGGAGCGGGACAGAGCTCAGATGAAACCGCGCCGGGCCGCTAGTGTAATATAAAAGAAGAATACTAAAGAGAAAGAAATGATCTGTGCCGCCATCTAGTTATATAGGATTTGGGTGCTTTTAAGAAATACCTTTTTCGTATGGCGATTGTCTTTCCTCGTATACTTGTATTCCTAATAATATTATATGTAGTTAAGACATTTTATTTAATCTATTACATGTTACACATGATTCGTGATATATTACCAAAACTATGCATTCAAGTTTTGTCGCTGTGCTGAGCTTCTTCGTATATAAGGAAAAATACAGGTGTAATAAATGCAATAAAAAGTCGAGAATGTTGATATTTCGAAACACGTTTGGAGGCTTATATTGATTGTTATTTTTTTCCTCATACTTAGCTCCTTAGGTATAATAAATAATAATAATAACAGCCCATAAATGTCCCACTGCTGGGCTCGGGCCTCCCACTATAGGAGAACGGACAGTATACCAGCCACGTTTATCCAAGGCGGCTTGGCAGGTTTGACACGTCGGTTATCTCGATATGCAGGTTGCATCACGATGTTTTCCTTCATAGTTGTTAGCTCTTGGTAGTTGTAGCAATATGCACATTAGGCCCGAAAATTGCCTAAGTGGTGTATGCGTTCCGAATATGATTCAAACCTACGCCCGTGCCATTACGCTATCACGACATTTGCTCCGTAGTTGCTAAGAGCATCAGCTCCTTAATTGCTAAGAAGAAATAGGTACGAATTAGAAATGTGAATATGTCTGGTGTACGCCTTTCCATTTCAGGTCAATATACGGTAAGCCATGCCTATGGCTAGTTCCTATATCTTCCTAACGTTCATTACGCCTTATTGTTAAAATTTGACATAAGCTCCATACATGTAAAGTCTTTCTGCCAGTGGTAAGACAGTGAATCAATATTAAGGTACAGAAACTGGATACAAATCAAGGCGTATGTGCAGAGTAACGTTGAAAATTGTTTAATCTCTTTCATTTTCACCAGCAACAATATTATTAGAAGATTGGGTAAACAGGGCATGTTATCTTTTACGACTCGAATTAATATCATTTGAACAACAGCATTCATCAAGAACAACTTGTAACACGAATAAGTATAAGCAAATATAATAAACTATGTAAATTCTGAATATAAATATGTTGCTATATGTTGTATCACACGAATCCTAGCATTTATAACAGACAGCGTATATGTTTACTACAATCTATGCCAGGCACTTCGTTCGCGTGTTTTATATCTCCAAAACACTGCAAGGTATAGAAAATGATATACACGAGATTTAAAATAAAATTTCTGCTTAAATGCTTAGAATTTTTATTAATTTCCGTTTAGTCGTTTCGTAGTCTTATTTTGAGGCTAGCATTGAAATAAACACAAAATTTCTATAAACGGTAATTTATGATTGAGGATTGTATATATACATTTATGAGGTATTTGTTATAAAGTTGAGCATTTTTTATGACATGATAATTATTACTTAAAAATGATATAGATTACTACATATTGTATAGTTTTTTTTGTGCGGTCTTGTATTATCGAATTCATTTTTTAAATCTAATTTTCCAATATTGTATCAAATGTATTATAATTTTCTTATAGTTGTGTGTATATGCCAAATGCGTAACATGAATTATTTTTTTTAGTGGAAACTTAGTTGATGTGTGTATTCATGTATTAATTTATGTGTTTTATAGTGTAAGAATTATAATTATTGTATGTTTCCCAAATAAAATCCAAATTATTCCAATTATTGTTATTCCCAAATTTTACCCGTGCAGGAAAGAAGAAAGAATACAATTTCCTGCGTTGGGGTGGCCTGTCGTAAGAGGCGACAAAACAACCCACAGCCAGGTGGTAGGTAATTTGCCTGACTGGATGGCTACCACCCCAGGTCTAGAGTATGTCGCAATAACAACCTTGAGTTGTGTTCTGGCATTAGTGACCAGGTTCGAGTCTCCCTTAAGAGTGCAGCAGCGCATTTGTAGCACCTTTGGTGTGGCAAATGTCCATAGGCGATGGTAACCGCCTATCATCAAGTGGGCCGTCTGCCTGTCTGCTGAACTCGTGCAATAAAAATTTAAAATAAAAATAATCACAAATAGACACTCAATTTTATTAGTATAGTCGTAGGTGTAAATATATATACGTAAATCTTAGTCGAAACTCTAAAGCGCCTTCTCAGCTAAGAGTTATGTTCTGCTGGAATCCATTATAAAAACTTAACGAACACTAATAAATAATTATAATATGTTGAATTAATTTGTGTTTAAGTATGACGAAATATCCTAAAGCAATATTTAAGAGGAAAAGTTAATTCCGGTCTGATTTCTCAGTAATATAACACATTCCAACAAATGCGTACATAAAAATCTGACCACAATATAAGAAAGAGATTTTTACGCGGCTTCGCTCGATTAGTTTTCAAATTCATATCTCGCGGGAACTAGTCCATTTTCCGGGTCAAAAAAGTGTCTTTAAATTAATTTGAATATATTCATACAAGGGATGGGCTGAATGTGATTTGAACCGAATACAAACTTCGGCCGAACTTTCGGTTAAAACAAAAAGTTCGGCCGAAATTCAGCCGAAATTCGGTTTGATTTCGCCACACTTTCTCAAGAGCAACACATCGTAACTTGTTGACAACATCAACTTGATAACACCGAATTTTTGGCTTTTTTACACCATAACCTGCCTCTAGTAAATTTTAAGTATGAGTAGGTGGATAAAAGAACAGATTTTTAGACCTTTGATTGAAATAAAAATCACCATCTCATAATTCTAAATTCATAATGTTTAATTCGTAAAACGTGATTTTAATCAAAATTAAATTTATAATTGCTGATATCCCTTAGACGTGTTTTTTAAAATTCAAGTTACGCATTATAATTAAACAGTTGCACTACTTACTGATGTTTCTTAGAGGAGTAATAAGTTTATTTTATTTTTGTTTTAATTTGATGTCTATTTAATTAGGCAAAGACACAATCAAGAATTAATTTTATTTATTTTTTATCATATCACATTGCACGTTAAGATTTACATGTTCCTAACTAATATAAATGACCATGAGTATATAGATGCTAATTTTTATATTACGATTATGATAGATATGATTTCTATTAACTTCAGTTTAAGTAGTGCAAGTAGGTATTTTACTTTTTCCTTGCACCGAATGTTCGGTATTTAAACCGAATTTCGGCCGAATGCCGAAGTTCGGCTCAAGCTGCCGAAATTCGGTCAAACCGAATGTAAAACGAATTTCTGCCCATCCCTAATTCATACCTATTATATAACGTCATGTATCATAGTTTACGTAGGACAATATAGTTACCACTCGAAGCGGCAGTTAATGATAACAATGCCACGTGTACAGTTGCCATCTAGTGGTAAAGTTCTTTGAGCATATCTATCGAACGCCAAGTTTTCTATTAATATAAATGAGATATATTAAAACAAATAACAACTCTTAAAATTTACATAAATAGTAAGGTAAGCAAAAATCGGAATAACAAAATATACACACAATTAATTATTGAAGACATTTTGGACAGCTCTCATCTATCTCCCAAGTGTCTATGTAATTTACTTAATGAACTGATGATAAGCGTTTCTCGGACGTTAATTGCCGATTTTGGTCTGCGACCAGTTTCTATCTTACTTTTTTTCTATGACATTTGAAATACAGATGCGACATACGTTACGTTGCTACAATAATCTATAAATCTGGCAAAATTCATAAGCTCTACTTTATTAATTTTACCACTAGATACAAAATTCGTGATCCTCCACCTAGACTTTTTTCCTATCAAGTTTTTAAAAATAACACATCGTTTAATAATCCCGTCACAAGAATGTGCAGGTTATATAATGAGATTGCAAGTACAAATAAATCCATTGATATTTTTAATTCCTCCTTCTTTAAATTTAAACGTCAAATTCGGGTTATTATTTGCACCAATATTTCTGGCATAATCTATACATATAATAAAACTGTAGAGGTCGAATTTCTGTACAATAAAAAAAATGCTGAAAACCGAGTCAGGGGGATGTAAGAAGTGAAATAGAACTAATTTAGATTTTTTCAATTTTTTTTGTTTCTCTGTTTGTCTGTCTATTTGTACCGGCTAATCTCCGAAACGACTGGACCGATTTAAATGAAATTTTGTATGGCGGCAGTTTATATCCCTGGTCAACATATAGGACACTTTTGATCCCGAAAAATTAAAGAGTTTCCGTGGGATAGTTCAAAAACCGCACTACGCGGACAAAGCTAGTTGAATAATAATTTTGTTACCTTACCACCGTAAAAGTAACACTATAGTAAATCATACTAATAATACTAACATTAATAACACTAAAATTGGTATATAATATGAAATATGCAACTTTTAGCTGTTTCTTGTTTTGTGTGCCAAATAAATAGATAAAGTATTGTAATAATAATAAAAAAATCGGTACATAAGAATACATACAAGTACGTAGAAGGGACAGGAGTGGAAAAGGCATGAACATCAACATATGCTGAAGCCACTGTTACTGTTACTGTTTTATCCGTGCAGGAACGGAGAAAGAATACAATTTTCCTACGGCCGGGCGGCCTGGTAAGAGGCGACAAAATAACCCACAGCCAGATGGTAGGGCATTTGCCCGACTGGATGGCTACCACCCCTGGTCTAAAGTATGTCGTCATAACAACCATGAGTTGTGTTCCGGCATTTATGATCAGGTTCCCGTCTCCCTTAAGAGAGCAGCAGCGCATTTGTTGCAAATGTTTATAGGCGATGGTAACCGCTTCCTATCAAGTGGGCCGTCTGTCTGCTGAGCTACTCCAATAAAAAAAATAGAAACGTACGATCATGCAATAAAGGTAAAGTGGATACTTGGTTTAACCATCTATAAATAGCACCTGGTAAAATAATTATTATGATATGATTGCGTTTATGTATCGTCTACAAACATAGAAAGATGCATTTTATTTAAAAAGTGAATAAGTTATAATTTTTGAAAAGGTGTTCGTTCGTCCCGACACAGTTTATGGAAAAATTGATTGTCGGGCATTTATCTTACTCTAATACCATTATACTAATAGTGGAACGTATCTAGATAAGAATGTCTTGAGTTTTTGTCTATACTTATACTTCTATATCATTAGCATATCTGTTACGGTGCAGGGCCTTTCTTTTTATCAAATAATTAGAATGCAACTAAAACCAGCTCGACACCTTATTAGGAAATAGTTGTCAAATCGATTGGGGGTTATTGTACCTCAAAGACATTTCAATATCGTCTGCACTCAGACTCGAAATATTTAAAACATAAATAGTTCAAAGAGGCGTTAAAATTTATATAAAGTTTAATTTACATTCGCGTTTAAAATGACGTTGGTTCCAATCCAGGTCAGGCCAGGCCTAATTCTGCTGTTTCAATATTTTGACGTTGCGTTGTGTCGAAAACTCGTATTCTACTAAATCCTTTCTATATCGTCGCGGCGGAATAATAGTAGATTTTTTCAAATGTATTATTGTAGTATTCATTTTGCGAGTTTCGCTTGTAAATATTTACAAAAGTAGTGGCTTGCAATAGACAAGTCACTGGAAATAACAGAATACCGAAATCACGCAAACCTAGGATTGAGATAGTAGATAGTGTAGAGACCAGAATTGGGCCCCAGGAAGAATACACGACTTATACAGTTCTTCTGATTGAATGGAGATATTGCATCAATTGACATGTACTGGAAACTGATAAAACCATCGTGATGAAATCAACACATTCATCAATGTAACAAGCCCGCCATTTTGCCCTTGACAAGAGTGGGGACTATATTGTCCATTCTCTTGTAAAATGGGAGCTCGAACCCGACATTGGGTCATTTATAAGTTGGATAATAATCATTATTTTATTTTATTTATTTCACACAACAGAATACAACCACAAATAAATCTAAGTATTTTTGACACAATTTTAAAATCTAAGTCGTATTCCTAAACATGTGAATACAGGAAATTCGAAATACAGATATAGCGTTACATAAATAATAGTATACCATACAGTAGTTTAGTTTCGATGAAATATGTTTGTTGATAACAAAAGAATTAATATATGCCAGAGAAATTTGTAGTTCTAATCAATCGCTTAAACTCTCTAGTGTTACCATTAAATATATCTAAATTGGGATTATCGCTTACCAGCTCATTATATAGACGACACATTCTGCTAATTGGGTTGTAATAGGATGTATTATTTTTGTAGGCTCGCAAGACAAATGGTGGTGAATTCCGTCTTCTGTAATTCGTATTTATATTAAGGCAATTCAAAAGATATGGGCTATCTATGCACGAGTGAAGAATTTTATGTAATAACATTAAATCAATATGCTGTCTACGGGTACAGAGTTTTTATTATCAAGCATAAAATGGATATACTTTCTTAATGCATCCAATTTTGAGTGTAACGTTTGTAAGCAGCAATGCTTAAGATATCTAATTGTTTAGTCACCTAGAAGACCATGAAACGGCATTGATGTTTACTTTCGAATACAGGACAGACGTAAGTGACAAACTAACGGATCTTTGCGATCTCAAAATCATTTTATTTTTTACTCTATGCTAATAGCTTTATCATTCTGATAAAGAACAGAATTTTGTCGGTGTAACCAGTATATACTGTAACGATGCTCTAGCTAGATAATAATATTGTTTGTACCGCGCGATTTTAAGCGTTTGATATTTTTATATTATACATCACAAAAAAAGTTCAACATTTAACAGATATTGTGTATTTTCGATTTAAATTTGATTTTTTTCGGAATTCTCTATTTTATAGGTCATAAGTCAATAAAAAGATTGTGCTTCTATGGGCGTAGTTTTTACAATCGCAGTGACGAGTATCTCGCAGCCTATCGATTTATATAAGAGAGAAAAAAATCAACCAGTACAATGAAGGAATCTTAACTTATAATAGTATTCTACCTATAAGTCTTAAGACTATAAGTAGAATACTGAGTCATGAAGAAGTAGAAGAAGTCAATGGCTGACTACGTTACCTCGGTGGCTCGCCATTCCGATCCGACAGCTGAGGTAGGAACCAGCCCTCTCTGATCACTAGTAGAACTAATGAGTCGTTTTCATATAACGGGAGAAACAGAAAAACGATTGTGACACAAAAACAATCGGACGATAGATATATTTGAAGATTTCATAAAGCTTTCATTGTCGCCAAAAAGTCTACAAAACTCCTAGCTTATACCCTCCTCCTAAGCTTCCATCTATTAGTAATTAATAATATTATAATATTTTAAAAATGCTGGGTCTGTAAATTGAAGCTATTTAAAAAAAGCTACTGGAATAGCCTATATAAACGACAGCGACCACGATGCATTTTTTTTGGAGTTCTTATCTGTTTGTTCAAGATTCACGTAAAAACTACTTGGCCGATTTTGATGAGGTTTTCGCTGATCGACATCTTAGACTTAAAATCTGCGATGTATCCCAGTAATCCCGCGGGAGTTTGCCCGGAAGCGGTTTGAAGTCGTTTGGGTGCATAAATATTAGATTATTCCGACACAGTTTTTACTAAAACGTCAGCTTAGGGTCTTTTCTAATACTGCGGTACTTTGAGTTAATAGATACCTTCTAAAATTAATACATACGTTAAAATAAATATGCTTTTCATATATATACGTGTATACTTGATTTCTCCAACAGCTTCTAGGACCTGTTTTAATAACGTCTCTCGCGCCCCGGAAATTGTCTACGATTTTTTTCCTCGTTAAAAACTTAAATATTTGTCGATGGCACGATAACACGCTACTGTCATATTTTGTACAACTGTTATACTGCCTTAAAAGGTATTGGCATTTCATATTAAACATATCTAGTTTACCTACTTATGTTTATTAAGAAAATATATTTTGTCTATGATAACCGATATAGATACATTTTTGAGAATTTGTAAAAAGAAGGTATTTATTCATGTATCTTCGCATATAACTTGTTGGTTTATGAAGTTTTAATTGATTGAATTTCGTTCGGCTTAGTATATATAACAAACACCAAAGTGGTCTAATTTTCATTCATATTGGATTATTGACTATTGATTGACAAACATTATGAATGTGTAAATCGAGTCATTATAATAGTATTACGTTAGAAATAATAAAATATTTAGATGAGATTTAGAATTAATTATATTTTTATTTATACAATACAAATAAGTTAAGTTTTCTTGCATTGTATTCGATTATTTGTAATTTGTATTTGATTTAAAAAAATCATATTAATTAAAAAAAAATTATATAGTTGATTTATGTACATATATGATATGTTGCTATTCGAAATCACTTGGCTTTAGTCGGTTTAACTTGTCTTCCATACAATGATACACTCTATATAGCATTACACCCACTCTCAATAACGACAACAATTAAGTAATAAAAAGTACCTTTTAAGTTGCCAAAATGAGTAAAAGCTGTGTACGTTCTTTTATCGCTTTATTATACTAGCCCGTAATAAACTCGACTGACGGCATCGTATATCCCGAAATTTTTAAGAAATTCCAAAATACCGACATTTCTAAGTACTTCCTTTATCACCAAGATGCCTCAATATCGCAAGATATGAATAAAATAAGTAAAAAATACAACAAAATTACTGGTGCAGCAAACGATATCAGAAAAAAATAACAGACTTATCTCCATTTAACGACAACTTTCTATAACATCGTAAAATGCACAGTCCCGTCAGTGTTGTTATATAGAGTTTACACTGTATTTAAAGGAATTAAAATACAGTCTAAAATTGTTGGCGCATATGCTCATTACTCGAACGGGTTAACGAGTCAAGTTTTCGTGTAGGTTGTTTATTTTTATATAGTTGGGCCTTGACTGACTGTTGGAGTGCATTTGCCTACATTGCAAATCTACACACGAGCGACGCACTCAGCAAACCTGTTCCGTGGATAGTTTATCTCAAAACCCAGACCGGCTCAGTTCGATCGGAACAAAAAGAACCTAAAACAAATCTGACAAGCCCATAACACATGAAGAGTTTCGCAGCTGTTACAAACGTGTACTGTTTTCGTCAATTTACTGCAGAGTTACGAAAAAGGCGTGTAATCAAAATTATATACCCCATATAACTCCAAGTCGTGGTAGCTAATGGCTAGCGCACGCGTTCCAAGCTCAAAGGGCGCGGGTTCGATCCTGGCCGGAACGCATGCACCACTTAGTGAGTTTTCTGATCTAATGTGCATATTATTACAATTACCACGTGCTAACAAGAGTAAACGAAAACATCGTGATGCAACCTGCACGTCGAGATAACCGATGTGTCCAACCTTCCAAGCCGCCTTGGACAAGCGTGGCGGGTATACTGTCCGTTCGGCTGATATTATTATATCTCCAAAAGTAGATACTCAATGGATATCATTCAAAATTTTACTTGATACTACTATCTTAAATTATCTTCGAATTTCCGAGTGTAGAATTTAATTTGAAGAAAATGTTGAAACATTTACCACATTTAGAGCCGATTTTACAATCAAAAAGTTATCAATTTTATATAAAAACTAAACTAAATTATAAATAAGTATACATACAAATTAAAATTAAACTATAAAATCTAGTCCCAGACCGCTGTCAGTTAGAAACGTGCCCAAAAGACTGGCCACATTCCCTCGCTGTATCGTAACGCTAATGCATTTATTTCATATTATATTTTATCCTATGAATAACATTTATTTGGTGAATGGAAAGTCAGCCCTTACCTCAATAATAATACAGAATACAATTTTGCTACCCAATAATTTCGATAAAAATTAAGGTAAAACAAAGACGGGGCGAACATGACGTAGATAAAAGGTGTCAAGAACTACTACTGAACCCTAAAATGGAGACCTGCAAATAAATTATAGTACAAATAGCTTAGTAAGTTAAAATAAATATGATAATGTTAACTGGGTTTAGTCATAGTTAAATATTATTAAATGTGTAGTATATGTATAGTATAATTAAATTAAATGTGTATAATAAATATAAATAAATAAAATATCATAAATATAACAACTGTAAACTATTCTTGTTAAAATTAGTCAAAAATGTAAAGTAAACATGAAATTGATGTCCATCTATAAAATTTGAGTAATAATATATAACGTCAGTTTAAATGAATTTGTAACTAAATATATAGTGATGTTATCCTACAAATGTAAGTAGAAGTGATCTAGATGATTAATATTCCCTTTCTTAAAACATGAAAGGGATTATGAGTGCTGAAATAAATCTTATATATATATATAAAAGAAAGTCGTGTTAGTTACACTATTTATAACTCAAGAACGGCTGAACCGATTTGGCTGAAAATTGGTAGGGAGGTAGCTTAGAACCAGGAGACGGACATAGGATACTTTTTATCCCGTTGGAATCGGTAGGTGGCGCTGTGATCGGGTTCTAGAATCCTCCTAATCACCTGGACCGATTTTAGTGATTTTGTTTTTGTGTGTTTGAGTAGGTTCCCGGATGGTTTATATTCACAATTAGAACCGGTAGGTGGCGCTGAGATCGGGTTCTAGAATCCTTCTAATCACCAGGATCGATTTTGGTGATTTTGTTTTTGTGTGTTTGAATGGATTCCCGGATGGTTTAGATTCACATTTAGAAACGGTAGGTGCCGCTGGGATTGGGTCCTAGATTTTTATTTTTTTCAGAGCAGGACAACATCTACTGGGGCCGCTAGTAGATAAATCAAAAAAGACCCTAAAATGGACGACAGCACACTGCAACAGTACAAAATCCTATCTGATTTGTTCTCAAAATGTAAAATAACGAATAGTTTTTAAGTATTCGATATTTGTAATATTTGTCATGTTTCTCAAAAATCTTTTAAAGATATTAAGCGTAGGTATTTATTTAAGGTTAAGAGCATGAACACCGATATTCTCACAATACGACAAACTACTTAACGAGGTGTAAGTGTTAAACCAAATAAAAAATCCCCAAAAAACCTTTTTAATGTTCTAAACATACGTTAACTGTTATTAAAATAATTTAATATTTTCTGAATATTTAAAACAATTTTCTAAATATGTTAAAAAAAAGGCTATCACATCACCCTAATAGCAACAAGAATCACTCTAGATATATCTGTGTTTGTTAAGTAATAGTAAAACTGTTAATTGTTATTAATTAAGTAACAGTAGAGCTGTTAATTAACAGTAAAACTATTAATAATTATTTTTATATGTTTATAACGAATAAACTCAAAAACTACTGGATCGATGTCAAAAATTCTTTCAACCTTAGAAGCTACATCACCTTCTTTTTATTGCAGGAGTTCAGCAGACAGGCAGACGGTCCACTTGATGGAAAGCGGTCACCATCGCCTATGGACATTTGTAACAAAAGGTGCTACAAATGCGTTGCTGCTCTTTTAAGGGAGACTGGAACCTGGTCATAAAGCTACATTATTCCTGAGTAACATAGGCTATGTTTATTTTAAATAATTTGGTTCTAAACATTGTTCTCAAACTCAACGTCTGCCGGGACTACTAGTTAGTAGTAGTACTAGGACTACTAGGAGTACAAAGGAAATTATATGTTGGTAATATAATCAATTTAAACCTGGTATTTTCCTATAAAGGGTAATTTTGGAAGTTATATATGACGCGTAAGAGTCACTGTTCGAAAACTTTCATGCTTATAAATTTAACAGCATACTTAATTTTGTATTTTAATATTCTCTGCGTACGATAGTAACTGTTATCCCAAGATTAGTTCAATACATAAACAGAAATACACCAAAATTGAATTTCAAACTCACATCTATGTTTACAAATTTTTAATCTAAGAGAAACCTTCTATCATGATCTTTACCAAATTAAACATATTTATGCTCTAAGTAATTGGTTTGTATTTTAAAATGATAAATAATAAAATATTAGAGAGCAAACAGCTCGTTGTATAGTTAGTTCCGCGTTTATACTCAACAAAGTTGTGGTAGTTGAATAATTAAGGCATACGCGTCTCATTCCAATGATTCGGGTTCAAATACTGGCAATTGAGTCATATACTCAGGCAGTTTTCTTATCTAATGTGCATAATATTACAATGATCACAAGCTAACGGTGAAAAAAGACATCGCGATGTAAGGCTACATATGTACAACTTGCCATCCCGCTTTGTACAAGTGGGTATACCGTCCGTTCTTTTAAAAATTGACTGAACCGAGTTCAGCAGTGGGACAGTAAGATAATATTTTTTATAATCTTACTGTTATATTTATAAATGGAAGGTGATGTCAGGAGACTTACGATCAGACGAGCGTGCATGACAAGAGCTATGAATGTCAAAGAAGCAAGTGAGGTGTGTAAGAATAAGTCTGAATGGCGCTCTGTTGCTCGTGCTTACCCCGCAAGGGAACTGGCGTGAAGTTATGCATGTATGTATATTTATAAATATGATAATTATAAGCAACAATTTGTCTGTTTGTGGTTGCATATTGAACCCTTAAAGAAATGAATGTATGTATACTGTTATGAACATTCACAGTATGGAACAATTACTATCATACAATGTTATTACCATCAGTCAAAACATTTCAACATTGCCTAGGAAAAAGAAAATGCTGGGTTTTGCTATGTTATGTTTAGCCGTTAGCTGCGTGACTATTGTAACAATATACAGCAGAAACATTGAAACGATACATGCTCTCTGACAGGATGTTATCACGCGCCTATAATTTATCTGTAACATACTTACTTTATTCATAATACTTACACGAGGTTTATAGACTAATGCAAATAAATTTAAAATGCATTCGTAATCGTATTACAAAAGAAAAAAAAATGAAGAAATATCGACGTACTTATTGCTGACAGGTATCTTAAAAATAAAAAAATATATTTTGAGAATTTGTACGTCGCATTTTCAGCAAACAAGATTTGCACTCAGCTTATTGCTGTGCCGGCATAATATCCGACGCAACGCTGACTTTCAGTGCAAATCTTCCTTTTGGCGTAATACTAAAACGACCCGAACATTTTGTGAATTTCATTTAAAAACTATTTAATTTGTAAATAATAATATATATTCTGGTAGGTATGTAGTAGTAAATAATGTAGTCGAGGTAGCGTAATGGCTACTGTACGCGGTCCAAACTCAAAGGGCGCGGGTACGATCCTGACCGGAAAACATGCACCATTTAGGCAGATTTCTGACGTAATGTGCATATTGTTACAATTTCCACGTGCTAACAACGGTGAAGGAAAACATCGTGATGCAATCGGCACATCGAGATAACCGATGTGCCAAAGCTGCCAAGCCGCCTTGGACAAGCCTGGCGGGTGTACCGTCTGTATAATGAGAGGCCCGAGCTCAGCAGTGGGACATTTATGTGCTGTTTTTATTATATAATACATATTTTAAATACGAACATGATTACTTTTTTATGTTTTTAGAGAGTCTGTAAACGTCGTATAAGAATTATGAGAAGGCTAGACTCTGGTACTGTCGATGTATATATATATAGTGTAGTTACCTAACTTAGAACCAATTATAATCAAACAAAATATACGGTTCATGGACTTCTAGTATCGGTCCCGCATGACAGCGGTCTAAGGTCAGCTTTCTCAGTTTGTCTATACTCAATATTATAAAGAGGTAAAGTTTTTGACGTTGTAGGGGGTAATCGCTGGATCTACTAAACCGATTTTAAAAATTATTTTACTGTTGGAAAGCTACGTTAACAGGGAGTATCATAGGCTATATAACATGATGCGTTATATCATGGAAGCGGGACAAAGCGCAGGTGAAACCGCGCCGGGCCGCTAGTAATTAATATTTAGCAACTACAATATTTTAAAGATTTGCTTTTAGTTGTAGTTTGTTTAAAATTCTTTCATTTAGAATATTTTAAAGAAATAATTTTACTAACGCATATTTATGCATACACGCATAACATGTTGTTTAATCAAAATTAGAAACGTGATGTTTTTCTAATAGTTGATTTACGCCTATTATAAATTGTTATGTATTAACAACCGATGCAATTGGTTGTAGATTCTATGACTGAAGTTTATACATACACATACATACATAACTTCACACCAGTTCCCTTGCGGGGTAGGCACGAACAACAGAGCGCCATTTAGGCTTATTCTTACACACCTCACTTGCTTCTTTAACATTCATAACTCTTGTCATGCACGCTCGTCTGTTATAATAGTACTGAAGTTTATAATAGTAGATAATATTATCATAGAAAATAAAAAGCAGAATCCTACATTTTTTTCTGTTAACAAAGCATTATTACCAGGGGCGTATCTACCGCCGTATCAGCCGTATCAATGATACAGGGCCCCCAGGCTACAGGGGCCCCGAAAGTGTGTAAGCAAAAGAAAAAATTCTTAAAATGTTATCCACAAACTTTCATAGGTTAATAACAATTTTGAGAATAACTGCTGGACCAACAGAAACGGCTGTCAGACTTGTCATTATTGTCTATAGAAGAAGAAAGTCTAGAAAAACTGAATTGTCTTCAGCTATGGTTGATTTAATAAATAAGTTTGCCAAAAAAGGCGAGAAAAGTGTATCTTTGATTTAAATATTTTGTTAACTTAGCTCCTAAGAGCACTTAGTATAAGTAAGTAAGTTACTTATAATAACCTTGTACCTAGGGCAACGATTTAGTATTGCCATGTAACGCGGAAATGCGGCCAGCATTTTGGGCACGCTCTCCGCCGACAGCGATTGGGAGTCAATTTTGTATTTATAGATTTATGTTATTTCTAAGTATAAAACAAATAAGTTAAGTTTTCTTGCATTGTATTCGATTATACATAATTTTTTAAAAATCAAAACTTATCAGTATATTTATAATAGTATAAATGTACTAATAAATTTGATAGTTCTTAAATTTAATCAACCATTAAAGATCCTGAGTGAGTATCCTATGAGCCAATTATATCAGGGAGGTGTAAATTATACAAAATCCAATTAATTTCTGCTTGCAACGAAGTGTTAATTACACAAGCACTTGGCGCAGTAGTGGTAAAACAATTACAGTTCTAATAGAAATTATTTTTCATTTAGTATGTATGGATACTCAATCTTGAGTAAGTCGTTAATAAATTTATAAGGAAAATATAATAGGTTCATAAGACACCACCGCATATATTAGTGACGCTACATGTAACAATTATTCATTAAAACAAAATTTATATTCCGGGAATACCCCTGGGTTTTGCTCGGGAACGGCTTAAAATGGTTAGGGTGCATAAAATTAGGTCATTCTCATACGATTTTCATTACAACTCTATAAATACCTAAACGAATCTACATTTAATACGTAAATGATTCAGCGAGGGAACGTTACCAGCCTTCTGAGCACCATACCCATAGATAACGATGAGCTAGGGTCAGTATTTTAGTTATAATCTTAAGGTGTTACATATAAGCAGCTACAATATAACTACTGGTATAATAAAATACTGGGATAATTTATATTTAGATTCAAATTTTATTTCTGTACATTCATACTTATTATTACACCTGTTACACGTCTTCGTGCTGGACAAGTGTACATATTATTAGTATAGGTATATTTTAGTTTTAATTTTCGAGTGAGTAAATATTAACTGTCTATATATATGTATACCCGCGACTTCGTCCACCCTTGACATGAAATTCCCTTCCCGCAGGATACCCGGGACACAAAGTAAAGATAGAATATAAGCTATCGTTGTAATAGATAATAGTGTGTCGTAATAAGCTAATTTTTATCCACCCGAACGATGTCAAACCGCTTCCCTGAAAATTCTCGGGGTATTCTCGGAATAAAAAATATCTTATATTTTATTACATTAAATTTGCTATCGATCAGTAAACAGACATATTGGACTTCGATTTTTTTTATAATCCGGCCACTTTAAATAATTCCCAGAAAAATTCCCGCAGGATTCCTGGAATAAAAAGTAGCGCAGATTTTAAGTCTAAGAATTTGCTGTCGATCAGTGAAAACCGCATCGAAATCGACATAGTAGTTTTTTTTACGTGAACTCCGAATAAACAGACAAGAAATCTAAAAAAAATTGCATCGTGTTCTTTGTCGTTTATAAAGTCTATTCCAGTTGTTTTTTTTAATAGTTTTAATTTACAGACACGGCATGTTTAGAATTTTAAAACACTATAAATATAATTTTAAATAGTTTATCTTAAATTTTCGTTTTAATATCTTAATAAAACAGCCGCGAATAAAATCACGGCCACAGGTAGTGTTTATTATTATCCCACAGTTTTTTTAAGTATGTTTGTTTGGACCCATCTTGTTATGAATATTTTACATACATACATCGTGCATGATGTGGCAGCCACGCAAGTCTGTATTAAAATTTCAAATTCACTCTAAAAATATGTTAAAGGACAAACCGCATCCAAAAACACTTTATCAATTTGAACGGAATATCATTTCAAGTGTCGTATCGTGCATCAGTAATGGTATAAAATACGCGACTAGTGGCTGGTTCACATGTATTAAGTGAATTTTAAATATATTTTTAACAACTTAATACACGATAATCTTTGTAATGAGTTGCACTTAAAATTTATTTAATTTCATTCATCTACTTACGTGCTTAATAAATATAAACCAGCCGTAATAGATGGTTTAAACATATTGAGCGTAAGCAAATTTTATAAATGATTTAATGCAAATAAACGATGGTTTTAGTCATAAGTCGCATTAAAATTTATTTACATTCTCTCATGCCTGATAAGTTGTCAGCTGTACCAGCTGTAATGGATATTGAAAGTATTACTACATAGCTTCTTCTCGCGACTTCATCCGCGTGGAATAGTTTAAAAAAAGTTAGTTAATAAAAACCCCCCGATTTTGAAACATTCTTCATTTGTGCTCCGCTCCTATTGGTCTTAGCGTGATGATATATAACCTATAGCCTACCTCGATAAATGAGCTATCTAACACTGAAACAATTTTTCAAATCAGACTAGTAGTTCCCGAGATTAGCGCGTTGAATCAAACAAACAAACTCTTCAGCTTTATATATTAGTATAAGATTTTAAGCAATTTTTAAGTGACTTTTATTAATTAATGATTTTAGTAATAAGTTGCAATAAATTAATTTTGGATGAATATGAAATAACTGATGGTACAGTATAGTACAAGCGGTGTTTATTGTTAGGTAATTTTTACATTGCTCTGTTAAACCATAGTTATAAGCCAATTATTGTACATGAACTTATGTAAAAAAAACTGTTTGTTGGTGATTCTCAAATAAGCTTATTTTAAGCTTTTATTTTTAGCTATTTTTAAGTGACTTTTATGAATTGATGATTTTAGTAATAAGTTGTAATAAACTTAAAATTTATTTATTAATAAATCTAGCCATTGTGTGTTTAAACTTATTTTGGGTTTTGGGTTCAAAGTATTAACCACAAGAAAATTGTAAGCAAATTTCAAGGTATTTAATAACATAATACATAGGTATAATGCAATATTTTAATATCATTTTTATGCCCTCTACAGCATGAATAATAGTTTAAAACGCATTACTTTTCATTTAAACACAATACATTGTGACATTTAAATTATCGAATAGTGGGGATCTGCTGTTACAAGTAAAATTTGCTTAAAGGAAGATACCAACAACAATACAAATTGTACAAGTGTTTTCTTTAAATAACATATTTTCATTTTAATAACGATGATTTGATGATAAATTGTAATAAACATAAAGTTTACTTATCTCTCTACTTACTACGTGTAAACTAGCCGTAAGGTTTCGAGTAGTTAATACGCAATGCCATGGTTATTATCTTATGTAAAAAGAACCCTTGAAACTTCTTGATGGTTTTCCTTATTATATTTTATGGACCTCTGCACCATGACCTATTTGATTACAATAAAAGGGTTATCTTATACAGTACCTCCATATATTAAACGATTAAAGGAAAATAGTTCCACTCAATGGTCTATAGAATATCAATTTACCACGAATATATGTAAAAAATATTTTAAAAAATCACACGAATTCGTTGGTTACTTTACAACATTTTCTACTTTAATATGTAACTATACGAAAAGTTCCTTAGGCTGATTTATACCTGGTTCCTTATCTTACCACAAAACAAAGTTTGACAAAAGCTGCATCCATATAATGTCATATTTCTCACAATAGTCAGGCAACTAAATGAATAGTAAGATGTAGGATAGTTATGTTAGGTGCTGTCGAATGCCCAGCGCAATTTGACGTTTAATTGATGTAGGGAAAATAATAGAACATTTTGTTCAAAATCAACACTGGTTTGCCGTTTAACATTCCTTCACATAAATTGGTCCTCCCAAGCATATACACTATGAACTGGTGATATAATATAAATGTAATATTTTTTTTTAAAATCAGCCGATTCCATTCCTGAGAAGACAATAAATTCTATTTAAAAATCTAATAAAACCACTTCAGCTTTCGTCATAATCGGCCCTGAGATTCCTTTGAGTGATTTAGCCTTGAAGGCCCACATGAAAAATTCAGCCTGTATAAATAATGTGAATATATTTTCTTATATAAAACTGTACAGTTAAACATCATGATTTAAATTCCTGTCAAAAACTCATAAAATATTTATAAATCTTTTATGAAAATCAATTCGGACCCAAGGCCGTATTAGAGGGGACGAACAAACAAAAAAGTATGTCAATTTATTGCTAGATGTAACCAGTTTCTGCCGGAGTAACTCTGGAAATATTGACATATTTTTAGTATGATATTTCATTGAACAACACATCAATTGCATCCAATAAGATGCAATTCTATTATCGCCACCCCATATAAGAAACCAAAATGTATCAATGAGACCTTATTAAAATCGATCCACGCAATTGATTTGTCGACATGTGCCAAATAATACACACACATATACACACAATAAACTCATGTTCACATACACATACTCGTTAAGTTTCGTTATAGTCAAAATGTATCTATGAATCTAATATCTAAATTCACGGTCCTTCAGTCAATAAATACGACGGTGTCGGAGAGTTACGTAAATAGATAAATAAACATCGTACCTCTAAGTAAAATACTATTATTAATTAGTAACAGAATTCAATTTAAAAAAAATGATACTACGACGGGCCCGCGACCTCATTCACGCTTGACTTAAAATTCCAGCGGGATTCCCGGGATAAAAAATATCGCACATTTAATTACATTAAATTTGCTATATCAATAAAAAAAATACATTGGAATTCGATTTTTTTTAAATCTGGCCATTTTAAATCATTCCCAGAAAAAATCGGGATGAAAAGTATCGCAGATTTTAAGTCAAGAAAACTTTAAAGTTTTAAAGTTAAAACAAAAAAAGAACAAGAGTTTAAAACAAAAAAAAAATGCACCATGCTCTCCATCGTTTATATAGTCTATTCCAGTTATATTTTTTTAAATAGCTTTAATGTACAGATACGGAATGTTTAGAATTTTATAATATTATAGATATAATTTAAAAACAAAATTACAAAAAAGAAACCAACTTGAAGAGTAACTAAACAACAAAAAATAAATAATATTTTCTTAAGTTTTCGCGACTTGCTAATCTTTGTTTGTTAATTTGAAAAAAAAAATTACCGCGATTAAAACCGTTAAAGCATAGTTTTATTAAAAAATAAATATTTTCTTCATCATGAAGTTGGTGCAAAGCAAAAGATAAAAATTTGAATGTTTGTGATTTAGCGATGAAAATAGAATACATTTAGTACTTACTATATAATTTTTCTATAATATATAATACAATTGGCTAAAATATAGTACGGTTGGCAACCCTAGTTATATCGTCCTACTTGAACTAGACTTTAGTCAATCATTGGCCACTCCCTGGACATAGATTTCCATAAGTTTGTACTCTATAGTCAGGTGCTCTGTTTCCTTAGGTCTTACTAGCTACTCTAAGCAGATCGGCAAACTTGATGACGCCCTGCATAGCGCACACTTGTCAAAGCGCGATGCTCCTTGACTAGTTTGTTGCATTGCTATACGTCGCAACGCTTGAACCACCTCTGTAACATGAAGTTAACCAATAGAGAAATTACGTCTACGAAACGGATTCCTCTCAGCCCCGGAGCTTGGATTTTTTTGAGGGGGAGAGCAAAATTCCTTAATCATCATCATCATTTCAGCCATCAGACGCCCAGCAATGGATACGTGCGTCTGTGGTCTTTAATCTATGCCAACGCGCCCCGCGAAATGTAATTAATATGCTTAAAGTACTGGACGTGTCAGTGGTCAGAGTTGCGTTAATTATGAGTTGTGTCTTGTCTGCGAAGTTTGAATTTGCCACCCTCTGAATTGGGCGCCCGGGGGGCATGGGCCCCGGATTGTGTCCCCCCCCCCCACCCTAAATTTGGCCCTGGACTTCCTCTTTAAACTATAACATGAGCTCGAAAACACTCCACTAGGCTTAGAGAAACGACAAACACCCACCACATTCGGTGGGTTTCACGCAGATTTCAATATCATGTTTTCCTTCTACATTTTATCCGTGCAGGGACGGAGTAAGAATATAATTTCCTGCGGCCGAGCGGTCTGTTGTAAGAGGCGACGAAACAACTCATAGTCAAGTGGTAGGGCATTTGCCCGTCTGGATGGCCACCACCCCTGGTCTAGAATTTTCCGCCATAACACCCTTGAGTTATGTTCCGGCATAAGTGGCCAGGCTCCAGTCTCCACATTAGAGAGCAGAAGCGCATTCCTAGCACCTTTGATGTTCCATATGTCTATAGACGATGGTAACCGCTTTCCATTAGAGGGGCTGTCTGCCTGTCTACTATCAATTAAAATTTAACATAAGCTTCATACTAATAATGTCGAAATTCAACCGATGGTAAGGCAAGTGAATTAATAGTAAGACATAGGAACCGGCTATTAATGAAATTATAATCTGGTGCCATAACCATAAAGGACAATTGTAATAAGGTTCATGGTTTTTAAGTATGTTCATTACTTTTTTACTAACAAAGCACAAAACAAAAAAAGCTTAAAATAAGGAACTCAGTACCTAATACTTAAATTTTATAGCTTATTATTTGACTGTGAGTGGTAGTTAAACTGAAAATTTATTCAAAATATTTTATTTAAAAGTCACGTGATACCTAAATGTATTTAAAAAAATGTCTGGGAAAATAGTTACGTATAAATAGAATAGGATGTTTTTACAGCGGTGTTACAAAAAATCAATAGTTCTAATATCTATCTTAAAGAATGTTAATTATTATTAATATTAGCAGTAATTGCTTAACATTTTTCTTAGAATAATTTTAATTAAAATAATTAAAATTTTCTGTAAAATTTTTTGCGAAACATATTTGTAAATATTTCTTTATGTCCCTTGGTAGGAATTAACGAACTGTCGCCAAGTAGATTTTGTTACCGTTTTTAATATTAAATGTTATATTGCTAAATAATTTTATTTAAGTCATTAAAAGAGACTAACACCTAAGAAACATGTTTTTCTGAATGAATGAATAACTGTATTGCACGTACATTAAACCACAATGGGCGGAGGCGATTTCCTCTAGACTATCCTATACAATTATAATCGACACCGACTTTGTAATATTTATCTATTTATTACAATATGATCTTATCATCGAGGTGTAATTCTCATGGACAACCCACCGCTTGGAGAGATAGCAGTAGGGTGATATTGGACTCCCGATGGCATGCTCGGACCCATCAACTAAACCACCACTAAGTTCTTTCCCATTGTCGTAATGTCGCTCTCCCAGTCTTCCCGCTTTCACCGCTCAAAAGAATTTTAGCCTTGTTTAAGATTTATTATTGTTTTGATAATTGTATGTCTCTGCAGACCACGGGACATAAAAAAGGGCCTGGACTTTTGGAGGGCTTGCGTGGGGCCATGAGAAGGCCAACACGTAGAAGACCCTCGACAAATGTGGCGTGACACTGACCGGCGATTATCCCTGTATACACCATATAATATTGCACCCAAGGACAAGCCCCGATCAGTGTAGGACTATTGTGGGAAATGAGAACATAAAAGTATCGGGCTATTGGGGTGAACTGCTAGTGGTACTAGGGGTCGGGGAATATGGGAACTATGGCGTCTGCCCGTCGCAATGTTCAGGAAACATGGCAAAAAGGGCTGACGGTGACTCGTCACTCCCTGCATAGGTCCCAAAATATTGTTCTGGTTATTATTATTTTTTATTAAATGTATTTTATTATTTCCCTTATGAGGAAGACGGCAGACCGGGATATGTGCCACTTCCGCAAACTTGGGGAAGCCTACGTCTTGCAGTGGACAGGGTCTGGCTGAAGAAAAAAAAGATTGTTCTGGTGTCGAAAGTGTTTTAATCAATTTGTAATTGTGACAATATTTATAATAATTCTCGTAAACAAATGAATAAATAACATTTGGAAAAATAGTTCGTTTTTACGTTTCATTTTGACAAAAATGAAGCTATCACAAAATTTTCACGTCCGACAGTAAATATGCATATATTACAGCTATTTTTCTCCAAAATTATTGTACCTATATTGATGAAACTTGGTAGTAAGTCATATTCTATATTTCGCTATGTAGTGTGTAGTCAGGAAGAAATAAAGGTATAATATATACATGTACAACTGATGGATAACATATTTAGATAACAATGTTTTTTATTATCTTTTCATTGAAAATAAATTGTGAGATAGTCTCTTCCAAAGCTATAAACAGTGTATAGTACAGTGTATGGTGGAAATTATCTGAAATCTGCGAAAATAATGTGAGTTTATATATAAACTGGTTGCGTCCATCGTAAACACTAGCCAAATCAATGTATTACACTGTGTATAAATAATTAAAATTTGATATTGGTTAAGATAATGCAACGCCGTTCAAGTTCTTCGTTGAATATTAAAATAATGTTACGCCAAACCATCGTCACAATCGCCATGGAAATTGGCGTAGGCGTGTTGAGACATAGAATGCCAAACTTATTATTCTGATACGTAAAATACTGTTCATTAGAAGAAATGGTTTTTCTGCAATGCTTATACTACTTATCTACTTTTGGGGAAGCAAAGCCGGCTTTCAAGCCAGGCGTACGTAGCGTATATATGTACCTATGTATGTGTGTACATATGTATGTCTATATTTGAATATATGTATTTTATTGTGTACATAGATTATAATTTTGAAAAAAAATATAGTTAGGTATAAGTACACATTTAAACCATTAAACTTCAGTGTACAGAACCCTGCCTCTTATTTGTCCTTTCTCGCTAAACACATAGGTTTGCTGGAAGAAAACACTTTTAAGGTTAAGCTCGCCTTTTTGTATGGGTTGTCACCACTATTGTATAGTTTGGAATGCTATATTTTGTGTATAATAAAGAATACAGATGAATTTATATGTGTTTAAGATATAGCCATTCTGGCAAAAACAGGACTCATATATTTTTGATATATCTATCCGATAATCTATCTGTCTAACTTTGTATGTCAGTCATTTCTCTCAAGAATTTCTAGATCTATATGGATGAAAATTGGTAAATGTATTTAGGATTGGTATACGTAACAATATACTAAATTTCGAAGCAATTAAAAATTTCTCCTCTACATTTCATACATACATTTAATTGTTGTTGTATTGCCACCAAATGGCAGATTTATTTTGCTATTTTTTAAGCTATTAGCTCTATTTAAAACTTATTTTTCTTTCTATTATTCTTAGTTTACATTATTTCAGATGTTGCTAGAATCTCAATTATGCTAATAAATTTACTCTATAAAAATAATTATAGTACTTGGGTAGTTATCTTCTGTCTTATCGTAAGGCGCCAGCTTTCATTCTCATATGAATACAAAATCAAGTTTAGTGTTATTTAAACATAGTTTTAAGTTTGCCTTATGTAACCGCATTCGATTCTAATTTCCGCCACCAATAGCCAAGTGACTACTAGAATATACGAGTTATAACCAGTTTAATTGAAACAGCCGTTTGTTATGGTCATAGTTTTTCATCATGTTTTGTTCATCATTTGTTTCACAAACGATTTAGAATATGAACTGGCCGTGGATATAAAAACATCTAAGATTGTAATCTATGAAATTGATTTGAGTTGTATGAACAGGTTTTGCCGTTGATTTGTTTTAATTTACCTGCAAATAATTAATGCACGTGGCTTGACTACACCCTGAGCCTAACTTGTATCACTACAGTACATTATCCACTACAGTATCTACACGTGTATGATCTTAACGATTCAATTGTAATTATGTTGCGCTAACAGCCTGGCCACGGTCTTGGACCTGCGACGCGCGACACGAAGTGTTTATCGTCGCGAGCTATGAATCGTGGCAAGCTTCATACATCGTAATGCTTTTGTTTTTGGCATCCGTCGCGTTGTACGTAGCTGTCGCTCACAGTGACAGTCCGTGACCAGGCCGTAACGTACAGATTGGTCATTACTTGGGACACCTTAGGGTTGTGAATATTTTTTTCTGGTAGTATTCGCTCTTGACCATAATCGCAATTTATGGCCGAGAATATTCTAATATAGAACCTGACCAATATTTTTATATTATAAATTAATATAGTCCAGTCCGTCCATTACTTTTATATTTATGAATTAATGTATATGCTTTATTGTGTTTTAAAAGATACAGTTAACAAAAATAAAATTTTACAATACAATAGGCGGTCTTATCGCTATTAGCGATTTCTTCCAGACAACCTTTGAATGGACAATCAATTTGATAAGAACAGAGGTATGTTGCATTATTCTCAATACCGAATCAGCATCCTATGAATATATACATATTTTTATATTTATCTATGACTAAATTAAAAAGATCTTGCCATGCCAGCCCCTATGACATCAAGAGCGAACTCTTGTCAGCGTCGGCGTACCAGCCATCCTAGAGCCAAATGGCCTGGTGCGGGACGATGGCAAAAGGCCGGACGAAATGTCACTTGTTCCTTGAAAGATGGGACGACTGCTTGTGTGGGACACCACATGCGTTCGCGCGACGAATCAGCATTGCCATGCATGTCGTTCTATATCAAAAATCTCTCTCAGATTTATGGAGGAACTTAAACTCAAAGTTTTATTGAAATTTATCCGTAAACTCATAGTAAAAAACCAGATATTTCAGAGACGTCACAATAATAATTACAATTTATTTTGCATGTTTTCGTCTACTGAATCGCTTTTTGGATCAAAAGATCCTTCAGTTGATTTTTCAAGGTACTAATATTTTTAGAAGTTTTTAATTCGTTTGACAGTTTATTAGAAATTAATAATACTTTTTTGAATAAGAAATATATTTTAAACTAGCTCATGCCCGCGACTTCGTACGCGTGGTGCGGTATTTTAACTATCTCACGGGAACTCTTTAATTTTTCGGGATCACAAGTATCCTATAGGTTGACTAGGGATATAAGCTACCACCATACAAAATTTCGTTTAAATCGGTCCAGTTGTTTCGGAGATTAGCCGGTACAGACAAACAGAAATAAAAAATTCGAAAAATCTAAATTAGTTCTATTTCACTTCTTACATCCCCCTGACTCGGTTTTTACCATTTTTTTTTCATTGTACAGAAATTCGACCTCTACAGTTTTATTATATGTATAGATAATATGTCGTTGATTAAAAGTTTTAGTTGAGATTTTCTGTACATACATGAACGGAGTGGTGATGCTAACTGCAATTGGCGCTAGCGTTGCCGCAGTTGTGCCGTCGGCCTATTTGCTGTGCTTCCGGAATCAATAAAAAACGCAGGTCAAAGACATAGTATCTTGATGATAAGTGGATTTGGAATTTGGAGAACATAACTAGAAATGTGGACCACAGGCTCCGAACCTGATTTATTTCTAAGATTATGATGATTAAGTATAAATATTATAGACAGATTAACATATATATTGTTTTCGCAGATTTAAGGAAAAATAAATACTTGTTTGCTTCGTTATTTAAAAAGCATGTTTTGGCAACTAACTTGATTTACGTGGATTTTTAGGTTGGTTTTTTTTTATTGCAGGAGATCAGCATACAGGCAGACGGCCCACTTGACGGAAAGCGGTTACCATCGCCTATGGACATTTGCAACACCAAAGGTGCTACAAATGCGCTGCTGCTCTCTTAAGGGAGACTGGTACCTGGTCACTAATGCCGGAACACAACTCAAGGTTGTTATGGCGACATACTTTACATCAGGGGTGGTAGCCATCCAGTCGGGCAAATGCCCTACCACTTGGCAAAATGGCTGGCTGTTAGAAAACTGTCAACACCGATGCGTTTTCAAGAAGACTTTTTATTTAGTGTTACCACTCTATGAAAATATAAATTGCACAACTTTTTAGTATTGCCATTTGAATAATGGTTTAGTGCCATCTAGCGACACCTTGTATTTAAATATAAATGTGTTTAAATGTTGTAGCTATATTTACTTTAAGATATTCTGTGACACCAAGTTTCCTGCTTTATCTTTTGTGTATCGTATGTACTACTCGATAATTTGCCTTTGGAGCAGTATTGGAAATTTGTCTCATATTTTAATAAAAGAAGGATTATTTAAGATTATACATCAGAGTCAACTTTCATTATCAAAATATAATATTTGCGCCGACTTTAATATTAAAACTGTTAAATATAGGTATTTGTAAGAAAATCTTTTGCAATTTAAATCTTCCTATTATTTCAAGGGATATATCAAGTAAAATGCAATACATTTAATATAAGTAAGTGGTAGACGTCACACGTGACCAGAAGGCTGGCGTCTATTTCGCTCAAAGATTAAGCATTGCTATACAACGTGGCAACGCCGCCAGCCTTCTGGGAACGTTTCCGGTGAGTGACAGTGGTTTGGGACCAATAACTTATCTTTAGATATTTTCCTCTTTTTTATTTAGTTTTAGATTTTATATTGTATAGTCTGTAGTTTATATTTTAGTTTATAATTATTGTAGTTTTATTAGTATGTATATGAAGATTCATATAAGTAAACAATTTATAATCTGTTTTTATAACAACATAAATTATATTTAATGTTCATAGTACCAGATGTCTCACGCGACCAAAAGACTGGGCTCTACTTCTGGCAACGCACTAGCGTTGCCATTCAACGATGCAATGCGGTCACTATTTTGGGAACTTTCCCGACTAATAGCCGTCTAGCACGTTGCTAGATTATTTTTAATTTGTATATATAACATGTTTTAGGTATGTAATATGTATATTATATAAATAATAAATTTGGACAAGAAATAGTAATTTCTAACACCTAAGTCATCCAATGAGTATTGATACATTTTAATGGAAAATACATAATCAATAGCGTTTATTTAATATGTTGAAGAAATCTGATTGATAAAGGTACAGGAAGGCCTCCACAAAATAGTTTCTCATTGGTACAATTTCGACATCGCTGACGGAACGTAAACACGTCGCCGGCACCTTAGTTACGACATCGTATAATAATAACATAGGCCTATATTCCTACTATGTACGCTAAGGACACCAGCCTTGTGTTCTAGAACGACGATTAGTCACTCGTTTTTCAAATATTTTTATTATTATTTCATGTAAAACATCTATAGATGCGTGATTATAGCCTTTAATCGTTTAACACACGGGAACGCAGAGGAGCCGAGTTCGACCCTGGCATATAAATTCATAAACGAACTTTCTGATTACGGTCCCCCGATTGCACGTTATAAATAACTCATAAGACAAGATATGCAAGGTTTACTTGTAGGTTATTATTATTTTAGATTCACCTTTTTTATTGCATGAGTTTAGCAGACAAGCGGACGGCCCACTTGATTGGAAGCGGTTAATTAACATCGCCTATGGACATTTGAAACACCAAAGGCTCTACCAAAGTGATGCAGCTCGCTAAAGGGAAACTAAAACCTGGCCTCTAATGCCGGAATACAATTCACTCCTCCATCCTACCTATGACCTGGCTGTGGGTTGTTTTGTGGCCTCTTACGGTAGACGACTTTTCTTTTTTCGCTTTTTCCGTTCCTGCACGGATACAATGCACCTTCGTTTGTCATTATACGATTAAGAATTTAATTTGTTTGAACGGTGTAGTAGCTCGGCGGTTGAACTAGCCACTTCTCGTTCGTACTGCGTGGATTCGAATTTCTTGCATTTATACTCACTAGTTTTTGACATAAATGACTGTCACTTCCATAGAGAGCTGGATACCAGCCCACAGCATTATTTTTTTTTATACAATTATAATAAAAAGACGAAGTCCGTTTATTTTATATATTTATAAAATAGTTAGTTAATTATGTCCATGAAATGTTAAATAAAATGATGAAAAGAAATAAAAATATGATAATTAATTGATTCAAAAGTATTTAATTATACTCTCTAAAATATTTAATTTACACTATTAGGATACGGAAGTACGAATAATTATTATATTAATTAATTGCATATTTTTTATTCGGTTATTTATAACAGTTGTTTTCAATACTGTAGCGTTTTGGCCAAAATTGAATTTTACAATCGTTGTATCCATCCGTTTTACTTTATACATCACACTCAATTTTCAGAAAGTACATATATGCACAAATGAAATACAGTAACAGGGTATGTTCTATCTATCGCTATACATACTGTAGTAGTCACTACAAAGATAATCATTAAGGGTGGCCGCCATATTATAAAATGGACGTAGAAAAAAATTTACTCTACATAATGGAATCGTCTTGAAAAATGATAGCGATGTATCTTAATAACTTTTTCACGTTAAGTCAATAAGTAGTGTTATATTACCTCTTTAAGTTTAAAAAATGTGTACGTCTGTATACCTCTAATCTTTGAAATATGAAGTGAAAAATTCTTGAAAAAAAAGTCAACTTGAAAAAGGTGCCCGCCCTGAGACAGCGGTCTGGTCGGGCAGGACCGATTATAATTTATAGTTTTCTATTGTATATATTTGTTAGGTTTTTTATTCGTATGTATAATTTTATTTGTACATATAGTTTATTTTAGTACATAATTTATTGTAGTCTTATTTATTATAAACTGTTGTTTTATGCTACATTATAACAGTGAAAAATATAATATAATTCACTTTAAATTACTCATAAAGAATATTTGATTCAACGAGTTCTGTTCAGTAGTTTCGAGATGTAGGGTACTTTTTTCTGAGTACATCAGATAGGATTGGATTATGCGTGCAGGAACGGAGAAAGAATACAATTTCCTGCGGCCGGATGGCCTGTCGTAAAGGCAACAAAACAACCCACAATTACCATCCCTGGTCGGGAGTATGCCGCCATAACAATTTTGAGTTGTGTTCCGTCATTAGTGGCCACGTTCCTATCTCCCTTTAGAGAGCGGCAGCACATTCGGTGTTAAAAATGTCCGTAGGCGACGGTAACTGATTTCCATCACGTGGAGCGTCTGCCTGTCTACTGAACTCATGTAATAAAAAAAAGATACGCTGACGACCCACGTGTTGAAAAATGGTTACCGTTGTCTATGGACATTTGCAATTCCAAAGATACTAACTACCAAGGTGCTGTCAGTCTCAATAGGCGACTGGAATCTGGCCACTAAGGCCGGAACATAACTTAAGATTGTTATGGCATACTTTAGACCAGGAGTGGTAGCCATACAGACTTGCACATGTCCTACCACAAGGCAGGGTTAAAAAGTTTTTTATTTTTATTTAATAGGGTTTAGTTAGCCTTGCTATTTCCCTTGACTTAGTCAAGAAGTATATGAACCGTCATTAATTTTGTATAACTTTATATTATTTATTTATTATATGAATGTAATATTATACATACATACATACATAACTTCACGCCAGTTCCCCCGCGGGGTAGGCACGAACAACAGAGTGCCATTTAGGCTTATTCTTACACACCTCACTTGCCTCTTTGACATGTAATATTATATATATATATATATATATATATATATATACTTCCTTAAGACTGCTGGTAAATATAGTATAGTTATGTTTATACAGTTTTGTGTCTTATCCACTATATATAGTGTTGTTGTGTCAGCCTGAATTTATCTTATTTTATTCCTCTTAATAGCGTCATTCGCTATTTTCAGGCAGTACAACATTAGCGGCCTTACTTATAATAATCTCGTTAAGAAACGATTAGGCATCTCTTAAGTAGGAGAATCAGAATCAGACCCTAATCAATTAATATAATTTTTTTCACTTATAAACGTGTAGTACCTGTTGTTTACCTAAGAGGAGCACAGATAAACGAAATTTGAATGATTAACGTAGGTTGTACCCAAAATATTCGACTAAAGAGGAGTTTATGGGTAAGATTTTCGGTAATCAGTTGCTAAGCAGTTTCTTTAAATTTAAGAAACGATTATAAGTAAGGCCCTAGATGTTTAAAAATTTGGCTTTTACGTTTTTATACGCGGTTTAAGAAGTTAGCTTTCATCATCTCCATAAAACTCTTTACTGTATGTATATTACCCCTTTATTAACATAATGAAATAGTTACTATCTTGTTATATATAAAAGAATAAGGTATATAGCAGAAGGTGATGCCAGGAGCCTTAAGAACAGACGAGCGTGCATGACAAGAGTTATGAATGTCAAAGAAGCAAGTGAGGTGTGTAAGAATAAGCCTAAATGGCGCTCTGTTGTACGTGCCTACCCCGCAAGGGAACTGGCGTGAAGTTATGTATGTAATAAGATATATGGAATGGCATCTTATATTAATGTTATATTGAGTTATGTTTTTGATAAGTTTTCTTCTCGTTACTGCGTCATGCGATGACTAATAAATTATTGCTGTAGTAAATGTTCCAGGCAAACTATATTTGTATGGAAAATTATTTATTACAAAACATTAAAACTTGTTGAGGTAGATAAGTGTTAAACCGAATATTATGAAAATAATATTAACTAACAGTACTCGTTATGGACTAGGAAATATTTATATATTAATATTATTATATATATAATATATTATTGTAATATTAATTATTTAAATGTTTTTTCAATGGAATTTGGTTTAAGTTAACTGTTAAATACATATAATTACAGAAAGAAAGATGTTGTCTTTTTAGCGTTAACTCAAAAGCGTTACGTTTTTTTATTATCAATATCAAACTTTGACGCACGAAATAAGATCTAAAATAATATCCTTTATTGTAGGTATAAATTATTGTACAAATACTGGCGAATAGAAATAAAGTTTGTTACAAAACATTATCTGTACATCACATGTTATTATTACTTTCTTTTGTTAGTTAATTGTCTTTTGACTTTTTATCGCAATCTTGCCATTACTAAATTATGAGTAACTAAATATTTGTAGGTTACACTAATTATTTCTAAGTATGCAGTTATGTTTCTTTATGTCATAAACAATAATAAACGTATTCTACGACGAAAATCCATGTCCGTTATTAACTACCACAAATAGGTCGAATTTGGACTATTATCAATATTGACGTAGCTGCATGTATCAGTACGAGTTAATGTTTTCTTTAAGTTGGTACTTTATATCCAACGGTAATGTAACATTTAATTATTACCTAATTAATTGTATTTATACAAATTTACGACTAATTCTTTATTGTACAAATGTAAAGAAAATGAAAAGTGAAGAGTAAGATTGTCACGTAAACATACTTTTTTAAATGAAGGTAGTCAAGCAAATGGTAATTTAAAGTATCATTTAGTACATACATCTTAAATTATTAATATACAATTCCACGCTATGGCATAAGAGGTATTAAAATAGGTTTTTGTGTTTCGTACCAGTCACGAGTGGATAATACGCAAACAAAAGAACTTGATAAACGCGTCGAATCGACGGCCACTTTTCACTGTGACACTGTCGCGACAGAATCGACTTACTAGAGTCTAGAAAAAGTTATATCAGCAGCACTTCGTAACAGGCCGCAGACGCTGTGGACGACTCTTATTTACAAATACAAACCAATACGGCTTGCAACGGCGAGCCATTGTGTGAAGTCGCGGCGAGCGCGAATCGCATCCGCAGAACGCCAACGCACAACTCAACAGACAGCCACCGCGGGCGTAGGCAGCTCGCATACCTTTCATAGGGGCATGAGCCTTGTGAAGTAAGATCGATATATGATTTACCAACTACCACTTCGTCGACAACTCGCATATGCAGTAACACTCGCTGTGCCTGTTTTTTAATGAATATTCTATTTCATATTACTCACCTCTAGAAAAATTTCAGATCTCCAAGACGATGTGGATTCCTCGCTAGTATCTCGTGTCAAGAGAGTGGTCCGGTTTTGCATTCACGTTCCGAAGCACGATCACACTGCGTGAGAGAAAGGGCGCGCAACTCGTTCACAAGCGAACACTATCGCGTGTTGTAGCTCGGGTGTGCGGTGCAAGAGTGGGCGTCGCGAGAACGTGTCGGCGTTCGCGGGTCTCAGCTTGGACTGAAGGCCGCGAGGTGCGGGGGCCACTTTATTTGCGCGAGCGCACCCCGCCGGCGTTGCGACGCCTGCGGCCGCTGCGCCTGCGCCTGCGTCGTAATACCACGCAACCTGCGCCGCCCCACAGCCAGAGCCAACACCCTGTTCCTTGCTACCCTGGGCACTGTATTTTTATTTATTTATTATCCGTGTAGGATCGGAAAAGAATACAATTTCCTGCGGCCGCGCGGCCTGTCGTAAGAGACAACAAAGCAACCCTCAGCTAGGTGGTAGGCTATTGGCCCGTCTGGATGGTTACCACCCCTGGTCGAGACCAGGCCGCCATAACAACCTTGAGGGTTGTTCCGGCGTTAGTGGCCAGTTTTCAGTCTGCCTTTAGGGAGCGGCAGCATATTGGTAACACATTTGCTGTCACAAATGTCTATAGGCGATGGTAAATTCTTTCCATCAGGTGGGCTGTCTGCTGAACTCATGCATTACAAAATATATACCTATATACTTATGGAAAACCTAAATACATTTGAGTCAATAATTATAATTAACTAACTGACCCGGCAAACTTCGTACCGCCTCAGAATCAATAAATAAAAAACGTTGATTTCTAAACGACGGGACAAACAGCAAACGTTTGACAGCCGTATTATCCGTGCAGGAACGGAGAAAGAATACAATTTCCTGCGGCCGGGCGGCCTGTCGTAAGAGGCGACTTAACAACCCACAGCTAGGTGGTAGGGCATTTGCCCGACTGGTAGCTACCACCCCTGATCTAAAGTATGTCGCCATTACAACCTTGAGTTGTGTTCCGGCATTGGTGACCAGGTTCCAGTCTCCCTTAAGAGAGCAGCAGCGCATTTGTAGCACTTTTGGTGTTGAAAATGTCCATAGGCGATGGTAACCGCTTTCCATCAAGTGGGCCGTCTGCCTGTCTGCTGATCTCCTGCAATAAAAAAAAAAAAGGCAGGAATTTTTTTCTAAGGGAAAGTGAAATTGTTGTTTTTACTATATTACAAGCATTTTTTTCGTATTTACTCACCTTTTGAACCTTCCCTGGACTTCCACAGATAATTCAAAACCAAAATTAGCTAAATTAGTCCAGCCGTTCTCGAGTTTTAGCGAGACTAACGAACACGAATTGATTTTTATATATATAGATGACAGAAAGCCAACGACATGGTTTTTAATAATAAACTATTGATGACAACTAAATGCGAACTGTTTATATTAATTGTGGAAGATTCGGGATTTTTAGTCTCTTGTGAAAAAAAACAAGGCTTTACACTCGCAGCCGTACAAGAGAGCAGCAGCGCATTTGTAGCATCTTTGGTGTTGCAAATGTCCATAGGCGATGGTAACCGCTTTCCATCATGTGGGCCGTCTGCCTGTCTGCTGCACTCCTGCAATAAAAAACCCATATTATTTTTGCAAACAAACAAAAATTCTAAAAACTGTTTTTTTTTAATTTAAGCATTATATATTAATCAAATTCATTGTTGTGAGACATTAATAGCAGTATTCACATAAATTTGCCATTTATAATAAAACTACGTTTTAACGGTTTTAAGCGCGGTATTTTATATGATTTTTATTCCAACGTTGCTAGTACTAGTCGCGAAAACTTAAGAAAATTCTTTGTTAGTTAAAATATGTTTGAAGGCTTATTTGTTTGTATGTTTGAAGATAAATCGTCAAAAATTATTATTTGGGTTAAAAATAGCCGTGTCAGCGAAATTTCATTGGCGTTGCCATGATGACGTTTGTTAGTGAATGGCAACGATGGAAAACAACGCGAACATGCATCACTTTTCAATTATATCCGTCTATCCCATGGAAACGACGTTATTTAGCGGGATAAAAAGTATTCTAAGTGTTGCCTGATATAAGCCAATTGTGACGAGATTCATTTATATCCGTCCAGTTTTTTTGACAAAACTTTAAGGTGTTATATATATATTTAATTGCCGGTTCGAATTGGTATAACACTTTTAATAACTCAGAAGGGTTTATGGTAATAAAAGAACAGCAACTGGTCACATTACTCAGAGAACTTTACGGTTTTAACACATTTATTTCACTAATTTTAATAGTCTTCGAGCATCTTGTGAACACCTCGCCATCCCTCCAACAATTTTACAGTTTAAGAAACTTTGCATATTGGCACAACCGATAGCGGATTGAATTAGTTGATAAACTGTTTTAATTAAAGTGTTATGAATGAAAAGAATTTAACACATTACTGTTTGGAAATTCCAGATCAATATTTTATACAAGATATTATATAAAACATTATACTTAAAGTTTTACATATAATAAAACAAACCGAACACAGTACAAATCTATCGCGTCTGCCAACATGAAAACAAAATGTAGTGAATACCGTCTATATACAATTGAGAGATTTTGAATTATAATCTGTACACAATCACTAGATTATAAAGGATAAATATTGTATCAAAATTATTGTAAATTATAGACAACCACTTTATAGAAAACAGGCGCTATAGAATAAACAAAAATATAACATTATTATTCAATTAAGGAAATGGTCGATTGTATCGTTTAGAAATAAGAGGGTACATAACAAAATGAATTATTAACTTTAAACGGAAACATGACAAGAACAACTATGCTACTAAATAACTGTAACATTCGCCCCCTGATTTTCTCCTCTTTTTTAAATTAAATGTACAAACTCGACTCCTCTACAGATGGCATAGATGTAAATTAGAGAATATTACTTCAGTGTTATTTATTAATGTCGGTAATTCGTCATACAAATCTGGACAAGTACGCCATACCCTATGATTTTATTACTAGTTATGATTTATTGTGATCATTGTTTTACCACAGGAAAAACAAACGCGTGTTAGTATAAAAAGCATGAACATTGTCTTGCAAATATGTAGCACGTTTATTATCCTGTAATTGTGAATGGAGGAAAACCTCTTGCAATAATACAAATTTTATTATTATAACACAATGAACGATTCTTAATTTTTAGATAGGAAAGTGGGTAGGAATTTACGAACATATTAGCTTATTCCCGTAGATTAGCTTGCGTATTTTTTTTATTAAAAGAAAAATAAACGCCTGCAATGTAAGATAGAAACTTATAAAAAGTTACAATAAAATCTATAATATTATAAAATTGAATCGTTTTTCGCTTTTCGCCAACACTTGATGGAAAGCGGTTACCATCGCCTATGGACATTTTCAATACTAAAAGCGCTACATATGCGCTGCTGCTTTCTTAAGGGACACTTGAACCTGATGACTAGTGCCGGAACACAACTCAAGGTTGATATGGTGAAATACTTTAGACCAGCGGTGGTAGCCATTCAGTCGGGCAAATGCCCTACCACCTGGTTAATAGAGAGAGTATAAATTTTTTAAATAGGTACTTAAGTTACGCTATATTTAATTACATACTATGTTTTTTTTATTTGCAAATATGTTTAATAATACTACATGCAAAAGTAAATCAGAGCTCTACTTTTGTGCAGTTAGCATATTCAGTTGGGCATTTTTAAATAAACAATATATCATTTGTTTGTCCATCGTTAGTCATGGGCTAACGTTTGTTCAGGAAAAAAAAATTCGTTTAACCACCCTTGGTTAAATAATTATTGAAAAAAAAATTGTTTGTGAAGTTGGCACCCCCAAAGCTGTTGTTTGCCCAGTGAAAGTTTCATTTGCCAATTTCTCGTTTCAAATATTTATAAAAAAAAGTTTATCAAGTCGAAACATCCAAATGCGAATTTTGAAAAAGAAATATGCCATTCGTTAGGCGAAATGGGCTACCCGACTCCGCAGTGCCCTGGCAGGCGTGGGCCCCCCTCACTAGGCCTCTTCCTATGCCAGGGGACGTGTCCCCCGGCTACTTCTTGGTCTCGTTCGTGCGTGGGGCGGTCTGTAACGCGCCCCACGGGAAGAGAGATGAGCGCACGCGGAACACTCGCGCTCTCATCTCGACGGCATGTGCGGGTGAGTGAGAACCCCTATACCCCTAGGGGCCCCACCCGCGCCGCCCGCTTACGGTGGCCGAAGGTCTAGCTCGGACCTTCGGCGTCGGCGCGTCCTCCTTTGGCAGGAGCGGAGCAAAGACGTACGCTCACGCTCCCGCTCTGCCTCCTCCTTCGCAAACATGACGTGCTCGCAGAAGGAGGAGACGGCGTCCCATCCGGTGCGGCTCCCGACCATGGTGCGAACCATGGCCGGGAGCGAAAGGTCCAGTCCGGTGAAGGCGACGAGCTCTCGGCGCTGCTCCGCCCATGCAGGACATTCCTGTAGGGTATGCAGCGCCGTATCCTCGTCGCCTAAACAATAGCTATTTTAAGGGAGATGTTTATGGAATTAATGCAGTGGATAACAAGGTTAATTAGTTAATACGATACTGTTATATTTGCTAAACGGCGAGGCATCTTCAGAAAACCGATTGTGTTACATTTGTTTTTTATTTAAACGTTTATGTAATTTATTGTAATTTATGTGTGTTTAAATGTGAATAATTTTCAGATTATAAAAAGACTTTGAATAAGTGAAGTTAATAACTGCGAGGATCAGGGTTTTTTTAATTTTTTATTGCAGGAGTTCAGCAGACAGGCAGACGGCCCACTTGATGTAAAGCGGTTACCATCGCCTCTAGACATTTGCAACACCAAAGGTGCTACAAATGCGCTGCTGCTCTCTTAAGGGAGACTGGAACCTGGTCACTAATGCCGGAACACAACTCAAGGTTGTTATGGCGACATACTTTAGACCAGGGGTGGTAGCCATCCAGTCGGGCAAATGCCCTACCACATGGCTGTGGGTTGTTTTTTCGCCTCTTACGACAGGCCTCCCGGCCGCAGGAAATTGTATTCTTTCTCCGTTCCTGCACAGATAAAAAGGGTGACGGTAAGGGGAGAATGGAGGTCACCAAGCCGGGTTGGGCCCATTCTTTGTCATGTTGATAATGTATCTAAATGTGTTTCTATCAAATGATTGAATAGAGTTATTCTTTCTCACGCTCCTGTGGTGACGATTCGATAACGCTTACACGAGTAAACGTGATAAAAATTCGTGATATAAGAAAACTTCTTTCAAAAAAAGTTGGTGTTTAAACTTTTGAACTAAAGATGGGCAAACGAATAACATATCATTATTTTTTTTAATCCGCATTTGGAGATATCAATAGGTCCTTTTGTTTCATTGCAGAAACACAAAAAGATAATGCATAGATGCATAATAGTTGAAGTACTGTTAAGAAAAACAATAGATTTATAAGTCATAAACAGAGTTTTCACAACAATATGTTAAAAACACAATGAATATATCATCTATTGAAGCTGTAATTCACTTGTTGTTAAAATATGTTTAACACATAAAATTAAATGTTAACAAATGTGTATTTATATTTTTATGTACGTCTTTGAAAACCAGTAACCATGGGTTAACTATTGGTTGCATATATGCGAAAAATCTTGACGTGATTGCGTCATGCTGGAATCATTATCTGGATTCCAGCCCTTAGGCCCGACTAGATCGGTGTGATACCAAACTCTCATAGAATATTGGCGTGAAACGATTACCTGACATTGAGGTGATCGTGTTTCGTTCGATAAGTGAAAGTTGTTGCCTGGTGGTAAGGCATTTGCCCGACTACATGGCTACCACCCCTGGTCTAAAGTATGTGGTTATAACAATCTTGAGTTGTGTTCCGGCATTAGTGACCAGGTTCCAGTCTCCTTTAAGAAAGCAGCAGCGCATTTGTAGCAACTTTGGTGGTGCAAATGTCCATAGGCGATGGTAACCGCTTTCCATCAAGTGGGCCGTCTGCCTGTCTGATGATCTCTTGCAATAAAAAAAAAGTGAGAGGTCCAATGGAACACTTCTCCCTCCTTGTTTTTTTTTATCCAGCGGAAAATCCGATAGAGGACCCTTACGGCGGCCGAAGGTCGAATCCCGCCCTCTGGCGTCCGCGATAGCGGAGCACGGACGTCTACTTCTTCGCAAACATGACGTGCTCGCAGGAGACGGCGTCTCATCCGGTACGGCTCCCGACCATGGTGCGAACTACGGCCGGGAGCGGCAGTTTTCCCTCCCCCTGTCCAACTTTTCCTATCCCATCCCCCTCTTCTAATTCTCATCCTCAATTCTTATTTTACGTACAAACGGCACTTACACATGCTCGCACGCACACACACATTTTACAGCGATTCTATTAAGAATATATTTTTTATTGTATATCTCTATCTACGTAAGATAAACAATCGGTAAAATAAAATATAAATAAATAAAATTATATAATAATTATATTATTTATTATTACTTAGTTTCTTTATAGTACATTTACATATTTGACTGTATTTATTTAAGTTTAGTTTATGTACGATGGCTCCTTTTCATTTATCATTAGCATAATATGAATATTCCAAAATAAAAAAAATCACTATAAAATATTATTACATATATTATATGGAAACTAGTACTTCCCGCGTAACTTTATTTATAACCACGTAATCAAAAGAACAGACTGAATTATCTAATTTTGTTGGTTCAACGACTTTAAGTGTATCGTGGACTCTGTAGATCACGCTATTTTGTCCCTGTCTTGTGCAATGTCTTGCCAATAATAGGCCTGAATGTCACTCAGATCAACCTCCACCTTGTTCTTCGGGCCGTATCGTTATAATAAATCCAGATTTTCATTTTCCTAATTAGAAACCAGTATGCACTGCCGAACAATAGAACAATTTGTCAGGAAAAACATATTCTAGATATGTTTTTCCTGACAAATAAAAGCTTGGAGTTTTCAAATCTCGAGTGTATAAGTATTTTCTAGACAAGCGTGGTCCATCTTAGATCACAGATCTGATGAAGATCACTTAACATCAGGTGAGAGATTTGTCAAACGCGAACCTTAGAAAAAAAAACAATATTTTACGCAGGGTACAAAGAACCTCAAAGCTTTCTGAATAGAAAGTAGAATCCTCCTATAGGTCTGTATCCAATATTGTGTAGTCCTTAGATCGTACCTGTTATCATCACTGCGGAGCTTCGTCAACATGCAAGACTTACCTTGTGACATGAGAATTTCTCTACTATTGTGAAGGTATTCCGGTATTAATTTACTGCTCCAGCTTCGTAACTTCTAATCACTATCTAGGGAAATTACACTCCTTTTTGGGCTGTAAGTATTCTATTTTATATTGTTCAGATAGTGTTGACCGAAGATCTCGCCATGACAGCCTCAATGACATCGTCCGCCGAGCTCTTGTCAGCATCGGCGTACCGGCCATCCTAGACCCAAATGGCTTGATGTGCGATGATGGCAAGAAGCCGGACGGGATATCACTTATTGCATATTATATTATGGAAGATGGGAAGGCCGTTTAAGCACTGTCACACCTTCCAATGACTAAGTCAGAGGCTGGTAACGCTGCTTCAACGGCAATCGGTAAAGAGTTTCTTCAAAGAAATTTGTTAATAGTCTCTGTGATGCCACCTGTGATCAGATTTGGCTGATTCGTATTTTGTGTAATTAATCAGTATTGCCATATAGCGTGGTAATGCAGCCAGCTTTCTGGGCACACTTCCCACTGGCAGTGATTTGTTACATACATACATACATACATACATAACTTCACGCCAGTTCCCTTGCGGGGTAGGCACGAAGAACAGAGTGCCATTTAGGCTTATTCTTACACACCTCACTTGCCTCTTTGACATTCATAACTCTTGTCATGCACACTCGTCTGTTCTTAAGGCTCCTGACATCACCTTCTGCTAGTACACGATCAATTTGATCATGGAAGGTGTGTCGTGGCCTTCCACGACTTCTGCATTTGTTACATTTGTTATTTGTTACATAGTTTATATTAATTTATATCATAGCTGGGCACCGTTAATCAACTAGTTAACTTCGTTAATCGCTAATCCGTTACTGAAAAAGCTAACTTTGTTAAAAGTTAAAGCGTTACATTTCAGAAAATTTAACGCAAGTTAACGTTAATCGTTAATCCGTTAACACGTGATAAAGATTGCATCTTCTTATAAAAGTTGTTGGTTCTGGAAGTTAATATGTTAGAAACAACAAAAAAAAGACGGGTATAATTATTAGAGTTTTTAATATAGACACGTTGACAAACAATGTTTTTTCATTCATTAGGCTTAAGGCTTAGCTGGACGAAACACTAATTAGACGAACTAATTTTAAGACGATTTGATAGTAATATAATTACCAATTGCTATTTAGACGAATTGCTACGTAGAACACCTACATTTTGGACGAAACGATACTAAGCCATCCAATTTATCTGTCAATTTAGTCATCTGGCATAATGTGAATGTCTTAAACATTAATATGTTGAAGTTCTCGTCTGAGAGCGAGGTCATCATCATCATCCGAGCATTAAATCCTGGTGGCATTCGGAGCGTTCACTCCGACGCCCAGGGTTCGCTTTCCTACTTTTTCTACTCCACTTCGCGCGGCCTTCAGCATCCCCCGTTTTGAGACCATTGGTACGCATGTCATCCTTCACAACGTCAAGCCAGCATTTCTTGGGCCTTCCTCTTCGACCTCTGGCGGAGGCGGCATGGCTAGACATTTGTTCCCCATATTATTAGCCGGTCTCCGTAAAACGTGGCCGTACCAGCGTAAGCGACACTTGCAGTTCATCTGCTATGTCACGGACATGAAGACTGCCGCGGATGCGGGAGTTCCTGACACGGTCTTTCCGCGTCACTCCACACATCCATCGCAGCATATTCATCTCCGTGACACGCAGTTCTTGCTTGTGTCGCTCAACTACAGGCGACGCTTCACTGCCATACAAAAAGAGAAGTCTAATGATGGATTTATAGACCTGTCCTTTTAATTTAACCGGCATTTTGGGATCACAAATGACACCTGTCACCTCACGTCATTTGGCCCAAGCTGCTGTAATACGCGCCTTAACGTCGTGGTCGATATCCCCGGATGCACTAAGTACAGATCCCAAGTACTTAAACTGATCCGTGCGCTCGACCGTATCTTCGCCTATGCGCACGAATGTGGGATCTGTAGTGTTGCAGGCCAAGTACTCAGTCTTCGCCACATTTAGTTTCAGACCGCCGTTTTCAAGCGACCTCTTCCACGCATTTACGCGTGGCACCAGGCGCCCCTGTCCAAGTCTGCCAGCGTGATATCTTCGGCATACGTGAGCAACCATGGAGGTTGCTCATGCGCATCTCTCTCATCACTTCGTCTAGTATCAATACAGCACTTGAGGGTATAGCAGTATTATATTTAATAAACAAGAATTATGAATGTCAAAGAGGCAAGTGAGGTGTGTAAGAATAAGCCTAAATGGCACTCTGTTGTTCGTGCCTACCCCGCAAGGGAACTGGCATGAAGTTATGTATGTATGTATGTATATTTAATAAACAGATTTGCGAATATCTGTTCCCCGAGAAATGCCGCATCATTTAACGAGTCTTTCAACTTTATGTTTAGCCACATTTTGACGAGACTTTGAGCTTTGCTCCTTAAAGATTTGTTGCTGGATTAACGATTAACGGACTTTGGGAAGTTAACGAGTCCGTTAACATATTTTTAATTTAACTTAAAGGTCCGTTAAATCCGTTACTCCAAATCTTAACTTCGTTAATTAACGATTAACGGATTAACGAGTTAATGCCCAGCTTTGATTTATATATAAATAAGTTAGTATATTTTTAATATTTAATTGTAATTTTTTTTATGTTACTTTATTATAATATAATATGTATATTTATCTATGTATAACGTATATATTTATTCAAAGATTTCGTCTAAAGTAATATTTGATCCTTTCCTAAGAAGAAACAAAGATTTATCTTTACTTTTATATGGGAACCTGAATGTTCCTAAAGGATAAATTAGTACGCCAACTCGCCAGTTGTGATGACCTACAAATTTATAATTACTAATGCCTTTTGTATATCTAAAATAAATGGTGGTTAAATAAAAGCTTGATTTGTTGTTAACCTCGGTGAACTCCTCATCTAGCAGGCGTACTGAACTTGACATTCAACATAGTAAAATAACGTGACCGTCCACGTGTCTCACTCATATCATCATATGGTATTTATTATGTGCATCTAAAGTTAATTCATACATTCTAAATGAGTGACCTCTGTCAAAAAGAAATGAATTATACCGTAACTGTGGGAAAGTTATGCTTTACTGCACATTGTTGCTATATTTTTATAGTACATGAAACGTACACACACACAGGTTTAAAATCGTTGCACACGTGATTTCAACAAGTGCTATTCGTATTTTATACTATTTATTTAAATTTGTGTCTGTTATCTGAGAGTGTATTTCGGATGGCTTCAAAATGTGTCAGCGGGTTATAATGAAAATTTTGCATTTCATAGTGAAGCAGTTGCAGAGTAAAAATATTGAATGGTCGTGGTAAAAATTACTAAAAATCTGAATCAAGCTATTTTCACTTTTATAAATTAGTAATAAGTATACCGTATATTCGGTGGTATCAAGGCGCTTTCGTCGTATAGTACTATTTACAATCTTTTAAATCTTATATAACATGACCATTGACCTCTTTTTTATTGCATGAGATCAGCAAACAGGCAGACGGCCCTGTTGGTAAGCGGTTACCATCGCCTATGGTCATTTGTAACACCAAAGGTGCACTAATGCCGGAACACAACTCATCAAGGTTGTTATGGCGGCGTACTCTAGACCAGGGTTGGTATCCCTGCACAAATACCTCATATCCAGGTGCATGATTTCAAGCCTTCTAGTCTAGTTGCAGAGGGTAGTTGACCAAGGCATTTTTGGCTACGATGCAAGTCTTTTTATTTTAATAATGTTTTAACATTTGGTGGGGTATTTTAGTCAACTAAAGTGGCGAAAACGTCGGACTAAAAATTGATTTTTAGTCCGACGTTTTCACCACCTTCCATGATCAAATTGATCGTGTACTAGCAGAAGGTGATGCCAGGAGCCTTAAGAACAGACGAGCGTGCATGACAAGAGTTATGAATGTCAAAGAAGCAAGTCAGGTATGTAAGAATAAGCCTGAATGGCGCTCTGTTGTTCATGCCTACCCCGCAAGGGAAGTGGCGTGAAGTTATGTATGTATGTACGTTTTCGCCATTTTTCAGTTTTTTTTATTTCCTAAGGAGGCAAGTCTCGTTTGAATAGGTACCTTCTAGCTAAGCGTGCTTCATCTTAGACCATATATACGCTCCACATGGAGCGAGACAATGGTCAAACTTAAACGATAAAAAAGGCGAACAGGCTGACGGCGATGGTGCCCACTTTCTATCAGGTAGACTACCCGATAGATATTGATCACTGTCACCTGTGGATGTTTTTTTTAATTTATTTTTAATTTTATTAACATCTATACGGACTCGAGTTCCGTACCCTTTTGTACAACTTAATTTCTATGAAAGATTTTAGAGTCCATACACGCTTATTGTTTATTTTTGTTAGTGTGTGTGACATTAATTTAGTGATTTTTATGTTGTGGTGTACTTTAAGAATAACTTATTATATTAATTTATTCTAATTTTAATACTAAACTTATACTAATGTAGAGTGTATCTGTTACATGCTGGTGTTGTAAGGAAGTGCATGTGCAGTGTTGGCCTTATATCTATACTTATATATATTGTCCTATCTAGTGCCGTGTGTGTTATTTTTTCTTTTCTGTGCCTGGGTTATTAATTTTTAGGCTCTTTGTGTGTCTTGGTTTGTTTGTGAAGTGTGCGTGTAATGCAATGCGATGTTTGTGGACCTGCGGACGTTTGCAACGGCAGTAAATAGTCTGCCTCGAAAAATGTTTATAGCGCTCTTATTAGGCTACCTAATGTCTATGCTATAGAGGGTAGACTTCGGCGGGTATTCTCTCCAAGTCGCTGCTGTACCCAGACTACACATTCTGTAGAAGGAAATGAGGAGAAATATACCGTCGATGAAGGCTGTTCCCCAAAATAAACAATTATAAAATTAATCATTACAATACTTTTACTTCCAAACAAAAGGCGGTCTTATCCATTATAGCGATCTTATCTAGGCAAACTGACTTGAGGATACTTTTAATAACTTATATCTACGTAATAACTAAATTAAAAAAATAAATACTCTATTATAAATTAAGGTAATGGTTTTTGTCATTTTTTTAAAATGTGGTGTAACATTTCTGACATCTACCGGCAAAATACAAAAAACGAGTAGTACGCTTGCAAAATTGTTACTCTTTCTTACTACTCTTATTTCTGTCAATAAAGCTATTGATAAGCAGGTGTTTATTGACTCTATGATTTGGACAAAAAAGAAGGTGCTGAGAAGATAAAGATGTTATCTTAGTTATCTGTCATATGTATATATTATATACGTGTGTATATGTATGGATATATTTATTTGTTTATTTTGTTTTTGAACTTATATATGCTATGTTTATTTATCATTCATCATTATTTATTAACTAGTTATATGAGATGGCCGTCAGAGGAAGTTTTAAAAAACCAAATACATTTGTTACACTTTAATTAAATTAATTATTACAATAATAACTTAATATTATTTGATCACGATGATCAGTTACAACCGCATGCTACCGCGATTGGAGCCAGTCTGTCCCATCGATCGGTCATCAGGTTGGTTCCAATGCTTCCCAGGAAAGTCTCCACTCGGCACTTTCTCACGCGCAAGCACCCACAGGTGAAGTTTTCTTTGAAGTTTAAACTGTTGTGTAATAAGTAATAGGGTCGCCTCTTATGTGTGGAAAATCGTAGGGTTACCGCAGATAACAAACTGCACCAGCGTCGGTATTAAAAATCTATCAATCCCTGCCAAGGTTTGCCTGAAAGAGATCGCTTCTTAGCGATAAAGCCGCCAATTGTACCATCTTTTTCTGTTTGTTTATGCTTTGTATTATTCAGTGGAACTTATTTTGGATAAACAACTTTTGAATTTGAATTTGAAATAGACAAAAACCATACCACTGCCAACCCCAAATATTCTGTATTCTGCAATATGTAATTTTTGTTGGCTTTGATATAGAAGCGATGAAATAATTACAAAATACAAATATAATAAGACATAGGCCTTAGAGAGGATTGCTGGCACTAGTCAAGCTGGTAGCATCAACATTATTTATCTACATTACGATGTTTTAAACAGGAAATACAACCAACTATAAATAATAATACACGTGTTTAATAAGATGTTGTTTGTATAGTGGATAACTTCCTGATAACTTAAATTCGGTTTAGATATTCACAAACATCAATATTTAGAGTTCTGTAGACATTTTGCCAAAGTTGGGACTCGTTTAAAATCTATTGGCAAAAGAATAGCCTTCTTGCCCGTTTCCCATTAGGGTAGGCAAAGACGATGTCCTGCCAGGGCTGCGGACAGGCTAGTTCATATACCTATAACCCTGGCATAAGGCGAAGATGGAACGCCCAGGGGTTTTAGTGGGTATCCTTAACCGGGGAGTGGCAATAGCATGGCACCAGTTCTGACTGGGCATGCTAGTGCCACCCCCGATCTGGCGAATCCCATACACGGGTCGCGAATTATCCCCCCAGGCTTCTGTGCCTGTCGCGGCTTAGTCCTCAAACGGATTTCTACTGGCAAAAAAAAATAAGGCAAACCTGCTACGATCTTGCTAACCACTTTTTCGCTTCATCAACATTAATCTCTTTATATACACATCTTTATTGAAAGTGCTTTTTACCTGAACTTTCTTCAAACTGTCTTCGATTTGTTCATGGTCAAGTCGTCGTGGTCTACCGGCACCGACTCCACTGATCACACAGCTGTCATATGACATACCTATGTACCTACCTACATACCTCCTTGTTTTTGATTCGGATTTCATTACCAATGCTATGCTACATGTCCAAACCACCTAAACATTCCTTTTTCACTCGTATATTTTATTTATTGAGGCATCCTATATACCTGAATATAGGATGGATGGAAGATGTAATATTAGTCTCTAGAATTTCGTTAAGCTTAAATATTTAAATGTTTATTGGTTCTTTGTTTTCTTCTGTGAAGGTGACGTTACTGGTTGGCCCTAACGGAAGACCAGCGTTGATTGTTATCAACCAGCATTTGCTGAGTTAGGGCCTGTTTGGAGTTAGCTAACCTTCGACTTTTGTTAAAATGTTTATGTATAATTCCATTTTACATACACACATACATACATACATAACTTCACGCCAGTTCCCTTGCGGGGTAGGCACGAACAACAGACTGCCATTTAGGCTTATTCTTACACACCTCACTTGCCTCTTTGACATTCATAACTCTTGTCATGCAAGCTCGTCTGTTCTTAAGGCTCCTGACATCACCTTCTGCTAGTACACGATCAATTTGATCATGGAAGGTGTGTCGTGGCCATCCACGACTTCTGCATCCATCCACTTTTGCATTGTATATCTGTTTAGTCATTCTTTCATCATGCATTCTTTCCACATGACCATTTTAAATAACTATAAATAAACATTATTTTCTTTCTTTTTCTTCTTTCTAAATGGAATTAATTTCTGAAATTTCATCTATTTCAGACATGTGATGATGATGTCTTCCTAACTGATTTCGGTTACGGCGATCGCTTTAGTTATTGGCCGTTCGACGTTCATGCGCACGCGGATGACTTGCGTAGCCAAGCTTATTTGGTAAAACGGAAGCGGTCAAGTACGCAGCATATATTTAGGTGCACAAGCATTTGCGCGAACACAGGTGCACACACTCGTCCTCACCCTCCTGAGCCCAATGGAGCGGGAACCGCTACGACTGGAGGAGAGTTTGGATGGGAAAGGAGGGATACTTAGAACGTGAAAGGAATGTGATAAGGAGGATGGGAAGGAAGGGAATAAAGAGGAAAGGATATTAGAAACAAGGAGCGGTGGGACACCACTGCCACGAAACAAAGGTAATGTCACAGTGGGGCTGGGGACCCGGGTTCGCCTACCCGAATGCACTGCTAGACGGACAACTCTTCAGCAGGAGGCACCCCCCCTTGGGTGTTCAGACATGTACAATACATGTCTCTATACAATAAAAAAATGAAGTGGCCACCATGGTGAATCATATATATATGTAACTCAACGAAGAAAAAATATTTTCAATTTGCATAGATTTCTTTAGATTGGTGCAAAAAACTATAACGAAGTTTTTTTGTGAAATCTCTTCCTCCTCTAACTTTTGAACTATAGTGGAAAATTTAGAAAAATCAAGTCAGTAAAGATTAAAAAATATTTTAAACTACTGTTTAAAATAGTTTCTAAATGTGGGAGTTCAAACCAAATTTGGTTTGAACGAGAGAATTAGTTTATAAATATACTAGCTGCCCGCGACGTCTTCCGCGTGGAATTTGTTTTAAAACCCCTCCGATTTAGAAACATTCTTTGTCGGTGCTTCGCTTCTATCAGTCTTAGCGTGATGATATATAATCTATAGACTTCCTCGATAAATGGGCTATCTAACATTCAAAGAATTTTTCAAATCAGACCAGTAGTTTCCGAGATTAGCGCGTTCAATCAAACAAACAAACTTTTCAGCTTTATATATTAGTATAAGATGAAGGATGTTTTGGTTTAAACAATTTTTAGTTGAGTAAATAAATGCCAAAAATACGAAGACACTTATTATCTACACGGAACCCATAATTGTGCTGCTAAATTAACCTGCTGAACGCACTTAACTGATATTTTTTACAAAGATTATATAAGTACATGTCATGTAAACAGCATTCTGTAAGTTTTTTGTTACGAATAAAACGTGGTGTTATTGTATCAGCTTTTTATATCGTATTTTATCACATTAGACATAATATGTTATAAAGAGGTACGTACAGTTTGTGACGTTGTAGGGGGTAATCTCTGGATCTACTAAACCGATTATAAAAAAAATTATACTGTTGGAAAGCTACGTTAACAGGAAGTGTCATAAGCTATATAAAATGACGCTTTATACCACAGGAGCGGGACAGAGCGCGGGTGAAACCGCGCCGGGCCGCTAGTTAGACATATATTTATAGCATTATGTACTTCTACGGTTTTGGTTGTGTATACTTAAGATTCCGCTTTAAATTTTATATTTGACTAGCTGTGCCCGCGACGTCGTTCGCGTGAAATTTGTTTTCAAAATCCCCCGATTTTAAAACAGTCTTCATTGGTGCTCCGCTTCTATTGGTCTTAGCGTGATATATAATATATATATATATATATATATATATATATATATATATATATATATATATATATATATATATATCACGCTAAGACCAATATAATAGCCTTTCTCAATAAATGGGCTATCTAACACTCAAATAATTTTTCAAATCTGATCAGTAGTTCCTGAGATTAGCGCCTTCACACAAACAAACTCTTCAGCTTTATAAATTAGTATAAGAGTATAATATTTATGACAGATAGATATGCAACATAAATATTAGTATAATAAAAATAAGCCTTTATTTCCGTTCACGTGCATTTGCATTATTTCTAACTATGTAATGAACACAGGACTTCAAACTAGCAATAACTGTTCATTTTTTTTAAATTTCCCTTCCATACTATATGTCTGAGAACAAGGCCTCCTCCAATTTTTTCAACCTAGTGTGTTTCTTACTGTTTAAGTCCGTTCACTCTTCTTCCCTAAGCTTCTCAGCTGCCACTTTCTGCGGCACGAAGTCCTCGTAGGAGTCCACCGCTCGCCAGCTTCTCTCGCTGCGCAATGAGGTACATCGTGGTCGACTTTCGCCAAGCACACTCAGCGGCTCCTCGTGGAGATAGATGCTGAGATAGGTGTGCTTATCACGGATACACCGTGTTCGCAACACATTCAGGCAGTCATAACATCTAATGACGCGACGAATAAACTCCACAACAGACGCCTAAGGTGGATCAGCTTTCATTTGCACCGATCTAAAACTGAAGATGCCTTGACATAGATGGGATGAGTCTCCTAGGCACTAACGAAAATGGATAATGATGTCGCGAATGTGATGAATCGTGGAGTGGAGTTGAATACCAAAAAGGCAGAAAACAGAAACAGCTGGGTTCAAAGGCGATCGCTTTCGCATATTGGCATTATGAATATAACATTTAAAAAAATATTATAGGTATGTGTTTCACCACGATCTCGCCCGATATAGAGCGGAGATACGGTCTAAGGTGGAGCACGCTTGCCTAGAAGGTATCTGCCTATTCATACCTAAACACATTTCGTCCTTTGTAGGAAACTCTTTCACCGTTCAGGCTGTTCGCCTGTGGAACTCCCTCGCCTTGAAAATCAGACAAGCCACATTCATTTCTACATCCAAACACTTGATCACTGACCATTATTTGTCCATGAAATAAAATTTGTTGCAGTAAATGGAAATATATTATTGTTCGCATGTAATTTATATTATTATAATCTATTTAATTATGAACAGACGAGCGTGCATGACAAGAGTTATGAATGTCAAAGAAGCAAGTGATGTGTTTAAGAATAAGCCTGTATGGCGCTCTGTTGATCGTGCCTACCCCGCAAGAGAACTGGCGTGAAGTTATGTATGTATATATTTAATTATGTATATCTATGTTAGTTTATCATTGTTATTTTTTTTCTTTAATTACTATTGAATTCGTTTTAATTGAGTTAAACCAGCAAATATTATTTAATTTTTCTTGTGATGTCTCTTTAGACACCGGGTTGCCTGGAAGAGATCGCTATAACCGATAAGGCCGCCCATTGTTCTAATGGAAATGTATTTATATTTATTGTATATTAAATGTCTAGGTTTAAGTTATGGTGAACAATAAAGAGTTTTCATTCATTCATTCATACGGGACTTGAAGGCAACCAGGTTGCAAGGATCAGGAAAAACAGACTTCAGCAATGTCAAGTATTAAAGTAAATTGGAACTTAATGCTATCTCTGACACCTACCAGTATATCTTGGCACGTATCAATTTCACTTAAGAATTAATATACTTTAGGCCTCCTGATGTTTTATAGCGGACAGTAGCTCAAGATCGTTGATTGCGTTGCCACACTGGATGTCTATTTTAATAGAACAAATAAGTGTATATATATATATATATACTGACAGGTCATAAACGCACCCCCCCCCCTACTGCTGGGCTTGGGCCTCCCACTACAGGGGAACCTACACATCGTTTATCTCGATGTGTAGGTTTCATTACGATGTTTTCCTTCACCGTTTTTAGCACGTGGTTATTGTAACAAGTACATATTATTAGGTCTGAAAACTGCCTAAGTGGTGTATGCGTTCCGGCCAGGATCGGAAGCCGCATGTTTAGTTTGCAACGATTGCGCTTGCCATTACACTACTACGACTTATAAATAAATATGATTTGCAGATATGATATTGCATAAACAAATTGCTACATTGTGAATATGTTTATAACAAAGTATTAGTCTATCTTGTTAGTAATGTAAGGAAGAAGGATAATCTAAAGCTGATATAAAATCAATAAATACATGAGCAAAGGGAATAATAATGAGCATTAATATTCTGCTACGCCACATGCTGTGTTAGGCATGTAAAGTTGATTTTATAATTCGCAATATACTATAAGAGCACTCACCGCGGGTTCCTATACCTTGCCGACCGTTTATTTGCCTTATGGGTTAAGTTAAGTTGAAGTGGCAGTGGGCCGGTCACGTCTGTCGTAGGACTGACGGCCGATGGTACAAACGAGTCCTGGAGTGGAGACCGCGTCTCGGTAAACGTAGCGTAGGATGCTCGCCAGCCCGGTGGACTGACGACCCGGGCAAGGTCGCCGGCAGGGGCTGGATGAGGAAGCCGAGAAGGGCGCGACATGTAACGCATACTTGGGGAGGTCGTCCAGCAGTGGACAGAAATTGGCTGAAAAAGATTTTCCACCGACATTATACCTATATATTTTTACGTTAATGGACATAAATATATTTTTGTAGTAATTACTAAACATTATATATTCTTTAGTTTTTATGGATTAATATTATGATAAATGTATAAAGCCCAATAAGTGCTTTTTTATCTTTAACTAGCTGACCCGGTAAACTTCGTGCCGCCTCAGAATCAATAAATAAAAACCGTTGATTTCTGAACGACGGGACGACCATCAAACGTTTGACATTCAAAATCAAAACTGAATGAAAAAAAATCACTTAAAATTAATTTGATTTCTGAACGACTTTTAAATTTAATTGATTTCCAAACGACGGGACGTACGTCATATATTTAACAGGTGGGACTTGTTTCTAATAGAAAGGGAAATTGTTGTTTTTACTATATTCCAAGCATTTTTTTCATATTTATTCATCTTTTAAACCTTCCCTGGACTTCCACAAATAATTCGAAACCAAAATTAGCCAAATCACTCCAGCCGTTCTAGAGTTTTAGCGAGACTAACGAACAACAATTGATTTATATATATATAAGTATAGATATACGCTAAATGTGTAAGGCTTAAAAAGTGCTTTTTATCTATACTAATATTATAAAGAGCTAATGTTTGTGAGTTTGTGAAATTGTAGGAGGCAGTCTCTGGATCTACTAAACCGATTTTAAAAATTCTTTTATTATTGGAAAGCTACATTAACAGAAACTGTCATAGCCTATGTTATATAAACATGATGGTATATAGCACGGGAGCGGGACAGAGCGCGGGTGAAACCGCGCCGGGCCGCTAGTTTCGAATGAATGTGCAGTGATATATTATTTATGGTTGTTTGTATTTATTCATTATTAAGTCCCTTTTATAGAAAAATAAATATAGCTTTTTTATAATAGCGTTGTAGCAAAAAATGATCTAACACGAGTTTATAAATTAAAATGTTACCGGCAATAATGCGCTCATAGTTTTGCTTAGTACCTGTTAACACGTTCACAGCGGCACTCATTTATCTGTACTTTCCATTCGTGCAGTACGAGGCGTTTTAAACCTTGTAGGTACTAAAACTACAATTGTAGCGACATGAGGTCTATTAAGCCCCGTAATGTTTTAAAAACTAAAATTCTTTTTTTGCTTTTATATTAAAATATCTATTATAGATTTTTATTTTGTGTTGTGCGGTACTAGGTCACATTTATCCCGAATTAAAGTAGGCATACTATGGAACTTTGGTTTAATAGCACACACTATAATTTTTTTTATTTTTCTACACTTAACCAAATTGAAGTTACGCCCTTCGCACCACAGAGAGTATATGTTTTTATTAGGCCCTGTTGGTTATGGACCGAGAAATAATGCAGCACATATTATCAATATTAGCAGAGTTATTTCAACATGCATATACGCGTAGCGGATACTTGGATACCTCATAAGCAACAGACGCTAAAACGTACTATATTATAATATGATTTAAATATAGAAGACCCTACAAAAAGGTTCTTGTTGAAATGAAGAGGTTGATTTCAACAGGCTCGTAAGTTCAAATTGGTTAGGCGAGACTTAGGACCCCATTTCTTAGTGAACGTGGTAAAAACTGGTAATAACATAACATAATTTGTATTAAGGAATTTTTGAGTTCTCACTGGATACGAAATGGAAGTTCAATGTCACTAGGAATACATCTCAAAGCCGGTCAAAGGCGCTACGGGTGGTAGCACAAAATATGTTTCGTCTATAAAAACAACTGTTAATTGCGAATGTAGTTCGACTCGCATACTCATTGCTGTTTGTTGCCATGAGCGGATTTATTGGCTATTGTTTTCTCATACAAAAGCGTTGTAATAATGCAAAATGGATGAATTATCTAGTGAATCGGGCGTGCTTTGCTTTAAAAAGGGAGAAATTGGATTCACTTGGTAATAACAAATTTATATGGGCGAGATATTGATGAAAGACAAAAGGTCAGATGGTATAGTATATGAAGAAGAAGCAAGGAGACACTTACCTCGCCACCAGTCCACCGGCGCACTGCATTCGTCCCCCGAGAGTTCACACACTACACTAGGATATGATTAATCGAAGTTACAGTTATTTAATTAAATTATAAGGTTATCCTTGTGTCGTATTCCAACTATATTATTTCACTATATATTGCGGTGGCAGCACTGACACAATGTGTCCTCTATTTACGCATTCTTCATTTTGAAAGTTTATTCTTGTCTTGATGACGAGGATAGGGAGGAAGAATTTAAACTGAGGAGTTCCTTAGCGTAACCACCCTCCATATAAGCGACATATTTTTCATTATGCTATTTATTTGTTTTCGCCGACTTTTATAATAATCGATAGTATGTTCCATATTTATAGTTATATATAGCCGCAGTTGCAAGCACCAACCGCCATACTACCCACTACTAATCTTTCCAGCGTCCGTCACCATCGTAATGAGGTGCCACGGGTCTATAATTACGAATACTAGTGGTCGCCCGTCGTCGAAATTCGACCATAATAATTAATGTCAAAGACTACTTCTGTCATCACAGATTTCAAGAAGGCTACACTGTTAATTTGACTTGAACAATAAAGAAAAGAGTTTATTTGCGTGCGTGTCAAATACATGGTAGTGTGTGTAATGTTTTTTTTTATTGATTTAATGTAGTTTTTCTTTCTTCTTCTCTATGTAAATTACAAGTGTGCAAATTTCATACTCCTCCATCCGCGCAATTTTCCTAAAAAGGGGTACAAAGTTTTGGCTTCACGTATTCATTATAATATTCGTAAAGGTTTTTGCACCATCGACCACATACACAGTCTAGAACAAATCATAGAAAGACATCAAGAGAGAAAACAACCGTTATACATGGCGTTCATAGACTATACGAAAGCATTTGACTCTATATCCATAGAAAGCATATGGTGCACACTAGAACACCAAGATATCGCGGAAAATATTTACGACAAAAGTACTTCTCGCGTAAAACTAGATAGTGGGACCTACAATAAAATTACAAAGAGGCGTGAAACAGGGAAGATCCACTATCCCCAAAGATTTTCATAGCAGTTCTACAACACATAATGAAAGACCCTACAGAGCCAACGAAAAGGAATTTATGTCGAAGGAAAATTTCTCAGCAATCTTAGATTTGCGTATGACATAGTTCTTTTCTCTAGATCATCTCAACAATTACAACAAATGATAAAATAACTATGTACAGTGAGTCAAAATATAGGAATAAGCCTAAACACATCAAAGACGAAAATAGCTACGAATACCTACACTAAAATTAATAACAGGCCCTAGCAGGGGCTGACCGAGATGTCCTCTTCCATTGTCGCCGCAGGGCTCAACGCACACCGCGGTGACAGAATACGCAGCGTGAATCAACTCCGCTTCCTTATCCGATGGTCTTGGATCCCTCCCTGAATTTCACCCAGGGCTACTTAATCACGGGGTTTGAGGTTGTCCATTTTTTAATGAGGGAAATCCGTTTGAGGACCCTCCACTGCAGGGGAAACGCAGTGGAGTGCGACGTGGTACTAGTACCCGAGTTGGGGATACCCACTAAAACTCCTCGGTGTTCTGTTCTTCGGTCTTATGCCAGGGCCACGGGTATATGGAGCTGGAGGTCATCCGGGCTGACCCAGTGCTGGAGACTGTCTGCACCGCGAACCTACTAATGCAACAGCATTACCTACTTGTAGTCTGTAGCGTCTTACTTCCATGTTCTGAAGACCCGACTTAGCATTATTTCGTATCGTATCGCTTAGCATCGTTTCATATTATGCTAATATTAGACGGATCAACTAAATTGAATTAATTTGGTTGAAAAACGTAGAACTGAAAACAACGATACTAAATGACGTCGAACGATTCAAGTTTTTGTTTTTATGGATCACTTTTGATGATTCATCCAAATTAAAAAACAAAGATGAATCGTCTAATATCGGTTTACGTGTGGATATCTCTAACGTAGAACACCTCCAAATTATTGATTCGATTACTTTAAATCAGATTTCAACAAGGACCCTGAATATTTGAAAGAGGCACATTGATTATATTAATATAAGTCCAACGGCATCAACAAAGAATGTGCAGAATTGCATATTTGCATAAGAAGGTCAACAGACGAACGCAGCGATATTCATCAAAATATTTACGAGCAACTAGGTCAAGTTCATAAGTACATTAGCCATAATAACTAATGAAAAATTTTCGCTGACAATGCTAAACTACTTGTCAAACCGCCTTATTTTTATCGATTGACAAAGTGATATAAGGTTACAGGGGTGCGATATCAGCTATATTAATGATATGGGACCCCCAGGCTACAGGGGCCCCGAACCTGTGCAAGCAAAAATTCTTAAAATATTATCTAGACTAGAATTTTTGAGAACAACTGCTGGGCCAAGAGAAACGGCTATCAGACTTCTCATTCTTGTCTATAGAAGCAGAAAATCTAGAAAAACTGAAATCTTCCAAATTCGATAAATAAATTTGCCGATACAAAGGCGAGAAGACTCTGTAACTGTAACTTTGATTTGAATTGTTTGTCTCACTTAGCTCCCAGGAGCAGTAAGTATAAGTAATAAATTTTAATTCAATTCGAGTATTTTTTGTTTCTTTAATAAAAAAACTTTACCCTTCTTTTGCCCAAGCTACGCCATTGGGTTAGTAGATCACCCGTTTAGTATATTTTATGAGGAGTGAAATAATATAAGCGTAATTCAAAATCGTTGTTTTTTTTGAACCGCCTCTCTTTTTGATCGAACATAAGCTTTTTTAAAAAGGTTTTTAAATACAAGCTTTTGAAATCCTGGATATCATTTAGCAGCAGAGTGCTAGCCAAGACAACGAGTCCAAACACGACGGGTCCGTATTGTTTAGTATAGGAGTTCCTATGGTCACCTTCCAACTCCATCATCAGATCAGCTCCATGGTACCATATTACTGCATTGTCATGCGATATACATATGCGTGCAAAATTTCAGCTCAATCGGAAACCGGAAACTTGATCAAATTTAACTTGCAAGATTCCACCCGAACTTACATACATACATACATAGGTACATCCGTTGCAAGTTAATAAAAAAACTTGTAAAAAAAACTAAAATAGGTCGGGCCGTTTTTGTTAATTAAGGTAATTTAAGTGATAATGTTGTTGTCATATTAATTCATATGTTTTAATGTCAATAAGGGGCCATCCACATTTATCTCACACGAATTTCATGACATTTTGACCCTTCCCCACCCTTGTCACAGTTGGTCACAATCGTGAGACTCCTCCCTCTCTAGTATAACAACTTTGCAACTTTACATCAAGAAATTATTAAATTAAAACATTAATTCCGTAACTAGCTTAAATACATTAGATTTTGAAATGTGACGTCACGAAATTTAGGACCCTCCCACCCCTTGTCACACAATGTCACACTTCGTCGAACCAATCCCCTCCCCTTACGTATGACGTCATTTATAGATGGCCCCTAATCGTTTATATAAGCTTGTTTACCAAGATGAGTCTTAGCAAAACTACTTTTATATTCCTGTCAGGCGCTCTGATCACAACTACTGAAAACTGGCCGAAACCTCGGAATAATAAAAATCAAATGAAATACCGCGCTAGTTAGTAGCGCTGTCATGTGTAATAGCATGGAAGAATGCGTATCTTATACTAACATATAAAGCTGAAGAGTTTGTTTGTTTGGTTGAACGCGCTAAGCTCAGGAACTACTGGTCTGATTTGAACTCTTTCAGTATTAGATAGCCCAGATAGCAAGGAAGGCTATATAGGCTAACACTTATATATCTTCAAGCTAAGACCAATAGGAGCGGAGCAGCAAAGTAGAATGTTTCAAAATCGGGGTTTGTTTTTTACTTATTTTTTAAAGTCGCGAGCAGAAGCTATTCTTTTATATAAAGAGCAGGCGTTAATATACTAGGTTATATTGTATTAAATTTTTATGTTAGTGCTATTTGCCCCCGGAAGATTCAATTCCATTTTATTTATTATATATCGCAAATTATCTAATCCCGGCATAAGAAGTAGTTGTGTTCATTTTCGGTTTACATTTAGACAAGAGTCCTGCAAAAGCAATCCTAGTAGTTTTTCCGTAAAAGCTTAACAGACGGACAGATCGTGTTACTATCACATATTTTTATAGATGATAATTTTTTATGACTATAAACTTGAGAAATTAGTCTATAAAGATACAACTGGCTTATATCCCGGCCCGACATTTAGTACCTATTAAATTACGTCTAATACTATAGATGAACATAACCAAAAATAAAGCGCTGCAGTCCTGTTCTATTGGCGCAACTCCCTAAACACATATGTCGTCATGGCCCCGCGAAAGATGTTCCTCTGGCATATATTAGTCATGGAAAAAAATGAAGAATAGTATATGTAGAAAGCCGGCATAAATCAGTAAATTACACTCGTATTACGAATGTATAATTTATTGGTTGCGCAACTAGATGTCGCTCAGGTATTTCACATCGCGGTATGGTGTCAGTATCATAAACAATAGGTTATTTTAGTGTTTTCAAAGGTATTTGTAATTGACATAAGATAAAATATTCGTGATTCATAATTTTTGAAAGTGGATGACCAATTTTATTTTAAGTTGGGTATCCATATAAAACTATCAATATATTCTTTTTTTTTTAAGCTTTCATGTGGAAAGAATGCATGATGAAAGAATGACTAAAGAGATATACAATGCAAAAGTGGATGGATGCAGAAGTTGTGGAAGGCCACGATACACCTTCCATGATCAAATTGATCGTGTACTAGCAGAAGGTGATGTCCGGAGCCTTAAGTACAGACGAGCGTGCATGACAAGAGCTATGAATGTCAAAGAAGCAAATGAGGTGTGTAAGAATAAGCCTGAATGGCGCTCTGTTGTTCGTGCCTACCCCGCAAGGGAACTGGCGTGAAGTTATGTATGTATATAATAATTCTGTAAAAATGGTTCGAGTGTGTATAATGCGTTTAAAAATGTGAAATAAAAATTTGGGGGACATCTCGAACCAGGAGATTCCGAAAATGCAATTGTTAGCCTTTTTGTCTGTCCGTCTGTCTGTTAGAGGATCACGTGAAAATTACATAACGAATTTAAATGAAACTCGACACAGAGCAAGCTTATATCCCAGGGCGTAACTTAGGATACTTTTTATCGTCGTCGTTTTAAGTTTGAAACAGATTAACGAACAGCATTTGATTTATTTACACACGAGTATGTACTGCACTTTTTATATGTATGTATGCCCTTCAAAAAATGTTCTCTTGTGAAGTTATTAAACTTTTAAATTTAGATAACTTACGACTTTTCTTTTTTCTTTACGAAGGTAAGCAATTTTTAAATTTATTTGAATGCATTTGTGACAAGTATTATATAATAAAAATACTCTCTGAAATTCTTCTTCATATAAACTTACTACGGTAACTTTCACAGCCATAGGTACGCTGAAAAGGCGTACAAATATCTTCCATCATTAGGATAGTTAGGGTAGGTAGGGCTACAAATGTAGGCAGTTTCCGTTTCTGAACTCTCGGACGTATCAATTTACAATCCGACGCGACGGAACGTAAAACGCTCGTAACAAATCCTCTCGGATACACGTTCTCGAATGTTCGTTTCATAATCCGTCAGCTTGCAAATTGATTCGTTCGGGAGCTTACCGTTCGGACACAGAAACTGCCGACATTTATGAATAACCCTATAGGTATTAGGTTGCGCGCAAACGGCCAGCCACAACCACAGCCACTGTGTTGGCGGCGCACGGCCCCCACCCTAAATGAAAATTATTTTGAATAAAAATTTAAGTTTGAAAATATCACGAAGCAATTAAGATTTTTATATATATAGTCTTAAGATTAATGTTACGTGACATAGCAGACAAACTGCAAGTGTCGATTACGCTCGTACGGTCAAATTTTACGGAGTTCGGCTAATTATGTGGGGAACAATTGTTTAACCATGCCGCCTCCGCCAGGTCCCGGTCGAAGGGGAAGGCCCAAGACATGGTGGCTAGTCGTTGTGAAAGATGACATGCGTACCAATGGTCACAAAACGGGGGACGTAGAAGACCGCGAGAAGTGGAATAGAAAAAGAAGGAAAGCGGGCCCTGGGCGTCGGAGTGAACGCTCCGACCGCAACCCGGATTTAACGCTCGGATGATGACGATGGCGAGTCTTAAGATTAAGATTAATTTACTTAAGCAAGCAAATATATATAGTGTACTATATCTTGTCGTCTTATTCTGTACTTCCCTCTCCAGCTCCTGAGGCGATAGAACCATGCCTTCTCGCTAGTGGTGCGCCACATCATCCAACGGGGAGCACCATCATCAGCTCAGCACCCAGCATAAAAACCCCTATAATGCTTCATAATTATCATAATGGCAATACACGATGGCATTCGATGCTATCTTGATATCTTCGGCGACAGTGCAGTACATTGTAACGACAACCTACTAATAAAATAATATTATAACTTATTTTAAGCTGTCCCTTAAAATTAGTTTTTTTGGGCGTTGTATTCTTGTTGAGGTACACCTCAACAAGAATACAACACCCACAGCAACCCATAGGACTACTAGCAAATTGAGGTGATCGGATCACATCCCATTCTTAATGAACATTCCGAACTAGAAGTTTTGAGCGGGACAAATGAGAGTATGACGCTTACCGCCTTATCTGCCTAATCGCTTCAAATGTACTGCCGCGGTCCAAACTGTAGTGATTTCCTAGTCTCATTTGAGCTGATACATTGTACTGGTTCAGTACAAAACGTCATACTCTTACAAACTCGTCTTATAATAATGTCCTAGCCAACACTAACTGAAAGTTACAAACTGACGGTCCGTTAACATGTACCGTCAAGCCGGAAAATACGCAATGACGGTAGGCGGAGCACTGTAACCGGTCTTATTGTTGCAGACGTCCACGGTCGACGGTAACCATCTACTACAAGTGGACGTTTACTTACAAGCAAACGTAAAAAAGGCAATCGGACGTTGGTAACATACGTTCCGTGCCCGCATCCGCGACAATTTTCACGTCCGTAACATACTAGATAAAGTGCAGGAGAGTCGCTTAAGCTGGTAAGGCCAGGTTTTTGGAAACCGGCTAGTTACGTGGGGAACAGATGTCTAGCCATGCCGCCTCCGCCAGGTCATAAAAAGCGCCCAATAAATGCTGGCTTGACGTTGTGAAGGATGACATGCGTAACTATGGTCTTAATACAAGTGGAGAAGAAAAAGTAGGAAAGCAGACCCTGGGCGTCGAAGCGATCGCTTCGCACGCAATCGGGATTTAACGCTCGGGTGATGATGATACGTTGGCAACATAAATATCAAACAATTTCTCGCACATTTCCATCATACTTTTATTTAAATCGTCAAAGGAATGAATTTATAACAGATTCCTATCTCATAATACATTGTAAAAGTATCTTATTATTGCTTACTAAATTTAGACATTATTTCCATTTACGTAAAATAATATTTTATAAGCTTTGGGTACAAAGAATGTTCAGTAAGACACAGAAATACTCTTATTATCCACGAATAATATACCAGACGGAGTATGAACTCATACATACATACATACATACATAACTTCACGCCAGCTCCCTTGCGGGGTAGGCACGAACAACAGAGTGCCATTTAGGCTTATTCTTACACACCTCACTTGCCTCTTTGACATTCATAACTCTTGTCATGCACACTCGTCTGTTCTTAAGGCTCCTGACATCACCTTCTGCTAGTACACGATCAATTTGATCATGGAAGGTGTGTCGTGGCCTTCCACGACTTCTGCATCCATCCACTTTTGCATTGTATATCTGTTTAGTCATTCTTTCATCATGCATTCTTTCCACATGCCCGAACCACCGGAGCATTCCTTTCCTTACCTTCACCCCGACACTCTCTTTCAGACCAACTCTCTTTCTTACTTCGGTATTACGAACGCGGTCCGCGAGCGTCACTCCGCAGATTTTGCGCAGTGCTCGCATCTCGACCGCGTTTACTCTACTTTCATGCTCTCTCTTCCATACCCAACTCTCGCATCCATAGTATGAACTCAGTCTGGTATATTATTCGTGTTAGAGACTGTGGTTACGAAATAATTCTTATTTATAGCGTAAACAATAACGTCGTTAATGGTTAGCTACATTAGTGTATATACATAGGTTATCAGTAAATGTTCAACGTCACTAACAATTAATAACAATGTCAATATTACATCTTCGTAACGCAGTCACTAACATTATACCAGACAACGCAGGAACATTAGGTAATTCATTGAAATCTTAAGACTTATTTATTTATCCCTGGAATTTAATAAATTTGTAGACGTTTAAAAATTGTAAGATGAATTTCAAAACGACAAAAACCTCAGGGCGATATATACGACAAGCAGTTACGGATACGCAACATCAAGGTTATTCACAAACGTCGGCAAAGTGTCCGTGTCCGAATTTCCGAACGAACCAATTTGCAGTTCGACGGAACGTGAAACAAACACATTCGAGAATGTGTTTCCGAAAGGATTTATAAATAGCGTTTTACGTTCCGTCGGCTTGCAAATTGGTTTGCTCGGGAGCTTCCCGTTAGGACACGGCGTTTTCCGACGTCTGTGAATAATCCTACTAGTTGGAAAGAAGTTTCGCAGACCATGGATATTATTTTATTTTAGATCTTATTTTTCATTGGATTAAAGTTCGAAATTGCACAATAATATACAGCGGTCAGTATTTTACGTTTCGAATTTGTTTTTTGTTTAGCACCCGCCGAGTAACGTGCGATAAGGAACTTCGTTCAAAAATTTTTGCCTGTCAAAGCATCACGTGAGAAGTACTGAATGGATTTAGATGAAACTCGACACATAGATAGCATAATAATATATCGTGGATCAACATTTAAAATAGAAGAGAAGTAGAAAAACAAAAGAGATAGTACAACTGGCGGCGTTATCGCTAAGAAGCGATCTTTTCTAGGCAACCCTTGGCAAGGATTGATAGATTTTTAATACTGACCGATTAAGATACAGTAAAATATCAATCACGTTGTTTCGAGGGCTAGACGAATATAGCGAAAAATATGGCACTGCAGTCACGTTTTTTGATGCCACCGTTGCACTTCACTAATACTTAGCCGTAATGACAACGCGAACGAAGTTTCGCTGGCACATGATAATAATGCATAAATCAATAAGATTTAGAGCATAAAAAATGTCAAAAATAGTCATAGACTAGTACCGATAATGGGTGATTTTTAAGATTTCCCAACATCGAAACTATTTGTCTGACCTGTATCCTATTCATGATCTTACTTATTCATATCTCTTCCGTGTTGTCTCTTCTATATCCCCTATTAATATTAAAAATGCGAAAGTAACTCTGTCTGTCTGTTGCTCTTTCACGGAAAAACTACTGGACCGATTTGGCATCGAATATATATATATATATATATATATATATATAAATATTCAATGCCAAGGATGAACATGGGAAACTTTTTATCCCGAATAATAGGATAGTTTTCGGGATAAAAATATATTTGACTCTTTTGTTTGTTATGCTTTTACGAAAAAAGCTACTGGACCGATTTTTCTGAAATTCGGTACGTGTTATTTTTTTTTAATAACGACGGTGGACAAGGGATACTTTTTATCCCGGTAAATGAGATATATTTTGGGACAGATTTATATAAAGCTTATGCCAGAAAGTAGGATAGGTTTTTTTGTGCTTTACCATTTTAGTCATTTTTCTTATTTTGGTAATTTAGATGATTTAGGTAACTTTGTCAACATATTTGTCATTTAGGTCATTTTTGTAGTTTACACATAGACAGACGGATAGATAAATAAAACTAGAACGTGTTGAAATCGAGGATGACAGTTTATATGGGAGACCAATCATTTCTCAAGTTTATAGATATAGAAATTTATCATCTATAAAAAAATGCAATAGTAACTCGATCTGTCTGTCTGTAAAGCCTTCACGGAAAAACTACAAGGGGTACGGGATCGGTTTTGCTGTAATTTTGTTTAATAGTAGTTCTAATACCGAAAATGGACATAAATACATTTCATACCGGGAGATGGGATAGTTTGCGACAGAAAATGAAATTAATCTTCTGTGGGCAAACAACACTAACATAAAAATTTAATACAATGTAACCTGTATTAACGCCTGTTGTTTAAACAAAAGGCGCGCAGTAGTTAAAAATATGTTAAGGTTTTCAAAAAGTTAATCTAGGGTATTTCAAAGGATCACCGTTAATCTGCTTTAAATTAGAATTTTTTAATTAATTAATGAAACATAAAACGAATGAGTGAATGGCGAGCAATCTGTCATTCCCTCATTCTCTTTGGGCCGGTTCCTGTATCTTACCATTCATTCACTTTTTTATTACCTGAATGGATAAAGTGCGATTAGACATGGCGTCGCCTTTATTGACCTCTCGCTCGCACTGTCCAAGACGGGCGGTCTTGTAGTACGTAAGGTAAGGTAAGGACAGCAAAAAAATAAATAACGATAGCCGCTTTTATAGAAGTTGAGATAACTGCTTGAAATTATGACGTTTAAATATCAACATTTTTACGAAGGAAGCACTTTTTTTAATTTTATTGCAGGAGTTCAGCAGACAGGCAAACGAACCACTTGATAGAAAGCGGTTACCATCGTCTATGGACAATTGCAACACCAAAGGTGGTTCAAATGCGCTGCTGCTCTCTTAAGGGATACTGGAACTTGGTCACTAATGCCGGAACACGACTCAAGGTTGTTATGGCGACATACTTTAGACCAGGGGTGGTAGCCGTCCAGTCGGGCAAATGCCCTACCACGTGGCACTTTAACTGCTTCAAGTGTACTTGTTGGTGCGTTTAATAATTAGACTTAAACTGAAATATATTGTTACCTGATGTTTGCTTCAACGATTACATGAACTTTATTACACAACTTCAATGAATTTCCCATTATATTTATTTAAGGTTAAATTCAACAACTTATTATTTATTTTTCCTCCACGAATAATAAAATAAATATACATTTTCTATATGAAACTTTAACCAGATATTTTTGTTGATAGGCAACATATAAATAACGTAACAGCGTTTTAAGTAAAAATAACGTGTTTACTATTATAGCTATCGTACATGCTGACCGTACAGGAACGATGAGCCGCCATTGATAGTCCCACTTTTTATCCGTTCAGGGCCTCCGAGCCTGTAACTCATTTTTGCAATCGAATCTAATTGGAATCATAACTTTTGGCAGTCTGTTGTAATATGTAAACCATCTTAGCTAAATATTGAATCAATCTTGATTGGACCGAGAATGATTTAATATGAATTCTAAAGACTACAGATATTTGACCGTCGTCAGTCGAGTGGCCCTTGACTCGCAATTGCATTTGTTTTTTATGAAAGCTACTTACAGACTTGGAGCCCTGGGTACAATATTGGTAGAAAGTTGACGTTACTCGTATGGAGCTTATGTCAAATTAAACCAGTAGTGAGACAAATGAACGAAAGAGTTTTCATTTATTTGCCTCCAAATTAAAAATAAAGTGACTAAAATACATACGCCTTAAAAATTCAACGTTTAGTGTTCCATTTTAGCAAAAAACAGTGGTTTTTTTGCCTCTACGGAAACCTCCGTTGTGCGTAGATTATTATACACAGTCAATTTTATTTGGTAGTACATAACAGAGACGAACAATTATTATTGCTTACGTAACAAATATCTCAAGGATTCAGTTCAAAACGTGAGTTTAACATACAAACTCGTTTTATTTATAAATACAATGAATTCTTTACCACATAGTAATAAATCTTTATACATTCCTTTCGTTTAAACTCCGTTATTTCCGAAGGGTTTCAACTGTGATCCTTGTATCAGAATTATACATATTAGGTGTTGAAAATAATTCGTAGCATTTCACAAGATATGGCGTGAGTATTACAGACCTGTTTTTACATTCAGAAACACATTTATCGTAAGTCAGCTGTTATTTTACCGACACGTCTCATTTTTAAAATGTTAATAACAACAAGTTGCAATAAAAAAAAATGGATATATGAAATTTGTGCTAAATTAGTTATTTATGATACTAGTGCGGTAACTTTTGTACGTCTGCCATACAACGTTTTTCAATACATTTGCAAGAAACAAACATAAATATCAGTCAAAAAGACGCAACAACCTTTGACGTTCATAATATAATAAAAATGTGTGACAATTAGAACTATATCTTTCGTCTCATTTTCTCTATAGTATTAAAGTGAGACAAATGTATTGATCAAAAGCGCTTCTAAGGAGGTTCGTTTATTCAGCCCATTTATTATCGTAATGCGAATCTCCTTAATGGAATTTATTATTTTATATATTTTTTATTATTTTTAACAGCAAGTACCTATTTTACCGCAACTTCCAATGTGTGGTGAGTAACTTTTAACTTACGAAAAATGTATAAAGGCTTCGTAAACGGACTTTTTGAGCAAATGTTTTGAAAAAATTGGTATTTGTCCCTCAAAAGGCGCCACAAATTAATTTGAACACCTAAAATTATATTTTTATTTTGACTGACGTAGATATGATTTTAAAAACAACAACAGACATTTATAATTGATTGTGAAGGGGGTGAACCGTAGAAAGTGTAAGAGCGAGATGGAATGGCTCCTCCGTTTCGAAGGACAATCTTCCAGCGAGGCTATTGTTATTCCTCGCAGGCCTAGGCCCGTCTGTTATAGTTGAAAATTTGTATATATTCCTTTTATGTTTCGGGAAACGTTTGCGACATCAATTATTGCATTGCGCCATCTATTGGCTTGTAAGTGTTCCACTACAATTGCTTGTATTCTACAAGTCAAGTAGCACTACCCAAGTGCTTTACCAGTTTTGACAACGGAGCTATTTAAGCGGAATTCACTCGCGCTTTACGACAGTTATAAAGATACAAATTGTCAGAATTTACTTCGATAAATTCATATCATATAAGTAGTGTAGAAGTATGTAAGCATATTCTGTATTAATTAGAAATTTGCACACTTAGCTTAAATATAATATATAAGATTAAAAATTGTAAAAGCATGCAGAATAATCAGATTATATTGGAACAATGTAGTTTTAATACTTACAACAAGCAACTAAAGCTACGAGCAGCGCCCGCATACCACATGGTGACAGTGCCAGGATATTAGATACTTGATGCTCACAGCAATATGGTACGCATTTAGTACTTTCTCTTCCTCGCACTGGTCGCAAACGTCGCAAAAACTACGAGCTACGCGTGCATCACATACAACTCTAAACAGTAAAGTTACGAATGTTTCGCAAAATAATCATTATGTTTTCTTATACATTTCTATACATAAAAACAATATGAATAATAATCTAATAGCGGCCTAACCCTTCGGATATAGGAGACTATACTTTAAAACAACAATTATGAATAAGCAAAAATTTTGTAAATATATTTATGTACATCTTTCGTAAGGCATTGTGGAACATTATTGCTCAATACACTGAAATGACGCGGTAAAACTATTTTACATATACACTTATAACAATAAAGGCAAAGCAAAACCACATTAAAATCCGTAAAATATTTACACAACTGGATAATTTATAATTATATTACAACTAGTTATCTATAACATAAAATTTAACAATTAAGAAGAAACGAAAAATAAGCTACCCTCTATAAAATTATTCTTGGGAGTAACGATATCTAAGTTCAACATAGCTGTGCAATTTTAGAACCTAGCAAGTGCATTCCAAGAACTTCTAAACGCCAGCACAAAAGAACGTCATTATCTTTAATGATATGCCATTTCTAAAGTACTTATGAAGCTTACTGCAAACGATATCACATTTTGATACAGTCTTTATATGTTTTGACAAGTACAATACATCAACAAATGCCTATAGTAAGACGATAACTGCACAAACATTCATTTAAAAAACAACAGTTGCTAGGTTTTGAAATTGCAAGCTGAATCGTCATAACGGAGAAACCATAATTTTTGATATCAGTCAATAAGACTTGTTTTCTGTTGCAATCCTTGTACCCTTTTCAGTTTGTACCGAATTATATATGTGTTATCTATAATAATAATAATAGTCTGTGTCCCCTGTCTTCTATGGCATTTTTTGGGGCCCATGCAGGGAGTGGCGAGTCACCGTCTGCCCATTTTCCATGTTCCTCGAATATTGCAACAGACAGACGCCATAGCCCTCATATTCCCAGGCCTCCAGTACCACCAGCAATTCACCCCAATATCCCGGTACTTTTTGTCCTCATTTCCCACAATAGTCCAACACTGGCCGGGGCTTGTCCTTGGGTGCATTATTATATGGCGTAGACAGGGATAATCGCCGGTCAGTGTCACGCTACATTTACATTAAATTTGTCAAGGGGCCTCTACGTGTTGGCCTCCCTATGGTCCGTGGTATTTAAAGACATACAGTATAATAATAATAGCTCAAAAATGTCCCACTACTCGGCTCGGGCTTGCCATTATATAAGAACAGACAGTATATCCGCCATATCAGTACAAGGTGGCTTGGCACGTTTGACACATCGGTCATCTCGATGTGCAAGCACATGGTAATTGTAACAATATGCAAATTAAAATACAAAACTGCCTAAGTGGTGCATCCTTTATGGCCGGCTTCAAATAAGAATGTGCTAACCATTAAGCTGCCACATCATACATATAGGTCTAACACAAAAACGGAAGATAAAGTTTTCAGGTTACATAAATTCCATATGTACATTATTTGTTTATGTATTTTTTTTATTACAAATGTTATGACATACCCACATGTCAGATTTGACAGTCTTTTGTATTTTAACAAATAAATTATCTATTATTGCTCTCGTTAAAACCAAAATGTCTACTCTGTAGACAGTTCGGATACTGAATACCTCAGTTTGGTAGACGTTGAAAAATAATCCAATAACAAAAAATAAACTTTTTAATTACAGAAACATGTAAAAAGTAAACAAGTTTTCATATAGCAATCCATGTTTGCGAATCAAAACTTATAAACATATTGTTCCAACATTCGTACTCTTCTCCTCACGTAAAACTCTTGGTGTTTGACCTATATATCTAAAATCTATATACATACATACATACATAACTTCACGCCAGTTCCTTTGCGGGGTAGGCACGAACAACAGAGCGCCATTCAGGCTTATTCTTACACGCCTCACTTGCTTCTTTGATATTCATAGCTCTTGTCATGCACGCTCGTCTGTTCTTAAGGCTCCTGACATAACCTTCTGCTAATACACGATCAATTTGATCATGGAAGGTGTGTTGTGGCCTTCCACGACTTCTGCATCGATCCACTTTTGGATTGTATGTCTGTTCAGTCATTCTTTCCACATGCCCGAAAAACCGGAGCATTCCTTTCCTTACCTTCGCCCCGACACTCTCTTTCAGACCAACTTATATATCTTAAAATATATATATACATATATATATATATATATATATATATATATATATATATATATATATATATATATGTATACATATATGTATATGTATGGTATTGGTGAATATTTTAGAGAAATGTATGATAATATCCCGGATGCTGGCACCACTACTGAGTCTGTGACTGTCTCCGAGGAGTCAGCATCCGAGATCACTTTTGAAGAGAATCGAATGGTCGATAAGAAGTCTGAAAAATGGAAAGGCAGGAGGAATCGATAGTGTGTCTGCTGAGATGATCAAATATGGTGGAACCTGCGTCCGGGACGCTTTCCTGTCCTTATGCAACTTGTGCTGGAGGACGGGAAAGGTTCCCAAGGACTGGAGGCGCGCTGTCATCGTGCCCTTGTATAAAGGCAAGGGGTCACGTATGGAGTGCGCCAGCTACAGGGCCATCAGTTTGATCAGCACAGCATCTAAAGTGTATACGAAGATTGTTGAAAAGAGAATGAGAGTGGTATCCGATGGATTACTGTGGGATGCACAAGGTGGCTTCAGAAATGGAAGGGGATGTATGGATCAAGTTTTCTCTCTCCGCAATATCGTAGAGAAGCAGCTGGCTATAGGCCGGAAGGTTTTCTGCGGTTTTGTGGATCTAGAGAAAGCATTTGACAGGGTTGTACGGAAGGAGCTCTGGGACATATTGCCCGGATATGGGATTAATGGCCAATTGATGCGTGCTGTGCAGTCCACTTACGAGGACTGTATGGCATGCGTGCGAGTGGATGGCAACCTGTCGCCCTGGTTTGACGTCAATATTTTACGTCCGGCAGGGCTGCGTGCTGTCGGCTTTGCTGTTCATCCTATACCTGGACGATTGTCTCCAGAGAATAAGATTGATGGATGTTGGGGTGCGGATGAGTGATCTAGTTGTAAGCACCTTGCTTTATGCGGATGATGCCGTGCTTTTAACCGAATCGCCCTCAGAACTGCAAACACTAGACACAATGATGAAAGATGAGTATCAGGCGAGAGGCTTACATTTGAATGCGAAGAACACAAAGGTTATGATGTTTGAAAGAGAAGAAACCAGAACGAATGCAAGGATAATGGTCGATGATGTTATGCTGGAGCAAGTGAATGAGTTTGTATATCTTGGATGTGCTTTTAGCAGGGATGGAAGGTACACCGCTGATATAGAAATAACAGTGAATTTGGGGAATAGTTTGAATGGAGCATTAGGTAAACTTCTAGGCGCTAAAAACCTCAGCCAGAAGGCCCAGCTCGCCATACACGCGGTGCTGGTACCTACGCTCACGTATGGAAGCGAGAGTTGGGTATGGAAGAAAGAGCATGAAAGTAGAGTAAACGCGGTTGAGATGCGAGCACTGCGCAAAATCTGCGGAGTGACGCTCGCGGACCGCGTTCGTAATACCGAAGTAAGAAAGAGAGTTGGTCTGAAAGAAAGTGTCGGGATGAAGGTAAGGAAAGGAATACTCCGGTGGTTCGGGCATGTGGAAAGAATGCATGATGAAAGAATGACTAAACAGATATACAATGCAAAAGTGGATGGATGCAGAAGTCGTGGAAGGCCACGACACCTTCCATGATCAAATTGATCGTGTACTAACGGAGGATGATGTCAGGAGCCTTAAGAACAGACGAGCATGCATGACAAGAGTTATGAATGTTAAAGAAGCAAGTGAGGTGTGTAAGAATGGGCCTCAATGGCGCTCTGTTGTTCGTGCCTACCCCGCAAGGGAACTGGCGTGAAGTTATGTATGTATGTATATATGGTGTATATATATATATATATATATATATATATATATATATATATATATATGTGTGTGTGTGTGTGTGTGTGTATATTTGTCCTCTATGCGTTCTTAACCCATTGATCAGATTGTGATGGGACTTTGGTAGATTGTTCTGAAGATGCCTGGGAGTGTGCCTAACCAAAAAATAGAAAGAAAATACAACCAAACAATTTACTTTACGTGGTGTTGCAACACATAACGCCGGGTACAGCTACTATATACGTATAAATCTGTTGCCTAATTTTGCTACTACTACCTTATCAAAATTTCCGAACACGATCTTCTCAGTCGTAGGTTTACCCGATTTCAAAATTCTGTTAATTCTAATGGAGTGCTTTTGGTATGCCTCTCTAACTTTATAAGTGTTTAGCGAAAGTTTATAAGCGAAAACACGCGAAATAAATGTTTAAAATTTTGGTAGCTTTCCAATATCCACTTCGACTAACGCCATCTCTGCTTATGGTTATGGTAATTTTGTCTACTACTAATCCGCCGCGACCATATCGAGAAGATATTATGGGTTTAGTGGAATACGAATTTTTGTCATTCGTAATGGAATCGTACTTTGAATATCTTCGCAACGCCAAGACTGTAATAGCAGAATCGGGCCCCTGTAAAGAGTTCGAGTTTGTACAGTGACTGTAAAAATGTGAAAAAATCGGAGGAGTTAATTCGAACCTGCGGATTTCGAAGTTTCGAGTCGCCAAAAAAATGTAAGTATATCTGAAAAACGACCAGAGACCACCTCAATTTCTTATTTGTTTTATGTTTCGATATCTAAAAAACTTGATTTTTATTTAACATTATTTAAAACATGTTTATAAACTATGAGTCGAGATAAAAAATTCTTTTCAAAACTGCATTACAATTTTTAGTGACTTGGCCTAACTAAAGCAGTTTCGTAAACATTGAAAATCATGCATATTATATAATACCATGGATAAAACAAGTGTACATATAAGCCAGGATAGTTTAGTGGTTTGTGCACTTGGGTCCTAAACTCAAAGTGCGCGATTCGAGTTCTGACCGGAAAGCATACACCATTCATAACTCATTGTTAAACCAATCCGCTTCGGCAAAGCAACGCGGGGACCCGAGGCCAGCATTGGGACGTATGGGCTCTTATTATTATTATAATATTACGTACATAGATTATTATGATACACTTAATTAATATCGTTCCGGTAGTAATATCGTTTATACAACCGACGTAATAGGAACAATATAATTTTTTAACAACCACTCACAAATATTGCACTAACAATTAAAAAAATATAGATACAACAATTAATTGTACACCAAAGCATGTAGAAATATATGATTATAATTTAATTGTAATTGAAGTCAAGGATAAGTACTGAAATTGATTTTGATTAGATCGTTGTTATATGCGTGTAAAAAATAATTTAGTATGTCGACCATGTAAGGATAAACATATTGTTACATGCCTTCAAAGATAAACGTACAGCTGCCTGTAGTAAAGCGCAGCTTATTGCCTTCTCCAATTTAAGAATTCTTTTGTTTACTTTGTGTTTAGAATTTGTAATTAAGAAAAACATGCTATTGTTTTCTACTTGTTTTATGGCCGTCATTAGTGTCAAACTAATCCTTATTGATATTATTTTCGACTTTTTTGGCCGCTCGCAGGTGTGCAAATAACATTTTCTTGAAAGAACCCAGCCCACGCAATCAATTATGTATTATACAGTTTAGTATAAAACAATGCCCGAAAAAAGGGGTGGGGCAATCGAGCGAGGATTACGATACGAGTAAGACGTACATTCGACAAGCGATATAGTGACGGACTTTGCGCGAGTTATTGAATCGTGCAGTTTGTACTAGTAGTGTCTAGTTATATTCGTACCTATGTTATACGTGTTTGTATAGTTCTAATAAATTCTATAGTAATTCCAACGGCATTTTAATTTCGAGTCCCACACTCGTAACAATATGAACGCAAATCGTTCATTGAAATTTTGAACTCGTTTAAATCCCTAATCTTACATTTGTTGAGGGTAGAAGTCTCTACCACTGATTCTACTCTTTCGCTTTGGTGTAGAAAAATCACTAAACTTTCATATAATATATTTAAATTTTATTATTTAGAATATACTTTTAGGCCAAACCAGTCAATACTTCAATCGAAAAAAAAAACTAATAATAGGTCTAAAAACATGTTTTGTAAAACGAGTTATTGGTTTCAGTTCAATTATATTTTTCTCAATCGAAATACCTTGGTTGCCGAAGGTTTGAGGTGGTTTCCTCTTTAAAAATAAGTACAATTTAAGGTCTTTGGAGATACAGTGTAAACTCCATCTAACGTCACTCGATTTAACGACAAACTCCCTTAAGCGTCGAAATCACTTGGCTTTGGTTGGTTCCGCTTGTCTTCCATACAATGGTACACTCTATATAGCATTACACCCACTCTCAATAACGACAACAATTAAGTAATAAAAAGTAGTTAAGTTGCCAATATTAGTAAAAGCTATGCGAGTTCTTTTGTCGCTTTATTATCCTAGCCCGTAATAAACTCGACTGTCGTCATCATCATCAAATGTCGAAATTTCTAAGTACATACTTCATTTACCATAAAGGTGTAAAAAAGTAAAACAAGTAAAAAAATACAACAAAATTACTGGTGCAGCAAAAGACGTCGGACAAAAATAACAGGCTTCTCTCCATTTAACGACAACTCTCTATAACGTCATAAGATGCACTGTCCTTTCGGTATCGTTATATAGAGTTTACATTGTATATATTTTAACGGACATTTGGGAAGCGGACAGACAAATCAACTGAAATACTTTTTATAACCTTAAAGAAATTCTCAAAACCTCATAGATTTTTACGATGCTACGTACCCACTTATGACGTCATGGAATGGAATACTCCTTCTAACCGATTTCGGTTACGGCGATCGGTTCAGTTAGTGGCAGTTCGACGTTCATGCGCACGCAGGTGACTTGCGTAGCTAGCATCAAAATCCAGTACAAAGGAAGCGGTCAAGTGCGCAGGATATATTTAGGTGCACAAGCATTTGCGCAAATACAGGTGCCCACACTCGTCCTCACCCTCCTGAGTTAAATGGAGCGGCAACCGCTACGATTGGAGGAGGGTTTCGGTGGGAAAGGAGGGACTTGAAGGGGATGTGATAAGGAGAATGGGAAGGGCATAAAGAGGAAAGGATATTATAAACAAGGAGCGGTGGGACACCACTGCCACGGAACAAAGGTAGTGTCACAGTGAGGCCGGGGCCCCGGATTCGCTTACCCGAATGCACTGCTAGACGGACAAATGTCCAGCAGGAGGCACACCCTACGCACACTTTCCACATAATTTCCCGCGGAATTCCCGGGATAAAAAGTAACGCAGATTTTAAGTCTAAAAATTTAATGTTGATCAGCGAACACGGCATCGAAATGCGCCCAATAGTTTTTACGTCAATCCAGAACAAATAGAAATCTGGAAATAGACTTGCATAAAATAATAGGTCGGTCATAAGTAGGTACAGGTAAAAGGGATCAAATATTGCATTAATATTATTGTCCGAAAAGTAATTAAAAGTACTGATACAATGATATTTAGAAAGTTAGATGAAAATATATTACTTTAATGCTTGTTTTTTGTAAAATATTAGAATTTATCGTAACATGAGTCCGCATCCATTTTGTCAACACGTATTGATTTTTTCCACCAAAGGAATGACAGCTGCCCCAAACAAAATTTGAATTAATATATCTCATACATTATATGAAACATTTCATCAATTAACATATAAAACAAAATGTTATATATAGTTCTTGCAATTGACGCAGGCGAGCGGGTTTTATGGTAAACATTATCTGTGTGTGCGTATGATTAAAGGTAAGCGTGATTGGTGGGCGGGCACGCTCGTAATTGACCGTTCCGTCAGATACGTACACTATCGCAACGTGCGCGTTCAAACACGAGTGTTAGCGTCAGAGAAACTCCTTGAAAAACTAATATTTTCGATTTTTTTTTATTGCCATAAGCTGGTAAACATGACAACGGCTGCCCACCTGGTGGAAATTAGTCACCGCCGCTTATGGACGTTTGCAACACCAGGGATACTGCCAACGCGTTGTTGGCCTCGAAGAAATGGTATAATTGTGTGTTACACGTTGAAAATTTAATTATAAAAGTTGCTAGCGGGAACTGTTTTATAGTACGAGCAAAATTTACATGCGTCCGTGAAGTTCGTGCACGTCATTACGCAGTATACAGTTATAAGGTTCAGAGACAGAGCGGAGAGGGGAGGGTAGCACTTTCGCTTGGCCGCTATCGAAACTCGCTTGCCACCTCTTTCACACAACACACTATAAGGTGTAATAAACGTTAACATTTGACGGGACTTGGACGAACTCAGGGAACTAACTTCACTTGAAGTGCATATAACTTTCGCGCGTACTGTAAAACCCACTCGCCTTTATGAATTGCAAGAACTACTGACACAACCAATGTAAGAGTACCAGGATTGATAATAGCTTACTTAAAAAAGTAACTCTGAAAAAGTATTTAAATCTGTAAATCCACATACTAATATTGAATAACATGGAAATAGTTTTATAATATACAATGGTATAATATGGAAATACTCAATTTTCTGAAATAAATGAATTATTATTAATTATTATGTATAATACATTTTTTAGACTACTCAGTCTATACATTACAATAAAATCTTAATACGTTACTTTTCACTGATTTGATCTAAATTTAATTATGTTTTAAGCAATAAAGTGTTAGTAAAATGAAACTATAGACATAAAACAGAGCGTAAGTTTAAATATCTTACTATCATCTCACTTTCGACATGTTGTCAAACTAATAATAAAATTACTCTGATTTTTAATTACCTGGACTAAAATAACATCTACGATTTACCTTTTTTATGTTGCAAACGTGTGCAGTGTTGTAGTATGGCTCATTCATAAGTGAGTTGTGTGGGTGTCGTAGTGTCGCTCATTCCTAAGTGAGTTTTGGGAGTCTCGTAGTATGGCCCATTCATAAGTAAGTTGTGTGAGTGTCGTAATATCGCTCATTCGTAAACGAGGCGTGTGAGTCTCGTAATATGGCTCATTCATAAGTGCGTTGTGTGAATATCGTAATATGGCTCATTCATAAGTGCGTTGTGTGAGTGTTGTAATATGGCTCATTCAAAATGAGTTGTTTGAGTTGAATTAACGGCTCACACAACTAACTCATGAATGAGCTATACTACAATATTATGTTTCAAGCTTGCAACATAAAAAAATGACAATCGTAGCTGTTATTTTAGTCCAGGTCATTAAAAATCAGAGTATAGTTAGATTTATGACGTCACAGCGCAGTAGATCCATAAATAATCAAGGAAGGTTTGAAGTTTTTCATATGAATAAAAGTATGTTTGTTGACTTGGCTGTCAAGTACCCAATTTTGACAGTTGTCTCTGTCAAAACGCAAGAATAACTTTCGCTCCCTTTAGATGTACATAATTTAGACGCTTTTTCAGAGTTATATTTATTACTGGAGGTTAGTCATTTATTATATTCTCCTTCTTTAGTACAAACTGCCGCGCATAGACAGATAATGAACATTAAATATAAGCAATTTAATTTATCGTTTCATTACTTTCATTAACGCCTGATTTACATATGCATTAGTTAATAAACGACTTCACTTGCTAACTGGCGAATTTAGCCTTTATTATTGGTTGCACAGACATCTTCCAGTTAAGTAGTAAGTTTTCGTTTAAGTTCACATCTGTCCATGATTATAAGGGCTTAAACTCGCCAGTTTTGTCAGTTAAATCAGGTCCAAATATGTTTATATCGTCAGTTAAGTAGCAATGTACAAGTTACAAATATATCTAAGACATAAAACTTCCTATAAGTGTACTAAATGCGGCAGAAAATACTGAAAGAGGAGCATCAGTCTCAGTCAAAATTTGTATTGGCATTCGACCGAGATATACCGAAATCTATATATTTCAGCACTTTGTAACAAGTGAACCTTCGAGATAAACTATGTTCGCAATCTTTATGCGTCGATGCAAATAAACGTGTAAGAACCAACTCGCACCGATGCTAATAATTGCGTTTCGACTTTAACTTTCAGGATCTGTTCTTTATCCGATGTTCTGAAAGATTGAAAAAAAGAAAATCGGTTAAGTGCGTGTCGAAATATGCATGTTAGAGAAATTCATATATTTACATACTTTATATTTTAAGTACTGTTATCCGCGCAGGAACGGAGAAAGATTACTATATCCTGCGTCGGGGCGGCCTATTGTAAGAGGCGACAAAACTACCGACAGCCAGATGGTAGGGTATTTGCCCGTCTGGGTGGCTACCACCCTTGCTCTGGAGTATGTCGCCATAAAAACCTTGAGTTGTGTTCCGGCATCAGTGCCCAGGTTCCAGGCTGTCTTTAGAGAGCGGCAGCGCGTTTGTAGCACCTTCGGTATTACAAATGCACATAGGCAATGGTACCGCTTTCCATCAGGTAGGCCTATCTGCTGAAAATATGCAATAAAAAAAAAACTACTCAGCACATCCTGTTCTAACTAATTTTCTTTCAAAGTATTTTATAGGCTTTACTACCATATTTTTTCAGATTTTTTTATTTTATAACCAGAATAAAAATTTTCATGACTCTAAGAGCTTATTATCCATAAACCACTTCAGTCGCTCGAAGCATTATAGAGTTGTATAGTACACAAGAAATTTAAGCTTACGCGACTTATTGTTACAATCGACAAGAACTTATAATTACAAAGAATTTTAGCATATACTTTTTAACCTAGTGATGCATGCTAGATTAGAGGAGTATGGAAGGAAAAATATATTTTGCCGAGATCAATTGATTTGGATAAGGTGAAATGAAAAGAAGTTTAACTTACTGTTGCGGGGAAGAACTACGGCTTCTATGTCGGGAACAGTGCAGAAATGCAGGTTATCGTGGAACATGTATTGTATGGTGAGATGCTTGGTGTCACCCACACACGGATCGTAGAAACCCGGCAGTTCAGACTGTTCACAAATAAATAAAAATATCTATTAGATTATTGTACTGCTATTAATAACTTGGATAACCGCGTTGATAATATTAGAGGGTAGTTTGTACCAATTACCCCACTATTCGGCTCGTTTCGTCATCGCTGGAATATAAAAGTGTGTGGACGGAATGACGGGACAGTCTGCCTCCAACTTTCGTCGGATACACATCGTAGTCGCTCTATGGCGACTAATTATTGTAGTCACGCACACGCACACGCGCAAGCGCATGTAAGTGGAACGGGAAAAATCGCGGCCGTGAACGTGGTCTTTGTGAGCCTCCTGTGGAACGTAGCATAAGTCTGCATTTAGACTAAAAAGATAGTGTAATAATATAAAAAAACATGTATGCACTGTTACTTTTTGGTTGTACTTAATAAATTTAAAAAAAAAGTTTGCTAGGATATTCACTTCTTAACATTATAATATTCCAACTTTATTTATCTCGGCAATAATTGTATGCACCCAATATTTTCATCTTGTTTCCTTTGTCTTCTGTTTAAGTATCACACTACAAACAGAATGTCTTCGTCTTATATTGTATACAAAAGCCAGCTCACAGCTACCGAACAGTGCCCACAGCGATTGGACCTTTATATTAGGTTGGACCGGTAGCTTTAACGTGAACAGCAAGACCCAACAGTCTGCCATAAGACTGTAGGTCTTATGGCAGACTGTTGGGTTAACAATCTAATTAATGGATTTAATGTGAACCTAGCCTTAGATTGATGACCGATTTCTGAGTGCAACAGTAAAACATGTACATACTTTGCTAGCTTCAAGTAGTTCTAGACGAGAGCTTTTGACAAGGCACTGAACTGGGATCGTGACGTCAATAACTTCGCTGTAAGGGCTCGGTGAGGGTGGGCTGGTACCATCACCAGACGGTTCCAGTATCTCATGATTCGACTCCCCTGCAATATCAATGAAAACAGTTCAAAACTAGCTTACGCCCGCGCCTTCCCTGGTGTCAATGTAGAGTTTATAAACAGGATGGAGGAACGGCCGCTGGGAGTAACACACATCCTGTGTGAAAAACAAAAACATTCTGTCTCGTGGGAATCGTACATTTGTCCGAGATGAAAAGTAGCCTATGTACTATTCCAGACTATAATCTATGTCTGTGCCGAGTTTCATACGGATCCGTTCAACCGTTATAGCGTCATTGAGTAACAAACATCCATCCAAACTTTCGCATTTATAATATTATATTAATTTACTAGGATATGCCCGCGACTTCGTCTACGCTCGACTTGAAATTCCCGGGACGCAAAGTACCACAACTATCGTTTTAATAAAAACTGTATCGGAATAAGCTAATATTTACGCACCCGAACAACTACAAACCGCTCCCGGAAAAATTCCCGTGGAATTCTCAAGATAAAAATAACGCATATTTTTATTGCATTAAATTTGCTATTGATCAGTAAAAAAATCACATTGGAATTCGTTTTTTTTTCAATATAGCCATTTTAATAACTCCCAGAAAAATTCCCGCGATATTCCCAGGATAAAAAGTAGTGCAGAATTTAAGTGTAAAAATTTGCTATCGATCAGCGAAAACTCCATCGAAATCAGCCCAGTAGTTTTTACGTGAATCTCGAACAAAAAGAGAAGAAAAAAAATTGGCTCGTGTTCTCCGTCGTTTATATAGTCTATTCCAGTTGTTTTTTTTTAATAGCTTAAATGTACAGACACGGCATGAGGTAGCGCAGTACAATAGGTAATGAAACAAACAAATATCAGTCGGAAAGTGGCAACAATCTTTGACGTTTCTAATATGAAAAAGGCGCGCATTTCCAAATGGCGCCACGTGGGCGTGGTAAAAATTAAAACTACATATTTCGTCTCATTTTCTCTTTAGTAATTAAAGTGAGACAAATATTTTGATCAAGCATTTCCAAAGAGGTTCGATCATTTAGCTTATTTATTCTCATACGGCCTTACTTATAATAATCTCGTTAAGAAACGATTAGCCATCTCTTAAGTAAGAGAGTCAGAATCAGACCCTAATCAATGAATATCTTTTTTTCACTTATAAACGTGTATTACCTGTTGTTTACCTAAGAGGAGCACAGATAAAGGAAATTTGAATGTTAACGTAGGTTGTACCCAAAATATTCGACTAAAGAGGAGTTTATGGGTAAGATTTTCACTAATCAGTTGCTTAGCAGTTTCTTTAAATTTAAGAAACCATTATAAGTAAGGCCCATAATGTGAAACTCCTTGGTGGAATTCTTATATATATTTTTATGGAAATTAAAAATAAACCGTAAAGGCTACGCACGGCGTGCGCTATAAAATAGGTACTTAGGTGAAAGTACCTGTTTTACCGCACGTTCCGTTGTATTTTGCGCATTTTTTAACTTTGAAACAATGTACACAGGCTTCGTAAATGTATTTTTTGAGCAAATGTGTTGTAATTTTTTTTTACATAATTAACAAAAACAATGGGAAAACTTACGAAGGATAATATTAGACAGATTAACCAAATTGAACTACTGGTTTTCAACGACATTAAATCGTTCCAGTGTATATGGCTCACTTCAGTTGATTCAGCCAAAACGAAAGACAGAAATGAGCTGTCTAATTATTGGCTTAAGAAAACGTGTGTTTTTATTTGTGAGTTATATACATTAAATTATTTACCTGAAGGCAACTTTCCATACAGAGCTCTCAATATAACTAATCCTTTATTCTTTTCCTCTTCCGATCTGATCCTAGAGTACGTCTCTCTCATCAGCTCCACTGTTGCTCTTGCTTGCATTTGCATTTCCTGTAATCTGAGCGAAAATATTTATCACTATGTGCTTTCATGCAAACAAAACTAAACCATTTGAAGTAGTGCTTTAAACAGAACAAAAGTGTAGTATAATATGCTAGCTATTAATAAAGAACACATGAACAAAGTGTCTTCGCCTTAATAGTGACAATAAGAAAAGTGTTAGTGGACACTTTCTTAGTATGAATAACTATAGTTAATTTAGGTTACAATTAAATTACTTATTAATCTTTTTAGATTACGTGGTAATAATATTAATGAAGTATTTTTTTTTTAATACTTCATTTATAAAAACATAAAAAAAGTTAAGAGCTTTTGAGAAACACTGCATATTAACTTTCAACAATGTAATTTAAGTTTAAAAATTTATTTAAATTTTTTCCTATTGTAAATAATTGACTAAAAATACAATAATAATACATTGTTCGGGCTATTGCTAGCCTAGTGGACTGCAAGAATATAGGTAGGCTCCTTGCTTGTCGGTATTTTTTATTTCCCTAGCAACTTGTACAACAGAACAAAGTAGAACGACTCACCAAGGCTGCGCTGTTGAGGGTCCCTTGCCGGCCGGCTGGTCTCACACCATAAAACAAACGCACACGTCGCGTTTATCACCTGTCCTTGTTATCACAGTAGTTTATCACAAAATTAATGTACTGCCGCCGTAATTAGACACACGTCTGATCAAATGTCTTATTAACTCCGCCGAAATGATATGCACGTCTTTACTCGTTCAAGGCCGCGGGAGGACAGGGGTGGCGGCGCGAGCGCCGCCTGGTTATATCGATACTACCAAGTCCGTGTACAATGTTGCATGAACACACCCCCCCCTAACCAAGGCCCAGCCTTGGTTCTCAACAACTCAAGGGAAGCCGACATAGTTTCGAGGTGGGTCTCATCAAGACTCCATCCCTCGTCCTCACTTCCGCTACCCGTACAACCCCGTCCTTACCGGGAAGTAATTTAACTAACCGACCGCGTTTCCAATGGAGGGGCGGTAAATTATCTTCTTTGATTAAAACTAGGTCATCTAACTTAGGAGGTTCCGTTTTAGAATTCCATTTAAACCGCTGTTGCAACGTGTGCAGATATTCCGACCGCCAACGCGTCCAAAAGTGCTGAGACATCTTTTGGATTTGTTGAAACTGAGTTAAACGTTGTAGACCAACATCCTCGTAAGGATACTCCGGGAGAGCAACAAGTGGCTGTCCAATTAAAAAATGACCGGGAGTTAACACTTCAAAATCCGTGGGATCCGTACTCAGGGGACATAAAGGCCTCGAGTTCATAACCGCTTCGACTTTGGCGAAGAATGTGGAAAGTTTTTCAAATGTCAGCCGGGCATCACCGAGTACGCGTTTCGCATGAGTCTTAGCCGACTTAACTGCCGCTTCAAAGAGACCGCCATGATTAGGGCTCGCTGGTGCATTAAACAGCCAAGTAATGTTATCTCTCGCTAGTCGCCTCTCTAAGTCCGAGTGATGGTGGCGTAAGAACGAATATAATTCACGTAAATATTTGTCCGTTCCGGTATAGTTAGTTCCGCAGTCTGACCTGACAAGAGATGGAAGACCTCTACGCGATATAAAGCGCGAGAAAGCCGCGACAAAAGCTTCAATCGTAAGTTCCGACACGATTTCTAAATGAACTGCCTTTGTGGCCAGACAGACAAATACACATAAATAACATTTTTCTATTCTAGCGTTCCGTAATGAACTGGATTTTATATAATACGGCCCCGCAAAATCCGTGGCCGCTCCTTGAAAAGGACGAAATCCTCTTACGCGATCCGCCGGTAAATCTGCCATAAAGGGCTGTGTAGGACGTGGCCGCGTCCGATAGCATTGCACGCATCTGAACACAATCTTCCGTGTAACGCGCCTAGCTGACACTATCCAATAAGTCCGAGATAAAATAGCCGCTAATGTATATGCGCCGACATGACAATATACTGCATGATAATGCGTTACCAAAAGTTCCGTAAACAAACTCGTAGCGGGCAATAATATGGGATGTCGTGCGTTGTACGGTAATTCTGATGCGGATATCCGTCCGCCAACCCGTAATATACGATCTTTATCTATAAATAAATTCAACCGCCGCATAGCCGTACGTATAAGCTTTCCCGTTTTTAAAGAGTTAGTTTCCTCCTCAAAGTGCGCAGCTTGAACCATCCTAATTAAATGCAATATAGCGTTTCTACGCTCTGAAACCAATATATTTCCGCTAAGTCTAGAATTTTTAGTCTTATTTTTACAATTTGCCGAAAAACGTATTAAATAGGCCGTAACATTAATTAATTTATCAAATGAACTATAACGCTTAAGTAAGTCAAATTCCGAGTCTATTACACCGACATGAACTACCTTAGCTCGCAATCCGGGCAGATCATTTACAAAAAGATCTGATATATTAGCCGGCCACATTTGCTGTGGTTGGTGAAGCCAATTAGGGTTCCACCAGAGTTCGTCTTGAGTCAAAGCCGCCGCCGTTGCTCCACGTGACGCTACGTCCGCACAATTCAACTCGCTGGGCACGTGACGCCATCGAATGGGAACCGAAGAAGAATTTATTTGTGAAACTCTGTTGCCTTCAAAAACTTGCAATTTATGAGCTGGTGTACGCAACCAAGCTAACACGATCGTGCTATCACACCAACCGTATACGTCATCGAAAATAATAGTCTCGTCCATCGTGGAGACCACGTGATTGACGAGAGTCATCATTAATGCCGCGCCGTTTAGTTCTAATTTAGGAATAGTCTGTTTCGTCTTTAGCGGGGCTACTCGAGATTTGGCGATGAGCAACCGCACGACAACTGTTCCCGCCGTGTCTTCTGATCTGAGGTAAACCGCCGCTGCGTACCCTACCGAGGATCCGTCACTAAAGCCATGTAAGGTGAACCGCATCGACCCTACCGAGGTCGATTTTAAAGAACGTGGTATAACTACACCTTGTAAGTTTGGTAAATCGGCTAAAGTGCCTTGCCAACTTCTTACTATGTCGTCGGGTGCTGGAGCATCCCAATCGACCTTCCGGGACTTATCACCGCTACTTATCAGGGATTGAAGTAGCAACTTTAGTTTAAAAATAACCGGAGCTACCCAACCTAAGGGATCGTACAGTCTGGCTACGACTGACAGAATACTTCGCCGTGTGACCGTGTTGTCCGATGGTAAATTTAAACGATATGTGAAGCTATCCGAAGCTGGATCCCATTGAATGCCTAGTACCTTTATGAGGCCAGAACCGTTCACGTCTTCAAACATCCTAGGACTCTCTAAGTGGTCTAAAGGTAAGCCATGTAGTAACTCTGGTACGTTAGAAGACCACTTTCTTAATTCGTAGCCGGCCGTAGACATAAGGTCAATTAATTCTTGCTGTAACTCACGCGCCTCAAGCAAGGTATCTGCACCGCCGTTTAAATCGTCAACATAACTGTTCTTACACAATATTTGAGCCGCCCGGGGGTACTTATGCCCTAGGTCCTGGGCCAACTGGTGCAGACACCGAATAGCAATGTAAGGACTAGACTTCAAACCGTAAGTATTAGTCGTCAGTTGATAAAGTAGTTACGGCTGATCAGGAGATGCTCGCCAAAATATCAACTGGTATCTCCGATCCTCTGGATGTATCCATGTCTGCCGAAACATCATGCGCACGTCCGTAGTAAAAACATAACGCGGCGCGCGAAAATTTAAAATAATTACCGTAATATCATTCTGAAGCCGTTCACCCGCATACAAGCAATCATTAAGTGACACGCCTGTACTAGTTTCTTCACTGCCGTTAAATACAACGCGTATTTTACCGTCCCGGAAAACACCGTGATGAACGAGGATGTAGGATTCCTCGTTTGAATTCAAAGTAAAATTAGAAATTTCCATGTGGCCGAGCTTAAGATATTCTTCCATAAATGATACATATTTATCACGAAACTCTGGTTGCCGTAACATTCTACGTTCTAAAGACGAGAACTGCCGAAGCGCTTTATGTGTGATATCGCCTAATCGTCGATGATTAGGTATCAGTGGGAGGCGCACCATATATTTGCCATCAGGCTCCCGTACCGTACTTGAAGTAAATAAAAGTTCACACTCAGTGTCCGCCGGATCCCTAATTTTTATCCTGGGCGGTTCCTCACACCGCCAGAATTTTTCAACCGCTTCCAAAAGCGATACTCCCGAAAATGAAGTTAGATTATTAAAGTTTACCGAACTATTTAAATTAACCGAAAAAATGGGACCGAAAATTGCGTAATCAAAAATTGTACCTAGTGCATAAAGGCCGTTAGGACCGATTTGAACCGAATAACCGTTTAAAATTTGACCTAAAATGTCACAACCGAAAATTATGTCTATTTTAGACATTCGATAAATTCCATTGTCCGAAATGTGTATGTCACTACTGGCAACACCAATCCGAAAAGCTAAATAATTAGTTGGTTTCTTTAAAACCACAGCCGTAACCGATAATAATGGATGCCCAGTCCGTTCAGGCCTAAAATTAATTAAAACTATTTGATTAGTACTGCTAGCACTAATCCCGCCAATACCGACTAAAGGTGTAGGTAAATAATGTCGCCTTAAGCCCAATTCGGAAACAAAGTCGCTTCGAATGATTGAAACCTGAGAGCCAAGATCCAAAAGTGCTCTCGCCTTTATAAAGTCCCCGCGAACCGATTTGGTTTCAACAATAACCGTAGGCAATACTACGTTATCCGCTAGTGCCGGTATTGAAGCGACATTATTGTTCTTTAATTGCTATTGAGATGAATTGTTACGTTGCTGCCGAATCTCCGATGGCGCATGGGCTGAAGTTGCCGGCGCGTCGTACGAACGTTGTGGGTTGAAATGGTCAACGCGCGTCGAGGCGCAGCTATATTGCGCGGGCGCCCTGTCGTAGCGCGCTGCCGCCGCCGCCCGCGCCCCTCCGTCCGAACCTTCCCGCGATGGCGAATACATGCGCCGATGAAAATTGTCACTCTTTGAAGCCAGAGAACGGCGAACTCGCGCGGGGGGTGGCGATCGCCTTGTCATAAGCATATTGGGCCGGGGGACAGCTACGCCAGCGTTTGCTTGCCGAGAGTTATAATCATTGCGCGAAGGTGAGCGCGAGCCGGCAAAGAATGTCGTACAAATCAATTTATTATGCCCGTAATGACCGCACCCTCCGCATGCTACGCGCTCGTTGCAATTTGCAGCCGTATGATTTTTAAAACATTTGAAACACAACGAATTTGAATGTATGAATCCTTTTCGTTCATTAATCGAAAGTTTAACGAATTTATAACAATTGTTAATGGAATGACCCGATATGCCGCAATATGAGCATATTTTGCTACTACCCGCGTGATTAATTTTGACATCGTGAACTTGTTCCGTGATATGCGCCGCTCGCTCCGTCTTACCGGCCCGTGTGCCTGTAGTTATATATAATTCTTTGGTTGTATCTATGAGCCTACACTCATTTTGTAGAAATTCCGTGAGATTATTGAACGTAGGTAGGTCAGTATTATTACCGCCGTATTTATGTTCGAATCGAGACTTTATTTCGATTGGAAGTTTTGTTAACGTCAAATGTACGAGTAAATAACTCCATTCCTCTACCGGTAAACCGAAGCTCTTTAGAGCTCGTGTGCATTCTAAAAGAGGGTTCAGTACATCCGACCGCAATAAATGATATTTTCGTAATACCGGAATATTTAATATACGTGATATATGCGCGTCTGCCAATAACCGTTTATTGTCATAACGCGCATACAGTAATTCTATTGCAATATCTAGGGAGGTGTCAACCATGGGTAAATGTTGAATAATAGACTTAGGTTCTTTAACCAAATGAGAGGACAAATAGTGAAATTTCTCAGTTTTCGATATATCCGTACGGCATAGAACTAATGATTTAAATAAACTAATGAAACCACACCACATAAATAAGTCACCGTCGAATATACTCAAATTAATCTGTGGTAACCGCGAAGATGATGTACCACCCGAATACGAATCACGCTGTTCCGAAGTGCCAGCGCCCTGGTCACCTGCCACGCGGTGCTTTTCGAATTCCAGTTCTAACCGGTCATACCACGACGTGGCGCTTCTAAATTTTAATGTAAAATCGTCTAGATCCTTTTCATCTCCCTTGTAATAATTGAGTATACCTTCGTATGCATCGCTCAACTTGGTATAATTGTCATCCAATTTCCGTAAACGCACCGACAAAATGCTTGAACTTACATTCTTGTCGTCCAAAATGGCGACCGTATCATGAAACCAATCGTATTGTATTTTAAACCTTGTTTCATGCAATTTCGACATTTCGGAACAAACAGAACCTCTCAAAGGAAGAAAACCGTATAAATACAATAAAAATAAACCGTACGAGCACTCGGAGCTCGGTGTAACAAAATTTGTATAAATAGGTAGAACAAAAAATAATTAACCCCACAAGCAATCCGGGTTCGAAGGAACCAAATGTGTTCGGGCTATTGCTAGCCTAGTGGACTGCAAGAATATAGGTAGGCTCCTTGCTTGTCGGTATTTTTTATTTCCCTAGCAACTTGTACAACAGAACAAAGCAGAACGACTCACCAAGGCTGCGCTGTTGAGGGTCCCTTGCCGGCCGGCTGGTTTCACACCATAAAACAAACGCACACGTCGCGTTTATCACCTGTCCTTGTTATCACAGTAGTTTATCACAAAATTAATGTACTGCCGCCGTAATTAGACACACGTCTGATCAAATGTCTTATTAACTCCGCCGAAATGATATGCACGTCTTTACTCGTTCAAGGCCGCGGGAGGACAGGGGTGGCGGCGCGAGCGCCGCCTGGTTATATCGATACTACCAAGTCCGTGTACAATGTTGCATGAACATACATGTATAATTAATTGAAATAATATTATTGTTATACTTTTAAAAATAATAACTTGAATTACATTGTTGAAATTTGGAATGATTTTTTTTTTGTTTGTTCAGGGCCTTGGATATGAATAGAATACTCTCGAAATATATAATATTAATAAAATATATTATTCCCTATTTAAAAACCTATCTCATCCCTCCTTATAGTATTTGTGATGCAAATGTCTATACGTGATGATAACCACTATTCTTTAAGTGGTCTGCCTGTTTGCCAAATTCGCAAAAAAAACGATTGAAAGTGAAACTATTAAAATATACCTTTCATAGTTAGCCTCCATAGATCGCTGTCTTTCACGTTCCTGCTTTTCTCTTGCTATAGGGTCCAATATTAGCTTCTTAAGTATTAACCACGAAACTATAGGCACAACGGTGGCGTAGAACACAGGCGATGGCATCACTTCCTCGCACAAGTGGATAGGAACAACTATTGTTTGAGACGAACACGTCCATCTGAAAGTACGAACTCAACTATTATTATTTTTACAATTCTGACGAATATAGTTACATCATCATCTTGATTGCGGCACTAAAGTGCCGTCCTAATTGGCAAGGACCGTACGATGACACGATGCCTTCTCGTCATACGATGATTCAACAAATGTCTCCTAATAAATCGCACGATGCGTTCTCGTCGTACGACGATTCAACAGGTGTCTCCTAATAAATCGCACGATGCGCTCTCGTCATACGATGATTCAACAGGTGTCTCCTAACAAATCGCACGATACGTTGTCGTCATACGACTCTTCAACAGGTGTCTCCTAATAAATCGCATGGTACGTTCTCGTCGTACGACGATTCAACAGGTGTCTCCTAATAAATCGCACGATGCGCTCTCGTTATACGATGATTCAACAGGTGTCTCCTAATAAATCGCACGATGTGTTCTCGTCATACGATGATTCAACAGGTATCTCCTAATAAATCGCACGATGCGTTGTCGTCATACGATGATTCAACAGGTGTCTCCTAATAAATCGCACGATACGTTGTCGTCATACTACGATTCAACAGGTGTTTCCTAATAAATCGCACGATGCGCTCTCGTCATACGATGATTCAACAGGTGTCTCCTAATAAATCGCACGATGTGTTCTCGTCATACGATGATTCAACAGGTGTCTCCTAATAAATTGCATGATGTGTTCTCGTCATACGATGATTCAACAGGTGTCTCCTAATAAATCGAATGGTGCGTTCTCGTCGTACGACGATTCAACAGGTGTCTCCTAATAAATCGCACGATGCGCTCTCGTCATACGATGATTCAACAGGTGTCTCCTAATAAATCGCACGATGTGTTCTCGTTATACGATGATTCAACAGGTATCTCCTAATAAATCGCACGATGCGTTGTCGTCATACGATGATTCAACAGGTGTCTCCTAATAAATCGCACGATGTGTTCTCGTTATACGATGATTCAACAGGTATCTCCTAATAAATCGCACGATGCGTTGTCGTCATACGATGATTCAACAGGTGTCTCCTAATAAATCGCACGATGTGTTCTCGTCATACGATGATTCAACAGGTGTCTCCTAATAAATCGCACGATGCGTTGTCGTCATACGATGATTCAACAGGTGTCTCCTAATAAATCGCACGATACGTTGTCGTCATACGACGATTCAACAGGTGTCTCCTAATAAATCGCACGATGTGTTCTCGTCATACAATGATTCAACAAATGTCTCCCAATAAATACTCTTGAGGTGGTCCCATTGTCATCAAGTCAGAATCTGATCATTGAATTCCAGGAAAATCAAGAGCAATATTCGAATATTACAGGCAGGCAGGCATGTACAATATGTTTCATGTAATATATATATATTTTACTGGGTGATAGATATATTTCTTGCTACATATTCTCCTGTCCACTTACTACTAACATTGAATTGAGGATTGAACCCCAGACTAGATAGATACTAATGAAGATACTCACTTAACTTTGACCATCACTCCGCTTGGCACACCCACCATCACCGCAGCGGACACACTGCTATTCTGTGATATTTTCTTCTCAGCACCGTATTCTGCAATAGCACCAAAGGTGCCATATCTGGAATGAACATCACGAAAGTATGTGGTTAAATATTGCTATAATATTTATAGTCTCACCGTTAGCGTACCATTGCTTCAATCAAGCTTTTCTATTATAAACAATTTTTAGTAACTAAAAAAACTGTTTTTACAAAATCTTGAAGTTAATGCAAAATAAAACATAAATATTGACTTTATACTTTTAAATTAGGTATATTATGGTACGTATCATTATTAGGTACCTACTTGTTTTAGTATTATCATAAACCTAATGATACCTCAGTCACTAGACACTATCTGTTTGATGACAAATTTTTTGCTATATCTTTGGAATTTAAACTCCAACACCAGTGATATTTTTAACTCAACAAAGAAATATTGTTTAAAATTGTATCCAAAGCAAAAATATGTTTTAGGTAAAATACCTCAAACCCTACACATTTTCTGATTTTAAAGAATTTTCTGATGCATTTTTGAAACTTAAAATCTAATATCATTGAGCTTCATATGGGATCACTTTGAAACTATACTGAATCCAACACAAAAAGTATAATCAAAATTGATTAAAAAAAAGTTATCGCTGAACGAACACAATTACACAACGAATTGAGGACATCCCCTTTTTGTCGAAGTCGGTTAAAAAGTAGAAACATGTCTAATGGCCAGTTGCTATATTTTACCAATATTTCATTTGTGGGGTAAAATTTCACATAAGCCTCTGTATAATGTAATAACAAATTCAATTGATTGTAAGGCAAGAGAATGAATAGTAGGAACAAAGCCAGACTCAATGTGATAACATAACTTTAGTAACCTATGTGTAGTTATATAACAGTAAACATGAGTGATTATACAATAGTAATATACCACTTCGCTATAGCTAATTAATTGCTAAATAACAAATATAAATTTCGCAATAGCCATAAATTATGCCAATCATATATCCTTAAAACCATCATGTCTGTACTAACTGAACAAAAACATTGTGTGAAACCTGCAAACCTATATAGCTGCTAGCTGCATAGCTATAATATATAGATGAATGTTACTGATGATGTCACCGGTAACATTAAGATAACCAATATTTGAAACCCGCCAATCTACCCCGCATAAGCGCGGCAGATTATACTTTCAAATGTCCTCCATACATTCGACGCTCATGCTTAAGAATAGTGTATACATGGGTTGATATTATGTAATTGAAAATATATTTATATATAAAAATCAGTTGCTGTTCGTTAGTCTCGCTAAAACTCGAGAACGGCTGGACTAATTTAGCTAATTTTGGTTTTGAATGATTTGTGGAAGTCCAGGGAAGGTTTAAAAGGTGAGTAAATATGAAAAAAAAAAACGCTTGGAATATAGTAAAAACAACAATTTCGCTTTCTCTTAGAAACTATTCCTACCTGTTAAACATTTGATGTCCGTCCGGTAGTTTAGAAATCAATTAAATTTAAAAGTCAATCAGAAATCAAATTAAATATAAAAGTGAAGTATTTATTTCATCTTTTTGGTTTTGAATGTCAAACGTTTGATGTTCGTTCCGATTAAGTTCTGATCACATTTTTTACTAAAGTTCAAACATTCTGCAATTATCATTCAGCTTTTTTAGTTATTGATTCTGAGGCGGTACGCAGTTTGCCGAGTCAACTAGTTATTTATTATATTATAAAAAAAGGGAACTAACACGAATGTGGAATTAGCTTTCACGAGGTTCTCATGAGAACAAGAAACGAACATACAATTTATGATGCATTGTCCAATTGTTCTCAACATTTATGTCTATCAGATATTCTTGTCATTCAGAACTTAACATGGGTGTCTCTGGAAGAGATCGCTTTTTAGCGATAAAACATAGCTTTAATCTGTAAGTTCTTTTTTGTATTGGTGTGTAATAAAGAGTTATCGATTTATTGATTGATAACATGTTGTTATAAAACAAGTAGTTGCTATGCTCAATATTTTCATATTAATTATAATCACATACATACCAGTTGAATAGAATATATTTAGTCCATCGCACATAGCTTTTAATATTAACGCCCGCAAAGCTCAAAATGCTTGGCAGTAACGAAACGTGGCATTCATAATATTATGTGCCACTGTTTTAATGGCAAACCTGTTTCAATATAATATAGGACTACCAACACCAAGCTATGCATTCCTTGACTGATAAATAACAATAAGAATGGTATTTTCGTGTCTTTTTTTATTGCAGGAGATCAGCAGACAGGCAGACGGCCCACTTGATGGAAAGCGGTTACCATCGCCTATGGACATTTGCAACACTAAAGTTGCTACAAATGCGCTGCTGCTCACTTAACGGAGACTGGAACCTGGTCACTAATGCCGGAACACAACTCAAGGTTGTTATGGTGGCGTACTTTAGACCAAGGGTGGTAGACATCCAGTCGGGCAAATGCCCTACCACCTGGCTGTGGCTTGTTAAGTCGCCTCTTACAACAGGCCGCCCCAACGCAGGAAATTGTATTCTTTCTCCGTTCCTGCACGGATATTTTAAAGTTATAGAATAAAGTAAATAAGAAGGCACCTTATTTGAATAAAGAATTTAAATGATACCATTTGATGCGAGAGGGTAGATAATTAATAGAATATAATATTCAAGAAATGATAACTGCAAAATAATTAAATAATTTCCTTTTTTTAAATTATTTTTAGTGTTTTATAAAAAAATATGTAAATTTTTTAAAAGCACATCAATACATCTAATTATCTTACTTCAAAGCCAATCGAAGTTTCATATCATGTTGCGGCAGCTTCCACATCATATTAAATGATATGAATGAGTGTGGATTGCCAATTTGTATGGCTGTGTTAGTGTGGTATTTCTCAGAGTCCCTCACGTAAATGGAAGTCATAGATGATCCCCCTTGACCTCCTGCCCGGTATGTCAGATAACCTACTGAGTGTGCGTCCAGTTGAAGAGCCATTGCTGGAAAATAAGAAAAATCTTAAAGTTTAACATTTGTTACAATATATGCCGTATACAGGGAATGGTGAGACAAATTGTAAACAAATCATAAAAAAATATTTTTAATAAATTATTTTTAGTTTTGATAAAATATTTAATCAAAGAATACACTCAAGACAATTCAGTGCTACTATGTATGCAATACTTATTTAATTCTTTTGAATTTAAACACCATAAATATGTATACTACTGATTTTTATTTTTTTCATTTAAATAAATTATAAACATTATATGTTAAAAAATATGTGATTCTCAAAATCAGCACTTTTTTTAATAATACTGAATTGTAGTCGTTTTGTCAACGGTCGAGTTATATCCGCCAATCTCTAATATAGGTCAGCTTGTTGATATGACAGTGTGGTTTCCAGGTTGCATTCCCTCGTTACTTTTGTTGATTTTATCAAGTTTCTCCTTGTGTTACGTTTTTAGTTATTTGTTTTTTTGTTACATAACAAATAAATGAGACATGACAATAAGATTGGCTATTGCTGCGCCAAAAAAAGCTATCTGCTCTGATACTACTAAGTACAATACATGCTTTCCTCGTGACATACATTCGCTTGTAAGGTCGCAGATGTTTAACACTTGGGATAGCGTCTGGCAACAGTCTCGTTTGAATGGTGGCAGATACTACGGCAGTTTACAATCGACAATACCTCCCAAAACTTGGTTCTTTGCCCATAGAAAATTACCAAACCAAGATCTTGTTAATTATTATTCATCTCTGACTTGGTCACTGTTGCTCACTAGTATTTTTAGCAAGAATAAGAATACGCGACCGCTCTGTCTGTGAGTATGGCTTAGCTGAAGGTTCAGTTCACTATTTTTTTTAATGTCCCAAAATGAATACACCCCTTTACAGCATTTTACCCAATGACTTTCCCCGTGCTGTCAATGCTTTCATTCAACCCTAGCTAATAGGAAACATATAAATATTATTAATATTTTTTACTTTAAATAACATATATTTATAGTGTAGTTAGCTTAACATTATACGATTGTTTTGTCCACAAATAACAGAATTTTAATTTACCGGTCAAATTTTTCTTTATATTGAGCCATAATTCTTCAAAAAAGAAAAAATATGAAGTAGTAGCCACTCTATATTTAATTAAATAAAAATTAATTTGAGAATCACTTTTTCTTTGTCTACACTTTTTTCTCGTGCTACGATGTATATGGTATAGTTCTATGCAAATGTCTTATTGTTTTGACCGTTGTAGACTTTTGTTGGAATAGACACTCAGATATGTTATTTTTAAATGATACCTCTATGTAGAGTCATATCTCTTTATAGATAGGGGAACTAGAATTTTAGTAGTACTATCAGACCAATTGAAACATGACCCACCGTAAGGTCATTTTCCTACAGTTATGAAATACATTTAGGTTGAAATTCGCCTGAACATACATTTCCTTGGTAACAAACTTGTTATCATTTTATTAGACACTGACAGTTACTGACTACGTTGTATTATATATGTAATTTTTTTTCTCATTGACTTTACTTGACTTCTGATATACTTTCAGAATGAAATTTTATGTTTAAAACTAGAATACATTTTCTATACTGAAAAGAGTTAGAATTATAAGACAGATTTCAGTTCGAGATTCAAATTATTTCAAATCATTACTGTTTTATCTAAAACATATCTAGTACAATGATAACAAAGTTTACAACTGCGTAGTTGTCTGAGCTTAGTGACGCATTTTATTAATGTTTAAATCGTCCTAAGTGCAACACACACGATAAACCTTACTATTTTGACGGTTTTAAAGGAATTATTAGCAAAGTGGGTCATAATTCAGTTGGTTCGATTGTACCTTACATAAAAACATAATTAGATCCTTTACAGATATACACTTTCAGTGAAAATTTCGTAACTGATGGTGAAAACTGCTTAAAGCCCCGTTACATATAGACATACGCGGAAAGTGACTGTGTTTTATACTATGTAAAGAAAGATAAGATGAATTTTTTAACTAATTTTATAGACTGAATATGTATAACATAAATCAAATATTACTATGAATGCAATCACTACACTATTAAAAATTTTACCGAATTGATGCAAGATAGTAGTGGTAAATTTAGTTTTCTAAAACTGAATATGAACATAGAAGTAAATTATACCAAAGAGTTTGTTAATGAATATACGAAGAAGAAGAGAGAAGACTGTGCTTAATTCTAAACCAGAATAAAATTAACAATAAAAAATTCAATAAATTAAATAAAAATTCCATACTTGATACAAAACTTGGAGAGAGTCCTCTTGGAGTGAATTGCAGTACAGTGCCGCAGTTCAGAAACATGAGCCTTGACAGTGAGCGGAATATCTTGAACCCAACCAATGGTCCGTTGCCAATACCACATTCAACTTCTGTCCAACCCTTCTCAGAGCTTAAATACCTATTGCTTATGTTCACCGAACCTGTACCTGTAAAATGATTACATTATAATTTATATACCAATTAACGGTAACAATTTATCTACCTATATATACTAATATTATAAAGAGGAAAGATTTGTATGTTTGTAATGAATAACCTCAAAAAGGAGGTTTGTCAAGAGCCTTAAGAACAGACGAGCGTGCAAGACAAGAGTTATGAATGTCAAAGAAGCGAGTGAGGTGTGTAAGAATAAGCCTGAATGGCGCTCTGTTGTTCGTGCCTACCCCGCAAGGGAACTGGCGTGAATTTATGTATGTATGTATGTAACCTCAAAAAACGACTAGACCGATTTCAAAAATTCTTTCACCATTAGAATGCTACATTATCGAAAATTAAGAAGGCTATATTTATTACTAGAAAAAATTAGGGATCCCTAGTAAAACTTTAATAATGTAACCCAAGGTGTAAAGAAGAAATAGTGTTTGAGGGGGTCCGAAGATGGTTTACATTGACAATTAGACCCGATATGTGGCCTTGGAATTGGGTTTTAGATTTATATTTTTCAGGGCAGGACAACGTCTGTCGGAACCGCTAGTAATTTATATACCAGCAAGATTTAAGTGAAAACTACTCTTTATACGAAACCTAATCATAAAAGGTTTTGAAATTTCTTGTCTGTTAGTTGGTCTGAATTTGTATGGAATAGACTCCGAAATAGCTCAATGGATTTCAGTGAAAATAAGTTTGTATGAATAAATTAGCTTCGAGACGTTTTTGCGTTTGTAGTAGTGTACTTTCAGCACATAAATAAATTAAATACTTTTTATATATTTTTATAGGTACTTGATATGAACCTATGATATTAAAATAATAAATATTAAACATAACTTTTAATACTAAATTTCAAGTTTAGAAGTCATGTACATATACAAATACGTACGCAAAAGCTTCTCGAAGCTAATTTAACTGTATACATTTTAAGTCGGTATCTTTTGCATAATTTAAAATATATGAATAGAATATATAGTTCAAGTCCCATACAAACAAAATTACAAGAGATATTGAATAAAAAAATAAACACAAAATTTCCAACACAACTATTGATATAATAAACAAATGTAGAAATCAAGTTCAAGCGTTATTCAAATACCTTGTTATGAATCTGGTTGTAATTAATTGCAATAACAAGATTTATTAGTAATAAATTGAGCTGGGAATTCTTGACAGAAATACATTACCTGAGTAGTGGAAACAAAACTATCATAGACTTAAATTGAAACAGCCAACAACTATCTATCAACAACTCCTCAGAATCAGCTGAATGATAAAGTGTACAGATTGAGGCCTACCTACAGGGAGTTTGCTAGTTCACACGCGCCTTAGATCAAATCTATTGCAACAATTTTACAAATGTTTGACGAAAAAAATACATGTATTCTATATGATATATATTTCTATAAATGAAATGAATGAAATGATATAGTCATGAAGTGATATATAGTACTTCATATAGTTATGAAGTGATATAGTAGTGGTAGCGTACTGGCTAGCGCACAAGTCCCTGGACTCAAAGGGCCTGGGTTCGAAACCTAGTTGGAACGCATCCACCATTTAGGCAGTCTTCTGACCCAATGTGCATATTGTTACAATTACCACGTGATAACAATGGTGAATGAAAACATTGTGATGACACCTGCACATTAAGGTAACTGATGTGTCAAATTTGCCAAGCCACCTTGCACAAGCGTGATGGTGGTATACTGTCCGTTTCCCTATAATGGGAAGCCCGAACCCAGCAGTAGGACGTTTATGAGCTGTTATTATATTATTATTATATACATTTCTATATTTGAAAAATATTTTTTTGTAAAATTTATTCTATGGCTACGTTCCACGAGATGCCCACAACGACCATGTTCACGACCGTGATTTTCCCCGTTCAACTAGCTTGCGGACGTTACAATCATAAACTCTTAGTGGAAAGGATTATGGAGTGTTGATGTCATAAACGAAGAAATACACAAATGTCATTGGTTGATTTGAAAATCGCGCCTTTTTCAATGTCAATCGATAGAGACATGGTCAACGCCCACTTGGACCCACCCCTTGACGTGGGTTGTCGTGCGCGCTGTGTGATCGAAAACGATGACGTCATTACTGACGTTTTCGGCACGACAATAATCACTGTGACCACCATATGGAACGGCCGACGAAGCATTTTGGGCATTATGAGCTACTAAGGGAACGCATACTATGTATGAAATTTTGTCTGAATCGAAGAGCATTCTCTTGTGAGACATTCATAATATTATTGTTAAGATCTATGGAATACAAATGTGCCGAAGTAAATTCTGTTAATTAATATCTAAAGAAATGTGGTAATACCATTATAAATTGAAAATGTTAATTTTAATGCAATTCAATATGTAAGCAAGACAGATAACTCAATTTAAGTAGTTCCTTGTACCTTACCTATACCATTTTGTGTGGATATGTTCCCCGATAAAGTTGTTGTGTTCCTAAGGGTCAATGGTGCGTCAATCGACTGTTGAATTGTCATCCCTGACACTTCAATATTTGGTATAATCGTTGAGTCTTCTCTGAAATTTAATTATTATAAGAATAATAATCGCCAGATACATGCAGGACATCTTATCCGCGCAGGAAGGAAGAAATAATACAATTTCCTGCGGCCAGGTGGCCTGTTGTAAGAGGCGACAAAACAACCGACAGCCAGGTGGTAGGGTATTTGCTCGACTGGATGGCAACCACCCTGGTCTAGAGTATGCCGCCATAACAACCTTGTGCTATGTTCCGGCATTAGTGACCAGGTTCCAGTTTCCCTTAAGAGAGCAACAGCGCTTATGTAGCCCCTTTGGAGTTGCAAATGTCCATAGGCGATGGTAACCGCTTTCCATCAAGTGGCATTTTTTGTGATAAAATAAATACTTGAATGATAATAATAATTGGCAAACAAACACATATATTGCATATCCCCAAATTAAGCTAGTTACACTTGAATTAATTACAAGATAGTAAATAATTAGTAAATAACAGAGAAATTTGTTTCCTATATTTACCATACTAGGTATCGAACCTGGATTCCTGCGTTGTAGTGTGGTAAGCCAGCAAAGGCTTAGACTGCTCAACTATAGAAGCCACCAATTAAACTGTACTTAAATAAAAAAGAAGAGTGTAAACAGAATTTTGTATGGTTTACAACAATATTAATATTTTTCACTCATGGAAAGATATATTTCCCTCTTGCTTGTACTATAAAAAGGGTAGTAAGAGTAAGAGTGAAATATATACTGTTGGCTACTTTTATATGGCAATTTACACTACAAGATCACTATTGATGACCTCTTCGGTTGAGCGGACTGCCTTTGCTGGGCAACCTCACTGCCACGCAGAGGCTCCAAGTTCGATTCCTGGTATGGTGAATTTCGGAAAACGAACTTTCCCCATTATTTACTATGGTCTGGTTGTCTAGAATCGGCCAAAGAGTACTCCATTGTATATCACCCATAATACATTCATAACTTGTTTAATTTGGGGATATACAGTATCTTCATTTGTCTTTTGATTATTATTTATTTATTTATTATTATTTACTATAAATGAAGCAGATTGTAATTATTTTTCAATTTAAATAATAATTTGATATTCGTCGGTAACGTAAAACTCAGAGATATGTTATTATCAGTGCTGGTCACTTCAATATATCTTCTAATTTGAATGCTACAAGAATTTTCTGGAGCATTTTTAACTTAGTTTAGAAATAAAATCATTGTGGTTTCAATTGCCAATATGTAAAAGGAGTAAAGCAAAAAATACATGTATTTGCCATTTTATTTAAATGTTACCATAAAATTATGAATTTTGTTTAAAATCAAACTTAATTGTTACTTATGTATATATTATTTAGGATGAAGACATACTTTTAAGACACTTATACATACAGTCTAGTAATATTGATAACTTTTAAAAGTATTAAGATCCTCTTTAAAAATTTGAAAAATAATATTACATAAAATTACCTATATCTATCTATATATATAAAAATGAATCCCTATTTTCCTTGATCACGCCATCACGCATGAACGGCTGGACCGATTTCGCTAATTCTTTTTTTTTGTGTTTGTTATTGTCAGGAGGTTCTTATGAAAGAAAAAATTAAGATTATTGCGCGGAAAATAAGAAAATTTAAGAATACTTAACCACCATATAAAATTATTTCTAATCTAACCTTAGCGCTTTGGACAATATAAACTTTTTTAAGGAACCTGTAAGCTGGCTGTTAGCTGTAATCGGGTTCCAATATTTAGGTGAACTTATTTTTGTGTGTGTTCAAGTGGGTCCCGGGATGACTAAGATTATAGATCTACTGGTAGGTGGCACCACTAAAGTCTTCCTAAACGGTGAGACCCATTTTGATGATTTTTTTTATTTTATTAAAGTGGACTCGAGAATGGTTTAAATTAACTATTGGTCCCGGTAAATGTCACTGCAATCGGGTTCTACGTTTTTATTTCTAAGGGCAGGACAATGTCTGCCAGGTACAGCTAGTTTATTAAATTTCTCTCAAATACTTTATTTTCATGTTTATTATTGTAACAAAATAGACTATAGAGGGACCAGTGTATCATAATAATAATAGGATAACTCACAATATTTCATATTCATCATAATACTTCATAAATAAGTCAGTTGCATTGATGGACAAGGATATTGTGCCACGCGGATTGGCAGTTTGCTGCAGTCTTCGTTCTTCCCTCTCACGTTTAAGTCTGTAATTGAAAAAAGATAATAAATATTTTTAAGATTTCGATATATATATATATATATATATATATTTTCTCCGAATCAAAATACATAATTAAATTAATTATGTTCAGTGGTCCCAAAAGTCTAAGGAAAAATAAAATCTGATCCATTTGAATATGAAATTGTATGATTTTTGAAACATGTTTCATTCTCTCATTTTTTATGTAAGTATTTTGTTAATGTAAGCTTCAGTCCTTTAATCCCTGGGAAACCTTGAATGGCAAGCCATATATCGTCTCTTTGCTTCAATAATGTCTTATCTACAAAATTTAAACTTTGGAAGAGAGTCTTCTTAACTTTAAAAAAATAACTGTATCGAAACAAATAACTTGGTGTCTTTTAAAATACATTATAGATTGACAGAAAAAAAGATATCTAAAACTCTTTCCTCAAATTTTAATTTTCAAGATAACCCATTATTGAAGCAAAGAGGCGATATTATCCTATATTCATCTCAAATTTCTAAAGAACATTTATGTCATTCAACAATCTCATAAAAATCAGTTTAAATTCAAGTCTACAAATAATTTGTAATATATATACCTCTCATACTCTTCTCTGATTTCTTTAGGAGTTCTTGTCCGGAATATTACTTCCCAACCATCAACTTCTAATCCACGTTTTCCTATAAAATATATAAGAGCAAAAAACATGTAAAAATTATCAAAGTATAATGAATTCTATACAAGAAATATAACAGGAAAAAAACATGAAGCAAACATCAAAACTATTAAGACTAAATTTGTGATAGTAAATTAATAAAATTAAATTTAATAAAGTTAATAAAGTCATGGTAGCATAATGGCTAGCGCACGCCTCCCAGATTCAAAGGGCATGGGTTCGATCCTGGCCAGAACTCATGCACCTCTTAGGCAGTTTTCTGACCTAATGTGCATATTGTTACAATTACCACATGCTAATAACGGTGAAGGAAAACATTGTGATGCAACCTGCACATCGAGATAACCGATGTGTCAAACCTGCCAAGCCGCCTTGGACAAGCATGGCAGGTATACTGTCCATTCCCGTTCCCATTAGTGGGAGGCCCAAGCCCAGCAGTGGGACATTTATGGGCTGTTATTACTAAATTAATAAAATATCAAGAATCTGACATACATATGGTATTGATGTATAAACATCAATCATTTTTTTAAATACTATTAATGCTAATTTTTCAATAACTATTAGTTAGGAAATTTGGATAAAATGTTACATTTAAAAACAATATGCCAAAATTATACAAGTTTATGTTTACCATTTGACTAACTACAAAATCTGAAGCAATTTTTTTGAAATTTTGAGCATTTCTGCTCAACATATTTGTGCTGTTTGAACATATCAAAAAAAAATATACAACTCCTTTACCTAATGTATCATAAATAGCTCTCTTATGTGAATCTGATAAAACTTCATAAGCCTCTTTCACTTTGTTGAATATTTGTTCAGCCCATTTTTGTTTGGTTGGATCTGTGCTGTGCTTGTCAGGGTGAAACATGCGTGAAAAGCGACGATATGCACTGTTTATCTCTTCAGGTGATGCCTAGAAATTTTATGATCAATGTTTAATTTGTATTTAATTGAAATAAAATATATAAAAATAAGAATGTTAATGACCATAATTTTAATAGATAGATATATTTCTTGGGGCATAAGCTCAACTCTACATTTTTGTGAGTGCACACAGATAGTGTAGTGAGATACGGCTTGTAGGTGTAGAGGCACAGGTGTCTCTCTGCATCATCCCTCTGGCGTGCACTTTTTTTTATTGCACAAGTTCACCAGACAGGCAGATCGCCCACTTGTGGAACGCTGTTACCATCGCCTATGGACATTTGCAACACCAAAGGTTCTACAAATACACATATATTACTATTTTTTATGCTAAGCTAGTTACACTTATGTTATGGGTGACATACAATGGACCAATCTGGGGCCGATTACAGATACCCAGACCATAGTAAATAACAGAAACTTAATTTCCAAAATTTATCATGTCGGAGTCGGACCTGGAGCCTCTGCATTCCAGTAAGTTTGGCCGGCTAAGACTTAGCCTGCTCAATCACAGAATCCGTCAAATGTGATGCTGCTCCCTAAAGGGAGACTGGAACCGGGCCGTTAATCCCGAAACATAACCCAAGGTTGTTACGGTGGCATACTCTAGACCAGGGGTGGTATCCACCCAGACAGGCAAATGCTCCACCACCTGGCTGTAGGTTGTGTTACCGCCTCTTACTACAGACTGCCTGGCCACAGGAAATTATATTCCTTCTCCATTCTTGTACGAATATAGCACTGCACTTTCCACCCATCAGCTCTAGTACCAATAACACTAACAAATATGCAAAGCTGAGGTTTTGGCGTGAGGACTATACCCCTCTAATATTTCTCTGCTATTCTACTATACCATTATTTAGCAGCATATAGAATACATCTTCCTGGTATATCCAGATCTGCTATACTCAAGATGTGGCCCACAGGATGCACCCCAACAAGGTTTTGTGAGTGAACCACCCAGTATACTTACTACATTTTATATATCACAGTAGACTGAAATTGGTACCACCTCTGGAGTTCCATATCTCCATAGACATAACCACTTTCCATTAGATGGGCTGGCAGTCTGTCTACTGTGTATTTTAATACTAAGAAATCACCTAATTAAATTCATGTTATAGAAATGTGTCCATTTTACTATAATATATTAAAAAACTATCAGAACAGATCAGAATTTTTAAATACAGATTAGAAGGCTAAGGTGGGAGCGAAACGAAGAAGAGCTTTGTGGTTATTTTTTTTTATAACCACCCAAAATTAATTTTATAGTAAAATGGACACATATCTATATTTAAAGGTTGAGTATAGCTGATCTAGATAGACTTTAGAAAATGTTGAGAATAACTTCCACTTATGTATGTGTAGAACCGCACCGTAGGTACTTAACCTATAAAATACAAATACACTCAAATATTTGATAATAATGTAAGTATAATATGCAAGGATCAAAAAAGTTAGTATATCAGTATTTCATCTCATAAGATTAGTTTATTCGTTATATAATATTGATAATGTTAAAGATCAAACGTTGAATGCAGTCATGTGACGTAATATTTACCGTTTTTGAAACATTCAGTAACTGGTAATAATTATCCTCTAGTAGAATATTATCTCCTTCGTCGTCCATTGTACGGAATTTAATTAGAATTTATTTTCTACAATTGTGTTTGGAAACTTCGAAATGATAAATTTATATCCTAGCACAGCAATTCACTACATACAAATTAGTTCGGCTTACCGCCGTTTGACAGTAGAGTGGAGGCAGCGCCACTTGATAAACGCAGATTGATAATGTATCAATTTTCTGACAGTGACTTTAACGGCACATAAAAATTATTAAACTTCATACAATATTGTTTCTGCTTTTTTTTACTAAAACCGGAAACAAACTATTAATATCAATACACGCGTCTTGTGTTATTGGGTCGCGAACCGATACCATCCCATTCGTGCAGTCCTAATCAAATGTACTATTTTCTATGACTTTTCTAAGTTGTCACTGCAGAGGATCGCACTTTGTTGACTGTAAATATGAATGGTTTTGAGCATGGTGGCGGACCAAACATATCGATATGTTCAGTTGATCCGCAACGAAGTCAATCCATTGATTTGGAGATCTATTACGAGGTCTCTTGCCTTCAACCTTCCCCGTAACGTTCGTTCGTTCTCTGGGATTTTGTGGGCTACCTGGCCAAAGTACTTCAGTGTTTGTGGCATGCTGTCGATAACTGAACTGTTGAAAACAACTCCGTCAATCATTCAAACAATAGCAATCACTTTTCAGGGTGGCCGCCATTTAGTTTGTTTTAGTAACTCACTGCACTTGCCAAAAATCTGATTATTTCTTTCATGTCTGTTTTTAAAGAGGTCATACCATGACTTATGAATACATAGTTCTAAAAAATTAACAAAAAGGTTAGAGCTTAGCTGGTCTAAGCGTGATCAAAATAAGAAAAAAAAGATCGGTGTGGGTAAAGAAATATGAAGAATGATTTAGATATTTGCTTTTGTTTGAAGATTTGTGAGTATATTATTACGATGATTTTTATAATTATTTGCGATTTTTCAGTAAAGTATTTAATATAATGCAATTTTATGACAATACTTTTCATAAAACCGCTCGTTTAAACTAAAATATAGTTATTGTTTAGCGATTATCGTTGCTAACTAACTTCAGAAATTTTATTTATGAGAATACGTTGTCTGTGGAAATGTCTCGTCGGGTGTTTTAATAATTGTTTCTACCTTAAATCTCCTGTATCATATAATTTGAAGTTATAATTTATAGTCAACTCTCTAAGTATTTTGACGTTTAGGCAAAAACTGTTTTATTTTATTTAAAAAAATCTTATATTTTGCGTCTGTGGACGTCTAGTCAGTGCTTGTTATTTTATACACCTTAGTGAATCTTACTCAACATTCTCCAATGTTAAAATGTGTAATAAATTGAATAAGACCATCTTAAATGTTCCGTTAATTATTGTGCTAAAGTTAGTTTATTAGTTTCGTGCTACATAAGGATACATCACCTATTTATAAGGAGGTAAAGAATGTGTTATTTACGTTTTTGAATTGGAACTCGTCCTAATTTTGTAACTGTAAAAAATCTTGTTTGGTTTTATATCTCGCTGATAATGTGAGCATAATTGATGTTAAATTCATTTCACTGTCGATTCACCGAGTAGGCTTTTATGGTAATGCTTTAACGTGTGGGTGTAAGATTATAAGAAGTTTGGTGGTGGTATTAAGATGGCTGTAGAAAATCGAAGTAATTTGTTATTTCGGTTGTGAGGTTTGATAATTTATTTTGTGCTGAAGGATTATTAAATTTCTCTTAGTGGTATGTGACTATGAGATGCATCAGTAACTTCTAGTGCAAGCTCCACCGGGCATTTCCCCTCGGGACCACAAAAATGCGTGCATAGACGCAGATTGTGAAAGTTATTCGGCGTTAAAAATATGCTGTTGACTATCTCTGAATACAATTTATCTTGCTCTCTTTAATGCAGATATTGATCACGATTGAGATATTTTAGTTTCTTATCTCTTTGATATGTAATTTGATTTATACAACATTCATGTTTACAATGAATTAAGAATATGTAATTAAAATGTATGTATGTATGTAAAAACTAATTCTATGATGAGACAGATGGAAAAACATCAGGATTACATATAAATTATATAATCTTTCACCTAGTATTCCTAAAGTACCTAAAAATATTTTCTACTGTATTTGTTATGCATATATATTATGCATTCATGAATGTGAAAAATTCTTGCATCATAATCATAATTACAAATTTAAGTTTGATATTTGTTTTTTAAATTTTTAGACTGAGTTACATGAAACACAGGAAACTAGTCTGAGCCTAATTCAGTATATTTTTTTTTTAAATTAACAAAACTACGGACTATAGGTCCTTACCCTATTTTTACAATTAAATTTAAGAAAAAGTTTAGAAGTTATACATGCTTATTTGTTACTTTTGTTATTGTGTGTGACATTTAATGAACGTATATTTATGTTGTGGTGTACCTTAAGAATAACTTTTATATTAATTTATTATAATTTTAATACTAAACTTATACTAATGTAGAGTGTATCTGTAACATGCCTGTGTTGCGAGGAAGTGCATGTGCAGTGTGTTCCTTATGTCTATACTTAACTCAGTATATTATTTAATATGGTAAATGTATCTAAGCTCACACACAATAGTTTTACACAGTTGATTAATGTCAACTGTTTTTGTAGTTAACTTGGCTATCCTATAAATTAATTTAATAAAAAAAACTTCAAGTCACAAAACCACTTAACAGATATTTTCAGACCAATTATTCATTCAAATAATTTTTTAAACTCTGCTGCCTTAAATTTTGTCCTATAGTTTGAAAAGAAAAGAAGTTAGTTGTTTGGTATTAATTTATGTATACAAGTTCTTTAAGAAACAATATTTCATATAATTACATAGCTAAACATTTGTTTTCATCTGTCAGTTATATTTATGGCAGCAAATTTTTACTTGTTTAGGAATCACACTACTTTGCTGTGTTGCTGCATAAAAAATTTACTTTTTTTATTTATATAGATCCATGAGTTTCTGAGAAAAAATGATTGTGACACACAGAGACAGAACGAGAGACATGGGAGATGATCTCTGTGGTCGAGCAGGCTAAATCTTAGCCAGTCGAACTCGCTGGAACCCAGAGGCTCCGGGGTATTCCTGGCCTAGTAAATTTTGGAAACGAACTTTCTGTTATTTACTATGGTCTGGTTGTGTGGGATTAGCCCCAGAGTGGTCCATTGTGTATTACTCATAACACAAGCGTAACTTGCTTATAATATACAATATGTGTGTTGGCCAAAAAAAGAAATAAATTAGAGACAGATAAACAAATTTTTTGTTTGTATGTGTTGTTTTTCCTAAAATTGCTTCAGAACTATTAAAACTAAATTATTAGGATATAGTATTACTAGTACAACTGTTGCACAAGGGTATAACTTTTATTGAGATTAGAATACATAGAAAAATGAACTAAATTATCTTTTGAATTTGTTGCTTATATAATTGCTACCATTTTGTTTTTACTAAGATTATTATATGTCCCGAATGCCCCGGACTTTTGGAGGGCTTGCCACTTTTGGAGGGCTTGCATGAGTAAATGAGAACAGAAAGTACCGGGCTAGTGGGGTGAACTGCTAGTGGTACTAGGGGTCTGGGAATATGGGGAGTATGGCATCTGCCTGTCGCAATTTTCGGGGAACATGGAAAATGGGCAGTCGGTGATGTGGCGGGTCACCTTCTGGCCATTATCCCTACATTGGCCTCAAAAATTGCCATAGAAGACAGGGGCAACATGTGAGTGGCTAAGGGGTTTAGGGGGGCGGTTCATGGAAGCTACTTCTGATATGATGTCATTTATCACGTCCACCCCTGGAGCTTGAGTCTTAGCTCTTATTATTGTTGTTTACTAACAGTTTATAATTTTATTAGACATATATTTAATTATTATACTGGCGCAAGTAGGTACTTAACTATTGTCCCTTTTTCCTGCACCACTTACATCACCAGATTAGCTAAGAAATTTCTTTCATTTTGGTTGCTTGAAAGAGCACACATATTGCCTAGAAAGTATTGTAAATATTCCCTGTCTCCTTATATGATATCCTTCCTACTAAAAATCCCAAAACCCTACTTTCCCCTATATCTAACTCACTTAATCTTATATCTTTATATATATAATTCTTCTGTATGTGTGTTGACAGTGAACTCCTCCTAAATGGCTGGACTGATTTGAATGAATTTTTTTGTGTGTGTTCAAGTGGATTCGAGGATGGTTTCGATTCACAATTGGACCCGGTAGGTGGCGCTGCAATCGGGTTCTAAATTTTATTTCGTCAGGGCAGAACAATGTCTGCCGGGACAGCTAGTATAAATATATATCTCTAAATAGCATAAAATTGTGATGTCCATATTAACATTGCCCATGTGTCCTGTTCCCTTTTTATTTATTAAAAAATGTAAGGTATTGTTTCAGTGAAAACTGTCCCAGAATAAACAAATTGTTCCTGAAAAAATTCCCATGGGAACCCCAGGGTAAAAAGTTGCACGGTTTTAATTTTAAGAATTTGCTTTAGATCAGCGAAAACCACATTCAAATCGACCTAGTCGTTTTTATGTGAAACGCAAACAAACAGACAAGATACCTATATAAAGAAATTGCATCATGTTGCCCATTGTTTATATAATCTAATCCATTTGTTTAGAATTTTATAATATTAAAATTTAACATTTTTTTAAATGGAAGTATAGGTTTGCGTTTGACCACTGTCTCAACTGATGTTGAGTGATAACGCAGTCTAGGATGGAGCATGCTTACCTAGAAGATACCTATTCACTTGTGGCTTGAAGACTTCAATATAGTATTTGTCAGGAAAAATAGACTGGCAAATTATTCCACTCTTCGGCAGTGCGCACAAGAAAAGTTGAAGCTACGTACTTTACTTTTACTTACTTTATTTTTTAGTTAGGACCTACTTTTATTTACTAAAATAATATGTTTTTTTCATCTAAGCCTTTTTATATTATACTTATGGAGAGTAGAGGTAAGGAGATCCATCTCTGTATATGAAGAAGTGTCTATCGAAATTCATTAAATTAGGGTGGCGCCACTTTGGCTCAAGTTATTACAGTACTATTATAGTGTTTTAGTCTTACAAAATTAAATATTCCAAAATCACTAAGCGTATTAATCAAAATTCACGAAATAAAATCACTATTCACGAAATAAAATCTCTATTCACGTTTTCATATAAGAATTCTTTGAGGTTATATTTAGTAAGTTACTTTGTACTACGTAAATTGTTGATGTTTTATAACAGTGTACTGTCACCAATTACTTCAGCCGCCAAAGATATTAATTTTTTTAACTCGGCACACTTCGATTCGTCTACAACAGCTACATTCATACCAAACCCTTTGTCTACATCAGCGCCATTGTGTAGGGTTTTTGAACTCTTATTTACAGCTTACAACTGGACACTTCAACTATTTTCCTATATGAGATGATTCTCCTTACCTCTACCCTCCATAATCATACCCTATAAATTAAACTAATAAATACTTTAAAAGTAATATAAAAACAACAACACAAGAAACCTCACCAATGCAAGCTGAAGTAATGCTTAAATGGGCTATGTGAAGAAAAGCATATTATTAGCCTAATACAAAAGGAGCTTAGTGTCGGCGTTAGGTATATGGAATTATAAAAAAAATGCTCTTGAAGATACCAACTTCTATTATCGGGCATCTGATAATTTTAGTAATTAGAAACAAATTATATAAATATGCAACTATTTCTAATAGATATATTTAACCTAAATACACAATTATTCTAAGTCATGCCTAATTTAGCATTTTTCACTATTACATTTATAATTTGTTTGACTCCGATTGTCCACTTCAAAAACCAGGTATATTTTATAACAGTTGATTATTAATTGAACTTAATTTTAATTAATATTTTATTCCAGGCTTGTAACATAAAGACAACATAATGCCGTCGACCCACTTAAACCTGCGTGAGGACGACGTAGTTCGTTTGGCCCTCGAATTTCTACACAACCGCGACCTACATATCACTCAACTTTCGCTGGAGCGTGAAACAGGCGTGATCAACGGCAATTACGCTGACGATGTGTTATTTCTACGTCAATTAATATTGGATGGACAGTGGGACGATGTATTAGAATTCATACAGCCCCTCAGCGCTCTCAAAGCTTTCGAAGCCGATAAATTTAATTACGCTATTCTAAGACATAAATATATAGAGCTATTATGCATAAGATCAGAAATAAAGGCTTACAACAATGTAGAAAATATAGTAGATGAAGTTGTCAAGGTATTGAGTGAACTGGAAAAGCTGGCGCCTTCGAAAGAAGAATACTCTAATCTTTGCCTACTTTTGACTTTGCCTAGTATTACTGATCATGCACAGTTCCAGAAATGGAATCCGAGCAACGCTAGAGTTCAGTGCTTCCGTGAGGTCTATCCTCTCGTTGAACAATTTTTACCTTGCGATAAAAAGTCAAGTGGAACTACATCCAAATGTGCAAAAAATGATAGGTTGATGCAACTTCTCATCAAAGGAATACTTTATGAGTCATGTGTGAATTATTGCCAAGCAAAAGCTACAGGATCTAAGAAAGCGCAATCTAATGAGTTTAGCTTTTCAAGACTGCTGGATGGTTCCGGATTTGATGAATCAGACCTTAGCTTGCTGTCTTGGTTGCAATCTATTCCAGCTGAAACATTTAGTGTTCCGTTCGAGCAAAGAATGTTGAATGTGGATGTCGAGAAATTAGAACGTCCATCATTACACACTTCATGGACTGAGCACATGCTGGTGACGCCTATTAAGCCCCGGACATTCCCACATTTAGCCATGCCTTTTAGGAGGCCTCGCTCGGCGGCCGACGCTATGACTAGATCCCTGAGACCACTTCCTGATGGAGCACCAAGGCATCCAGCAGTCATGGCTCTATCAGCCATAGACTATGGCCCTTCATCGTCGTGTTTTGCAGGATTTCACTTAACTGGTATTAAAAGTAGCAAATTAATGAATACATCAGTGGATCGATTGTTTGACAATAAGAATGAAGAAATTATTCATGACTTCCATGATACATTGAAGCCGATAGAGGAACAAGTGAAGACAGTTGGGGATTTTACACCACCATCTAAATCTAATGAGACAAGCAGTATCGGTGTGTCCAATGCAACCACACCGGAGCATAGGGTGCAAGGATACCCAACTTCCACAGCTATGTCAAATACTTCTGAATCCACTGAACAGTCCTCTCTTGTTGAACGATCTCAACAAGCCGAGGCGTATATTCCGTCTGGTGGTGATTTTAGAAGAGAGTTGTTAAAAGAGTATCAAATTCAAAAACAACGCGAGTGTGATGATTACTTACGAAATCTGTGCTCATCTGACATAAGGCAACAGAAACCGTAAGTACCTTGTACTAGCATATTCGAGTTACATAATGTGTTTTCACCATGATACATTTTACAAGCTTCATGCTACATATAAATGAGAGTAGTATCTAAAGAATCCATAGATTATTTATTCATATTTATTTGGCCTATTTTTAGTTAATGTTATACTGTTTCATAAAATTTGGTTATTATATAATGTCTGTAGTCAGTAATTATTTACGTGTTGGGTATGTTTTACAACTTTTGCGACACATTATATTTTGAGCGATTTTTAACCAGACTTAATGTGTTGGTGTTACCTCAATATAGTAAAAATGAATGTTTTATTTAATTTAATGTAATATTAATATATCTTATATATAAAAATGAATCGTAGAAATGTATGTACGCACATAACTTGAGAACGACTTTACCGATTTTGATTAAACTTTTTGTGTGGTGTTTTTGGGTGGGTCACTGGATGATTTAGATTTACAACTGGAACCGGTAGGTGGCGCTGTAATCGGGTTCTAGGATCCTCCTAATCTGCACCGCTTTTGATGATATTTTGGTATGTTTGAGTGGATCCCCGGATGGTTTACATTCACAATTGGAGTTGGTAGGAGGCACTAGAATCGGGGCCTAGGTTTTTATTTTTTCAGGGCAGGACAACGTCTGCCGGGACAACTAGTATTACATAAAAATAACTTTCTGCATTTTTTCTATCTATTATTATTATTTATATATTAACTAATACTAAACTAATAATTATTTCTTCACTAAGATAGTCCTACATTTTTATTTTGAATTTTTAATGTTTCTGTATCTTAACTGGTAGTAAAATATATAACTGAACATTGTCTATTGCATATTACAGGATGGAGCAAATTGGAGATGCTTCATCTGCTTTTCCGTCTGCTGTAAAGACTCAGCCACCACCAAAGCCGATGATCGATAATCTAAACGATGAAGCCACATATAAGTATGTATTTGTATATACAACTAATAACAGTCAAGTAGCCACACAGATTTTTTTTCTATCTTTTTCTAATGTACTCTACTGTTTTCCTAATCTACTTCACAGTTTTTTCTTTTTTTTTCTTTAAGCGAGCCTGTGTTTTAAAACGAGCGCTCTAAATACGGTTGGGATTTGATGCTGGGATGATGATAATTTTATAGATTCACTAGTGTGTTCTTCATCATATTTCTGGTTGATGTATGCTTTTTTGTACTATTTTCATTACCCCATGGTAATGAAGGAAGAAGAATTTTCATAAAAAACGGCCCAAGTCCAAACTTGAGGTATTATATTTTATGGAATTTGTTATATGATATGATATTGTTCAAATAGACTTGCTACACTTTAGATCCTGGAAAATTCTCGAGTTTCCGTCTGTTACATAATATAAGTTAGATAGATAGGTAACACCTTATTATTCAATAAAATAAATAATCACAAAATGTGCTGTTACAATACTTTCATGGTAAAACAAAAGGCGGCTTTATCGCTTACAGCAACCTGTATGATTGAATTTCAGTCTTGGTATTATTATTTATATCATGTTCATGGCCTTAGATATGAACTGCTTTTAGCAAAATCCTACCACTATTCGTGGTATCTCTAATAAGTATAATAGAGATGCCACGAATAGTGGTTTGGCCGGTTACCGAATAGTCCGCCACGTTATCGGCTGAAAGCGCCGAATATTCGACTGAAATGTCATTATTATAACTATAGTAGTATTTTTCTTTCCTTTTATTGTGTCTTTGTCCTACTGACAGCGCGTTCCATGAGTAGCTCACAACATCCAAAATGCTCCGTTAGCCGTTCCATAAGGCGACCGCGGTCGTTGTAGTTGTGGCGGAAACGTCTGTAATGACGTCCTCATTTTCGATCATATAACGCTCATAACATGTCAAGAGGTGGGTCGAATAGCCGTTGCACTTGGGTTGACGATTGTAACGCCGGTAAGCAAGTGGAACGGGAAAAATCGGGGTCGTGAAGGTGGTCGTTGTGCGTCTAATGGAACGTAGCCTGAGTATGCACTGTTTGCTACAACTCCATTAATTCTTCGAAAAGTAATTGTGTAACATAATTCTGTATAAAATTTATTTAAAATAAAGTTTGAGGTAGTCAATTTTTAGCTAGACGTGTTGCTGGGGAGTTTCTTGCCGCTTCTTCTCCTTAACAGAAATAACACGCTGCGAAGCGGTGTACATAGACTAAAGAATAAAATAAAATTTTAACTTGATATGTATGACCTTCAAAAAGTGTTCTCCAGTGGAACTTATTTTGAATAAAACCTTTTAAATTTCAATTTGAATGCAACAGGATTGTTTTTATTTAATTCTGATATTTTAAAAACTGGCCGACACAAACACAAAATTAGTATAAGCTGCGTAGCTGTGTACGTTCTTTTATCGCTTTATTATCCTAGCCCATAATAAAGTTGACTGTCGGCATCGTACATACCGAAATTTCTGAGTACTTCCTTTATCACCAAGATGGCTTAATATCGCAAGATATGAATAAAATAAGTAAAAAATACAACAAAATTACTGGTGCAGCAAAAGACGTCAGACAAAAATAACAAACTTATCTCCGTTTAACGACAACTCCCTATAACGACATAAAATGCACAGTCCCTTCAGTGTCATTATATAGAGTTTACGCTGTATATATATAAATGACCAGTTTCTATATCTTACTATTCATACGCTTGCCTTATCATCGGTTGAATTTTAAAATTAGTTGTATGGAGCATATATCAAATTGTAACAGATAGTAAGTAAGGCAAATGAACGGTCGGTAACATAAAAACCGGCCATATGAGGTGCGAGATAAACCATGGATCGTTACATTTCATGCTGCATAGATCGTAGCGGCATGAAATGTCGTAATAACAAAGTGTATTATCAGTAATATAGTGTTCAATATCGCAAAAAAATGAACACACGTAGTGGTAATCGTTTTCTTACGGTATAATGTACTTTCATCGGTACAGTGAGCAAGCAATTTGTTCTGAATGTTTGGTCGTCAACTAGTGCCGTTTTCTCTACCGATCCGATAAATTACTATGTAATATGTAAAATACCGTGAGTGGCATGATAGATTAGTTTCAAATCACCTGGGTTTGAGTTCTGGCTGGGCACGCTTGGGTATTTTTTATTTTATGTATGTGCAGTAATTTATTGATATTCAAAGGTTTTAAATTTTTTAAACATGATATAAATACTTTTAATTACAAGCGTTTATTTAACTTGCAATGGATGAATGTATGTATTATATGTAAGTTCGGGTGGTATTTTGGAGGTGAAATTTAACCAACTTCCCGGTTTCCGATTGAGCTGAAATTTTGTACGAATATGTATATCGCGTGACATTGCAATAATATGGTACCATGGACCTGATCTGATGATGGAGTCGGGAGATGGCCATGGGAACTCCTGTACTAAACAAGATAGACCAGTCGTGTTTGGGCTCGTTTTACTTGTCTTGGCTAGCACTCTGCTGCTACATGATATGCAGGATCTCAAAAGCTTGTATTTAAAAACCTTTTTAAAAAAAGCTTATTTTTACATAACGTTCCATTTTATCATAAGAGTGTATTTAATTCTTTTTTCAAAGTTTCCACGGAGAAGGGAATTAAATCACTAAATAATCACTAAAAAATGAAAAATAAATAACAGTTTAAAAAAAACTAAAAAAATACGCTTTTATAGAAAATCCAACTAAAAAATAGAAAATAAATTTGAATTAAAAATAGTGTAAGAAAAAATGATTTTATTGTAAAAAAAGCGTGGGGTGCTTTTCAGGATATTATCAAAATAACCCTTCTACTCATATCTGTTCATAAAATATTTATAACTATTGATACCATGCACCCCACGCTTTTTTTACAATAAAATCATTTTTTCTTACACTATTTTTAATTCAAATTTATTAAAATTTATTTTCTATTTTTTAGTTGGATTTTCTATAAAAGCGTATTTTTTTTAGCTCCGCTCCAAAATGAATAACAGTTGTGCCAATCTAACAAACAAAAAAATTAAATTTGGAACCATAGACAAATCATCCATTCCCGAGAATTTTGACTTTGAATGTATTGTATTCTATTTATATAAAATACAAAGCAGAGATTAAAATTTTAACATCTACACGTTAGTATCACTTCACTTCATTACTCATGCCACACACTCAACTTTATTAGAAAGTATAATAACTTGTGGTGTTTAATTATAAATAGTTATGATTCCTAGTTAAGAATATAACTACTTAATTTACTTGAAAATCCAATGATACACATTTCATTTTCATCGAAGTTGGCCTCTACAGAAGTCTTCGATATGTGTGCTCGACACGCGCTTGGCTCGTTTATTGTCTTCTTATTAAAGATTTGCGTCTTTTTCAGGACTAACGAAATTAACGACGTTCTAGATGTGGAGAATCATAATGGCGTAAGTATTTTTTTATATTATTCCACGTATTATCATTTGATTGAAAGTTTTAAGCTAGAGACATACTGATCCTATTTACACCATGTGTGCATTAAATTATAATTTCTGTATCCTTGACTTTATGTGACGACTTATTGTGCCAGTGAAGCTTCGTTCGCGTTGTTTGTTAGTGAATTGCAACGTGACCGCAGCACCATATATTTATCATTGCTCTATCCTGTGGAAACGACGTCATTTACGGGAATAGAAGTATCCGAATGAGTGACCCTGATTATAATAATAATTTATTTATTACAGACACAGAGAACCATAATAACAGTTTGAACAGTTAAATTAAATGTTAAATAATTAAAGTTAATAAATAAATAACAATCAGTTTTCGGAATCTGTTGGTCTGAGTTAGCGTCTTTGAACGTTTTTCATTTTTGTATTTATTGCACAAATTCGGCTCTATATATATTTATTACAACGACTTAATATTTCCGCGACCTTGTCCACGCTTGACTTAAATTTCCCGCGGGATTCCAAGAATAAAAAGTAGCGCAGAGTATAAGTGTAAAAATTTGCTATCGATCAGCGAAAACCGCATCGAAATCGGCCCAGTAGTTTTTACGTGAATCCTGAACGAACTGCCAAGAAATCTAAAAAAAATTGCACGTAGTCTATTCCTGTTGTTTTTTTCAAATAGTAATAACATGTTTAAAATTTTATAATAGTATAGATAGAAAAAGAGAGATTGCGTAGAAATATACCAATATTTATTACTCGCAACCTTCCAATCCAATGATGACCTGAACTACTAATCCAAAGGGGCTTTCGCAGGCTAATGCCACCTGTACTACCAGTTTTTCAGAACAGAACTTACATTTGCAGGATGACATTCTATTGTTGACTGTTTTACGTAAATAGGCCTTGGCTATACATCAAAAACTCATGGTAACGTAATGACTAGCGCATGCGTCCCAAACTCAAAGGGCGCGGGTTTGAATCATAGCTGGAACGCATGCACCATTTAGGCAGTTTTCTGACCTAACATGTATATTGTTACAATTACCACAAGCTTAACAACGGTGAAGGAAAATATCGTGATGAAACCTGCACATCGAGATAACCGTTCGTTCCCCTATAATGAGAGGACCGAGCCCAGCAGTGGGACGTTTATGCCCTGAATGGGCTGTTATTATTATTTATACACCAATGCATTTCCGATAAATGATATCCGAGTCGATTTACGTTGCATACCCAGGACAAGCGTGCACAACAACTCTCCCACGTTGCCTGACAATACGTTGCCTACATAGGCTCAGTCTGTCTCTAACTAGAGTTAGCCGTCGATCCCAATTAATGAGTAAAGTGTTATTGGACATTTAAAAAATCAAATTACTTTTGAGAAGAGATATGTGGCCAGTGTGGTTACTTTGTTATTTCTTAAATTACTAGAATCTTAAAGTTATAGCATGAAACCGTAAAAACAATTTATTCAAAAATGTCCCACATCTGAAGTATCAAGTTGAAATAATTTTTAACCTCTTCCATCAAGAATTTCTCATCCCATACTTCAAAAATTAAAGAAGTAGTAGCGCCTCCTCAAACTTGCGTTGTAAATAACATATCAAACCAAACCACACTCATAAACTGACATAAACCAAAACCATATTTATGTGAAACGTTTGGATAATAATATTATTGTTGAGATTTGAGTAATACAAATTCGTAGTAGTGAACTGTCAATTTGTATCAATAATATAATACGCGAGTGAGATAGGCAAAACTATATTACATACATACACACATACATAACTTCACGCCAGTTCCCTTGCGGGGTAGGCACGACCAACAGAGCGCCATTTAGGCTTATTCTTACACACCTCACTTGCTTCTTTGACATTCATAACTCTTGTCATGCACGCTCGTCTGTTCTTAAGGCTCCTGACATCACCTTCTGCTAGTACACGATCAATTTGATCATGGAAGGTGTGTCGTGGCCTTCCACGACTTCTGCATCCATCCACTTTTGCATTGTATATCTGTTTAGTCATTCTAAACTATATTAGGTAACCTTAATACAGGCAACTATATAAGGCTTCTTAAAGAGGCCTACAAACTTACTTTAACTCAATATGAATAAGACCGTGTAATTTTTGAGCCTTGTTCCTAAGCCACTTTCGACCGCTAGCTCTGCTTTTATAATGTGTTAACAAACGACCGATCTCACTTAGCGTGTCTGATTGGTAGACAACCCATGCATGCAGCGTGACCGTGTTCACAGATAAAAAGCATTTTTCTACACTTTTTATTTTGCTTTGGCGAATTATTATTTTACGTTATGTTGCTTTTATATTTAGAGTTGTAAACTATTTTTTAATCTGCGAAGTTTTTGATTTCTGATATAAATATTACTGTGATTGATACGTGTGTTTTTTTTTCGTTAATTTTAACTAGCGGTTCCGGCATGTTGTAAAACCTCATCAATGTCATAGACAAAACATAATAATTTGTGGAATACATTTTTTGATTCAAAAATACTTCAATAAAAAATGTCGAACTGAGAGCACAATCTTTTTTTAAAAGATTTTCCAACACGGCAGACGTTGTCCTGCCCCGCAATAATATAAATCTAGAATCCTATTCCGCGTCACCTGTCGGATCTAATTGTGAATGTAAATTAAAAATTGGGTTACGTTAATAAAGTTTTAGTAAGGATCCCTAATTTTTACTAGTAATATATATATATATAGCCTATATTAATCTGGAATGATGTAGCATTCTAATGATGATTGAATTTTTAAAATCGGTCCAGTAGTTTTTGAATTTATTCGTTACAAACATACAAATCTTTCCTCTTTATAATATTAATATGGATTATACCTTCATATATTTGGGCCGTATTATTGGATTTTTAATAATGACGAAAGTAGGCATGTTTAAAAGTAAGCAAAGTCATTGTTTTGAGTAATAAACTGTTGCAGTTGCAGTAAAAAAAAACAGGTTTTTGTTCGTTTATAAAGTACATACCTATATAAATACACATCGTGATTTTCAGTGCATTAATACTTGTTTATAAAACTGCGCCATCTTTTGATAATAATTAGTAACTATTTTAACGTATATCGCGGTACACGTTCTACAGAGTTCTACTACAGTGAAAAATTAGAGAGTGCTTAGTTATTTAGTTTATTATTTTTAAGACAGATATAAAAATTACATGTTGTCCTACTTTTATACTATTTTTTAGAGGAATAAACATTCATAGTTTTAAATCGTTACTTGAAACAGCGCCATCTTTTATTAGTACACATTTTCACAATGACAGGTAATTGCTAAGGAAATCGTAAGATGGCGTTGAAAGTAATGAATTGTAAAGTAAACAATAATTACGTAAATTAATTACTAACTATACTATACGTTGCATTTTATTGAAGATACTTATGGTGGCAGTTGCTTCTTGTTTTGGAAATTAAAACTCGATGTAATAATGGTCTGTATGATTATTATTATTGAACTTTTTACATGAATCTAAATATAAGTACAAATTATGCAAGAGAGTCGTCGTTGAGAATTATAGTACAATTGTGAAGAATTAAAATATATAAATGGCTGAAGAATGTCCGAATTATTTTAATGGGCAATTTTTGCCTCCTATATCTCGCATCCCGTCCGTCGCCTAGTTGCTAATTGCGCCAGCTATGAGCGTCGGCGGTATGCGGGGTGCAGAGAGTAGGTCCTGTCCGCAACAGATACTATAGATTGTCACATCGGTTGTCTTGATGTGCAGGTTGCATCACGATGTTTTCCTTCAGCGCTGTTAGCACGTGGTAATTGTAACAATATGTACATGAAGTCAAAAAACTGCCTAAGTGGACATGTGTTCCGGCCAGGATCGAACCCGCGCCCTCTGAGTCTGGGCCGCGTGCGCCAGCCATTACCCTACGCTACCACGACTTAAACATCGTGATGCAACCTGCACATCGAGATAACTAATGTGTCAACCTGCCAAGCCTGCTTGTACAAGTGTGGCGTGTTGACTGTCCATTCCCTATAATCGGAGACCCGAGCCCAGCAGTATACTATAGATTACTATATTCTCGTGTCATAGCATTTTGAAGTTTTGTATGCATTTTATTTTTAAATCTAGTATTTCCTTATTATGATTGAGGGCCGACATTTCAATCGTCAGACAAAAGTTGTCAGTCGAATAATTACCCGAGTGAAGTCAATAGTAGAACCATTCAACTGTTTTACTCGTGCAACTGACATTTTTGTTTTTTCCATATTATACTTACTTTATTCTATGAAATAGTGGTCGCCCGGGGTCGAAATTCGAACATAATAATTTGTTGTGACTATACTTCTATAATCACAGATTTTGCCAAGTCAACAATAAACAAAAAAATATATATGCGTGTGTGTGTGTGTGTCAAATACACAGTAGTGTGTGTAATGTTTTTTTATTGATTCAATGTATTTTTTATGCATAGTTTAAAAAAAAGTAGTTTTCATCGCTTCTTCTCTATATAAACTACTAGCTGTGCCCGCGACGTCTTCCGCGTGGAATTTGCTTTCAAAAGCCTCCGATTTTGAAACACTCTTCATTGGTGCTCCGCTCCTATTGGTCTTAGCGTGGTTATATATGCCTATAGCCTTCCTCGATAAATGGACTATCCAACACTGAAAGAATTTTTTAAAATCAGACCAGTAGTTCCTGAGATTAGCGCGTTCAATCAAACAATATAATAGGTTGAGGAAAAAGTCTTTTCGCATATAGTATGTATGAACTTGTAATAAGATCTCTTTAACTATACCATTTGTATCTGGCTTATTTTGGTATCATTAAAAAGTTTTAATTTTAAAAAAGACAATTCCAAATTAAAATTAGAAAAATGTGTGATTTTCATTTGTTTATCTTATTGTTAAAATGAGTGAATCTAATGAAGAAATTGGATACATTTTAAAATTTTACTACAAAAAAGGTAAAAATACAACACAAGCCGCGAAAAAAATTTGTGATGTTTATGGACCTAATGCAGTATCTGTGAGAGTAGCGCAAATTTAGTTTAAGCGTTTTCAATCCGGAAATTTTGATATCAAAGATGCACGTCGCTCTGGTCGCCCTGTTACGAACAAAATTGATGCCATTTTTGAAAAAGTGGAGCAAGATCGGTATATTAGTAGTTACGATGTAGCTGGAGAACTGGGAATTGACCACAAAACGGTTTTGGCGCATTTGAATAAAGCTGGGTACACAAAAAAGCCCGATATTTGGGTGCCTCATGAGCTCACTGAAAGAAACTTAATGAACCGTGTACTCATTTGTGATGCTTTATTACGGCGTAATGAAACCGAACCATTTTTGAAGAAGCTGATAACTGGTGATGAAAAGTGGATCACGTACGACAAGAACGTGCGAAAAAGATCGTGGTCAAAGACCGGTCAGGCTTCAAAGACTGTGGCGAAACCCGGGTTAACTCGCAACAAGGTGATGCTGTGTGTATGGTGGGATTGGAAGGGCATTATTCATTATGAGCTGTTACCGCCAGGCAGGACCATCGATTCTGAACTGTACTGCGAAGAACTGAGGAGATTAAAACAAAAAGTTGAGAGAAAGCGGGCGGAATTAATCAACAGAAGGGGTGTGGTTTTTCACCATGATAACGCTAGACCTCACACATCTTTAGCCACTCAGCAAAAATTACGAGAGTTTGGCTGGGAGGTGTTAATGCACCCGCCGTATAGTCCTGACCTTGCACCTTCAGATTTTCACCTGTTTCGGTCTCTGCAGAATTCCTTAGGCAGTGTCAGGTTAACATCACGAGAGGATTGCCAAAACCACTTGTCGCAGTTTTTTGATCAGAAGCCCGAAAAATTTAATAGCAATGGGAGCACGTCCCTACCTACAAGATGGCAAAAAGTTATCCAACAAAATGGCACCTACATACTTTACTCAAATGTAAATAAAGTTTATAAAAAAAAACCATTTGAATTTTTATATAAAATGCGAAGAAAGTTTTTCCCAACTAAATATGCTACTCAAAACCAAATAGGGCCCACCATGTTTTATTAATGAATTTTATAGCTTCTTTTTCTTTTTTCAATTTTTATGATTAGAAATAAATAAATTTAGGCTTTTGAAAGTGTGTGAACAGAAACAATAGTAAGTTTTGCCAATTTTATGGAATTTAGTCAAAATTTACAGTTTTTAAGAAAGTTTATAGAAATTATTGATTTAAGTAAAGTTTGATTTTTATTTTTATTCTTGACTAAATCAATGAGTTTGAAGATGCTTAATAGCAAGTAGGTCCTCCTCTGTTCCGTATGCACTCTCTGGGTCTATCTGGGACACTTTCAATCCAGTAGGTAATGTTTTCCTCGAGTATTCGCTCCCAACACAATTTTAAGGCGTTTATGAGCTCTTGTCGATTAGTCACATTACTGAAGTTCAATTTGAGGCTTCTTTTCAATTGGTCCCATAAATGTTCAATGGGGTTAAGATCGGGGACTCATGGCCGGCCACGGTAAAACCGTACCGCCTAACAATTTTTTTTACACGAAATTCGAAATTAACTTAGAGTGGGCCCTATTTTGTTTTGAGTAGTTTATTAGTCTATTTGGCTACAACACTAATACTTACATTTTAAATATCGCGATATCTTTTGAATGAAACGTCCGAATTGAATAATTCAAAAAATTCTAGAAAGGTATTGAATTCGTCTTGAATATGGAGTAAGTTATTTTGATAAGGATTAATACCAAGGTACAAAATAAAGAGTTTTCGAAGCGACGGCATTTCAATAATTAAAAAAAATAAAAGAAAACACTTATTACGAGATAACTACAATAGTTAGACATATGGTTACGCGATATTTTTTGTAGACAATTATGTTCTGCAAAGTGGTAGTACAGTGTTTTGTTCTATAATCAATAGTTTTCGCAGCGCACGCCGTGTAAGAATCTTTTCGGGTCATTTTTTTACACCTTAGGTTACATTAGGTTACTTTTAGTAAGGATCTCTAATTTTTTTGAAAATATAATATATCCTATAGCCTTCCTCCATAAATGTATTATTCAACACTGAAAGAATTTTTCAAATCGGACCAGCGGTTCCTGATATTAGCGAGTTTAAACAAACAATCAAACTCTTCAGCTTTATAATATTAGTATAGATAAGCGTGTGAAATTTCATACTTCGTCCGCGCAATTTTCGTAAATAGGGGTACAAAGTTTTTGCTTCACGTATTAATATATAAATAGAGTGGCGGATAACGGGCATACCATTGGAATTAATGGAATACCGAAATAAGGCAAAACCAACCGTAATAACCTACGATTGAGACTATAGTGTCTGACGATTTTGACGGAATAGTAATAGCAAAATTGCCCCCCCCCCCCCCTGGTGTAGATTAGGATGACCTTGAGTTGTGTTCCGTCATTAGTGGCCAGTATCCAGTCTTCTTTTAGAGAGCGCCAGCACATTGGTCTGTCATTCGTCGTGAGTTGCGGCGATTGTTAATCATCCACCATCGCCGTATATTTCTTTGTTTTCTTCTGTGATGCAAATAATAAAGATATGTACACATAAACCACATGCTTAAGCCGGTAGTGCAAATAAGTTATCGTCCATAATCTTTCGCTCTGCGTCCGCAATTGGGACAGGTCCAATGCGCTTGTCTGTTTCCCATATTTAGCTAAAAGTTGGTATTGAAACCAATGCGTGGTGTTTGGTTCAGTATTGGCCATTTAAAATTGCAGCCAGGCTTGGACGCAAAGTTGGTACTTGCATCATTATGCTATGTTGTACACAATTTTCGTTCAAATCTATTTCCCAATAGGCATCGATCGAGCTTTCTGCAGGCATTTGATTGTTTAGATATAAATTAAATTACACAGTGTGGAACAAATCACACTGATTTGGGGTCCAACGATGGTTTCTGAATATGCGACCCGATCTGTGATTGCGTCGGTTTGCGGTCTCGGCAAATCACATTCAGAATTAAATGAGTATTTAGTACAGTGAAACCTGTATAATTGAGATGGATGGCTACCACCCCTGGTCTAATGTATGTTGCCATAACAACCTATATTATTTATCACTTACAGAGATTTTGCATTTACCAAGTTTCCCAAATAGGCAGGTTAACATGACATTTGTCTTATTTATAGAGGGTCTCATAGTGGGATGAGAGGTCAAAGTGTACCATTTTTCATATAAAGAAGTGTAAAAGTTGATATAATGGCAGGAGTAACTTGTCTAAACTTGATAAATTGTTTTACTTAACGGGCTACTGAGCTACAAATTCCCAGTTAAAAAGGTTTGAAATATCTGAATATGTATTATTAGCCTGTAAGCCTTCCTAAAATTAAATAAATAAACATGTTGCGTTGTGTTTATTATTAGAATGGATCTGGTTGCTGAAGTCATTACTTACCTATAATTTGAAATGTAAATTGACATCTGGTGATTTGTCAAGTAATAATTTACATATGAAACACGCGTAACTGCGCGCTCAGTACTAAGGCGGCAAAAAAGCAACATCAATATGAATTAATTTCTATTCAAAAGTTTTTTTTTGTTAAATTTTGTTTGTGGCGTGAAGGTTATTATTGTGTTGATTAAATACATCTGCTTATTATCCATCCCACTTAGATTCAGTTGATAGTTCATTAGATTTAAGAGCTGGTCCTGAACCTCTCCTTTAAATAATGATCTTTAAATAGTTAAAATACGAATTATTTTAGTTCTTGTGTATATAAATATTGGATACCCTCCTATTTCTGATGTTTTGTTTTAAATTTTTTTGAATTGAAACTTCTATATAGATGGGGGGGGGGGGTCTTTTTAGAGTAGACTATGGATGCGTATATAATACCGGATCGAATTAAATTTTTTTGTTTGATAAAATAAAATATATTTAAATAAAAATTGCATTAATTAAAATATACATAACGTAACCAAATCCTAATTTGCAGTAAACCTGCGAAAAATCAAAATATGTGCTGGAACACAAAGTAGAAGTTAAACTTCAACGGACAAGTGGAAAAACAAAAACAAATTTTAACGTGAAGTTTTACGGCAGGTTTTCTGAAATTGGACATGTACATTAACCACAACAGTTCTACTTTTTGTCCCAGCACACATTTCGATTTTTATAGCATAGGTATGTCTTAATTATCTTCGACGAAAGAAGTTCTTTCAATTCGTTTCTTTGTTGTTCCAATCAAATTATTAGTTATTCATCTCAGATATAGGTTCATATTTTGGAACCTCTCGAAAATATAAGTAGATTTCCCTTTTTTATTGCTGGATTACAAAGGGCAGGCTGATGGCCCAACTCATGGAAAGTGGCCCATGTCGTTGCGTTATCGGAAAACCTCGGTTCCAAATCTCCAATAAACACAAGAAATTTTTTGAAAAATATCTACGTTTTACCAAATAAGCTTTATACGATGAGTACTTGAGTTTAGAAAAACCGTCTTCAACGTAATTACCTGTTGCTAAATAAAATCAGTTATAGAGTGTAGCGACGTCTATAATTCGGCCCAAAAAATGTCCAAAATTTTCAGAGTGTATGGATCATCAGATCGAATCACCGGGGTCAGTTTGTTTAATACACTCAGAAAATTTTGTGGGTGTATGGACCAAACTGAACGCAGATTCAGATTCAGCGAAACACCTAGGAGTAGATGGATCTGATCAAAAGTCCCGACCACTTTGTGTTACACATTTTGTGGGCCAGTGTTATTAATTGTTCGTAAGCGAAACATCTATGAGGAAACTCGAGCAGAGGACCTGTAGTAATGAGCCAATAAGTCTGTGCTATAACTAGCGTATTACGCCATCGCCTGGAGAGAAATATGATCGAACTATAGTGCACGTGGCTGTACTGTGGCACATTTCTGGGATAATAGCAGTTGTATACAATTATTATATCTGTACTCTGTGCTCTTATTTATTGTAATAATATAATTGTAGCGACCTTCAAACGTGGATTGTGTTATTTTACGCCCACAGTGTCGGTGTGTTTATAAGTTTTGTTGTTTGTACACTTTATACATATAAGTCGAGTGTGATCTGAAGTGCTATTGTAATTACCCATTATAATATTGTTATGAGTTGCGAGACTCGGAATTAAAATGCCGCTGGAATTATTATAGAGTTTATTAGAAATATACAAATACGTATAACACAGGTGCAAATATAACCGAACACAACAAATACAAACGTAATGCAGAAGGTCGTAATTTAATAAAACGCCCAAAGTCCGTCACTATGAGGTTACCGATTGTAGGTACACACGTCACGCCTTGATCGTAATTGTCGCTGAACTGCCCCCCTCCATCAATCAGGCCATCGTTTTATACTGCACAAATGCAATGTGCCCGCCCGGCAACGTGACCGAATTTCCTAGAATCAGCTTATACTTTAATCCGTAACAACTGGCTAATGATTACAGCCGTCCTTTTGGGAAGAGTTCTGAAAACGTCAAAAATATTTTTTTTTCACTCGAGACTAAAAAAAAAGCCATCCTAGGATTTTTGCGTTATCCTAATATGTATATACTAGCTGATGCTATCAACTTCGTCCGCGTGGTGCGGTTTTTTAACTACACCACGGGAACTCTTTTATTTTTTGGGATCAAAAGTATCCTATATGTTGACCAGGGATATAAGCTACCACTATATAAAATTTCATTTAAATCGGTTCAGTCTTTTCGGAGATTAGCCGGTACAAACAGACAGACACACAGAGAAACAAAAAATTGAAGAAAATCAAAATTAGTTCTATTTCACTTCTTACATCCTCCTGACTCGGTTTTTAGCTTTTTTTTTTCATTGTACAGAAATGCGACCTCTACAATTTTATTATGTGTATAGATAACATTTCAACATAAATTAAGAGTTACATTAAATTTTTCCTTATAATCTAACAGTGCCTAAAAGTTGTTCTTTATAAAAATAGTAGCCAAAAGTGCTCAGAACAGTAAGAAGGTACGTTACACAAATTTAAATTTCGAAATTATCATTTTTTTAAATCGGCTGACAAACACGCATATTGAATATACCCAAATTAAGTAAGTTACGCTTGTGTTATAGGTAATATACAACGGACTGCTCTGGAGCCGATCCTAGACACCCAGACCATAGTAAATAACGGAGAAAATACGTTTCCGAAATTTACTATACCAGGAATCGAACCCGCAGCGTCTGCGTTCTAGCGATGTAAGCCGGCAAAGGCTTAGCCCGCCCAACCGCAAAGGCCGTCCCAATTACTGTATATAATTTAGTTTAATTTTAAGTCTATTTAAAGATGTGTTAAATATGTCTATGTCGATATAGTTTAGATTATACGTATTGGTGCAATGAAAAAAGAAGCAATTGCGAGTATAGTTTTTGTTATAACGAGGGGGAGCAAAAAGAGTTACGAGTGGGGCGCACGGGCAGTCGAAAATTAATAGAAAAAGAAATTTTTGAATAAAGTTCAGGAGAGTCAACTAAAGAATTTAGAATTTTATGCAAAAATAATATATTGTTATAAGCTGCAGGACTCGAATTAAAATGCCGTTGAAATGACTATAGAATTTATTAGAACTATACAAACACGTATAGTACCGGTACAAATATAACTGAACACAACCAGTCCAAAGGTAAAGCACGATTCAATAACACGCGCAAAGTCCGCCACTAAACAGTTTACCGAATGTACACAAGTCTTGCTCCGCTTGTGGTTATCGCTCGACTGCCGATCGCTCCATTGGGCCATTGCTTTATATTGCACAGCTACAATATGTCTGCCCGACCGCATGACTGAATTTCTTAGAATCACACCTGGCTAATGACTGCCATAAAAGATACAATACACAACGGGGTGTTTTCTAATCACAAATTTTAAACACAAAGTAAACAAAAGAAGTCCAAAATGCCGAAAGGTAATAAAATGCAGGTGCGAATTTGTCTTTGCCGGTCGTAACAATATCAAATATTTTACGCCTGTTACAGAGATTTAATAATTTGTATATTTTCGAAGATGCGGCATAAAACTCATTATCAATACGGTTAAGGAAGTTTAGTGATTTAGGGATTTTTTTCTGAACTTTCTCTATTCTATTTACGTGTACAGAATAACAAGGATTCCACACCGTACTAAAGAAATCTAGAATGGACCGTACAAAGGACAAATATAAAATTTTGTAAACGGTTTACTTATTCTAGGGATAAATCCTGTAGTAGTAATGTCAAATTTCTACCGACGGTAAGACAAGTGAATGAATAACAAGACGAGGAATCGACCAGTAGTTTGTCCTTGAGATACAGGTGAAAATGTACAGTATTCTTGAGTAACTGAACGCGATCAAAATACTATTAAACTATACTTATACTATATAAATTACTTTAAAATTTATATACTACATACAAATAAATAATATGTAACAAATATATGCACTGTTTAATATTATTCAGGGCTGTATAGGAATTTAATTATATTAGGTTGGGGAAAAAGTTTCTTCGCGTTTTATATAAAAATTCAAAAGGTTTTTTTATAAAGTTTACTTACATTTGACTAAAGTATGTAGGTGCCATTTTGTTGGATAACTTTTTGCCATCTTGTATGTAGGGACGTGATCACATTGCTATAAAAATTTTGGGGCTTCTGATCAAAAAACTGCGACAAATGGTTTTGGCAGTCCTCTCGTGATGTTAACCTGATACTGCCTAAGGAATTCTGCAGATACTGAAACAGGTGAAAATCTGAAGGTGCAAGGTCAGGACTATACGGCGAATGCATTAACACCTCCCAGCCAAATTCTCGTAATTTTTGCTGAGTGGCTAAAGATGTGTGAGGTCTAGCGTTATCATGGTGAAAAACCACACCCCTTCTGTTGATTAATTCCGACCGCTTTCTCTCAACTTTTTGCTTTAATCTTATCAGTTGTTCGCAGTACAGTTCAGAATCGATGGTCCTGCCTGGCGGTAACAGCTCATAATGAATAATGCCCTTCCAATCCCACCATACACACAGCATCACCTTATTGCGAGTTAACCCGGGTTTCGCCACAGTCTGTGAAGCATGATCGGCTTTTGACCACGATCTTTTTCGCACGTTCTTGTCGTACGTGATACACTTTTCATCACCAGTTATCAGCTTCTTCAAAAATGGTTTCATTACGTCGTAATAAAGAATCACAAATGAGTACACGGTTCATTAGGGTTCTTTCAATGAGCTCATGAGGCACCCAAATATCGAGCTATTTTGTGTGCCCAGCTTTTTTCAAATGCGCCAAAACCGTTTTATGGTCAATTCCCAGTTCTCCAGCTACATCGTAACTACTAATATGCCGATCTTGCTCCACTTTTTCAAAAATGGCATCAGTTTTGCCCGTAACAGGGCGACCAGAGCGACGTGCATCTTTGATATCAAAATTTCCGGATTGAAAACGCTTAAACCAAATTTGCGCTACTCTCACAGATACTGCATTAGGTCCATAAACATCACAAATTTTTTTCGCGGCTAGTGTTGCATTGTTACCTTTTTTGTAGTAAAATTTTAAAATGTATCGAATTTCTTCATTAGATTCACTCATTTTAACAATAAAAAAAACAAATGAAAATCACACATTTTCCTAATTTGAATTTGGAATTTGTCTTCTTTAAAATTAAAACTTTTTAATGATACCAAAACCAGCCAGATACAAATGGTATAGCGAATGAGATCTTATTACAAGTTCATAAATACTATATGCGAAAAGACTTGCTCCCCAACCTATTATATCATTATATTGATACGTGAAGCTAAAACTTTGTACCTCTTTTTACAAAAATTGCGCGGACGGAGGAGTATGCAATTTCGTACACTTATAATTTATATATAGAAGGAGTGCAGAATGCTAGTTTTTTTTAACGTATGCATAAAAATACATTAAATCAATAAAATAATCATTATACACACTACCATGTATTTGACACACACACGCATATATACTCTTTTGTTTATTGTTAAAGTCAAATTAACGGTGTAGCCTTGACGAAATCTGTGAAGAATAGAAATATAGTCTTTGACAACAGACAACAAATTAATTATGGTCGAATGTCGACCACTAGTTATTATTATTCGGGAAATGTATATATAGTTAGCCGTGCCTTTGCTCTAGGCTCAAGCGGAAGATCAGTGTTGGTCCAACACACCAACAATAATCGATCCAACTCTTAGGACTTACATTAAAATTTCTTTATAGTCTGTGTTGTTTATTTTTATTTGGTACTTTAAACATGTTTATTTTTTAAATAAACCTGTTTTGTTACTTTTATCTATCACTGAAATTAATTATATACTAAAATCGGCTTAGTCCCAGAAAACCACTGTCGTAGGGCCGTGTGCTTAGAAGGCTGGCAGCATTAATTACCTCGCTGAATACAATGGATAATTCTTTGAACGAGTAAGCTCCAGCCTGTGGCCTTGATCAGACGTCAAAACAACTCATATCCAGATGGTAGAGTATTTGCGCGTCTGGATAGTTACCGCCTTTGGGCCCCAATTCTGCTATTACTATCCTCTCAATAGTAGGTTTGTCTGTTTTCGGTATTCTGTTAATTGCAATGACGTGCCCGCGGCACGCCAGAAATCTTTGTATAAGCGATAAGTCGCGAAATAAATTTTTAAAATTTTTGTGGCTTTTTAATATTCATTTCGGCTAACGTCATTCATGTCTGATAGTAGTAATATATTTTTCCTACTATTATTCCGCCGCGAAGATATCGAAAAGATATTATGGATTTAGTAAAATACGAATTTTTGACAGTATTGCAATCATATTTTGAATATCTTCGCAACATCAAGATATTCATATTAAGTCTAGACAGACAATGCCGCCATAACAACCTTGAGTTATGTTCCGGTATTAAAAGCTAGGTTCCAGTCCACCTTTAAAGTGCGGCAGCACATTGGTAACAACTTTGGTGTTGGAAATGTCCATAGGCGATGGTAACCGCTTTCCATCAAGTGGGCCGTCTGCCTGTTTGCTGATCTCCTGCAATAAAAAAAAATACAAATGTCCATAGACGATGGTAACCTGGTCGTCTGCCTATCTGCTGTACTCAGTAATCCCTATTAATATTATAAATGCGAAAGTAACTCTGTCTGTCTGTCTGTCTGTTCCGTTTTCACGTAAAAACTACTGGACCGGTTTGGCTGAAACTCAGTATATATATATTTTCGATGCCGAGAATGAACATAGGATACTTTTTATCCCGAAAAATGGGATATTTTCCGGGATAAAAATATATTTGTCTTTCTGTTTGTTATGCTTTTACGGGAAAAGTACTGGACCGATTTAGTTGAAATTCGGTATACATGTAACTTTAATATCGAGGGTGGACAAGGGATATCTTTTATTCCGGATAATGGGATAGATTTTGGGATAGATTTATGTAAAGGTTATCCCAAAAAGTGGGATAGGTTTTTTTTGTGATTCTCCATTATCGTCATCTTTATCCAATTTTTCCGAGATGTCCGAATTGTCCGAGTGGTCCAATTTGTCCGAGTTGACCGATTTGTCAGAGTTGTCTGATTTGTCCGATTTGTCCGAGTTGTCCGATTTGTCCAAATTGTCCGAGATGTCCGAATTGTCCGAGTTGTCCAATTTGTCCGAGTTGTTCGATTTGTCCGAGTTGTCCAATTTGTCCGATTAGTCCGAGTTGTCCGATTTGTCCAATTTGTCCGATTTGTCCAATGTTTCCGAGATGTCCGAATTGTCCGAGTTGTCCAATTTGTCCGAGTTGTTCGATTTGTCCGAGTTGTCCGATTTGTCCGAGTTGTCCGATTTGTCCAATTTTCCGATTTGTCCGAGTTGTCCGATTTGTCCAATTTATCCGAGATGTCCGAATTGTCCGAGTTATCTAATTTGTCAGAGTTGTTCGATTTGTCCGATCTGTCCGCTTTGTCCGATTTGTCCGAGTTGTCCAAGTTGTCTGAGTTGTCTGAGTTGTCCGAGTTGTCTGAGTTGTCCGAGTTGTTCAATTTATCCTCTTTGTCCGATTTGTCCGAGTTGTCCAAGTTGTCTGAGTTGTCCGAGTTGTCCGAGTTGTCCGAGTTGTCCGAGTTGTCTGAGTTGTCCGAGTTGTTCGATTTGTCCGAGTTGTCCGATTTGTCCTTTTTGTCCGATTTGTCCGTTTTGTCAGATTTGTCCATTTTGTCGGATTTGTTCTTTTTGTCCTTTTTGTCATTTATGTAATTGTCATAGACGGGGATTAGATAAATATAGCTAGGACGGTTTGAAATAAAGGTTAAAAGTCTTATCCAACCAATCATTTCTCAAGTTTATAGACATAAATATTCATCATCTATAAAAAATGCGATAGTAACTCGATATACCTTTCCGTTAAGTTTTCACGGAAAACTACTGGGAAAGGATCGGTTTTGCTATAATTTTGTTTAAATGTAGTTTTAATACCGAAATTGAACATAAATACTTTTCATGCCCGGAGATGGGATAGTTTGCGATATAAAATGAAATTAAATTTTCGAGTGCAAATATCACTAACATAAAAATTAAGTACAATGTAACCTGTATTAACAACTCCTGCTCTTTAAACAAGAAGCACACACTAGAGGTTGACCCGCGGCGTAGTTGCGGGGTAAACTCTAGTTATACATAAAAATTGGTTATATACTTATGACACATAATATATAAAATATAATAACAGCCAATAAATGTCCCACTGGTGGGCTCGGGCCTCCCATTACAGGGGAACGGACAATACACCCGCCACGCTTGTCTAAGGCGGCTTGGCAGGTTTAACACATCGGTTATCTCGATGTGCAAGTTGCATCACGATGTTTTCCTTCATCGCAACAATATGCACATTAGGTCAGAAAACTGCCTAAGTGGTGCGGGCCAGGATCGACCTTTGGGTTTGGGACGCGTGCGCTAGCCATTACGCTACCATGACTATTTATATTAGTTCACATAATATAAAGTAATAAAAATATATTGCTGTGGATTTTGCCCGCTTCTTCTCCTTTAAACACTAACAAAAAATATTTTGGAAGATGTGCTAATCTCGTGATTGTCAATAAATAATCTGTACGATTAAATTTCAAAATAAATACAGCCATTTTCGTTTTCATACTCGTATGAAGGTAAGCTCAAATATAAAGAATACATACATACATACATACATAACTTCACGCCAGTTCCCTTGCGGGGTAGGCACGAACAAAGAATAAAATAAAGAATACAATACTGTATTATCTAGCGCGGCGTATTTATAGACCACGTACTGATATCTTTTAAGCCCAGATTTAGACCTTGATTTTTAATTAAAATACTTCTGTAGCTTAATTAAACATTGTCGAGAAGCAATAACTATAATCGTTAAAACATCCAACTGTATTCGTTCTGTTCAATTGTCAGTCATAATTATATAATTCTTTATTTTACCGCTCAGGCTTTTTTTAAAGACATGATATATTATTGATATTGTTGCAACCTAGGCCCCGACAAAAACAAATTCCACGTAAAATTCTCTAAAAGCACATTTTATTACCTGTCGGCATTTGAACTAATTGTAATCCTTTTATGATCGTCTTCTTTTGTTCACTTATTTATTGGCATACGTTTCTAAGCTATTGTGGAGAACAGCCTATTGTCCTATTGTACTCGTTTACGGCTGCTTGCGGCTGCATCACTAGCCAGGTGTGCGGATTACGATTACTAGGAAATTGTATGGATGTTGCTGGGTGGGCACATTTGCGTTAGTTAAGTATAAAACGACGGCTTGATGGAGAGAGGGGGCAGTTGAGCTACGACTACGATACGGGTGTGACGTGTGTACATTCGGGAATCTAATAGTGACGACCTTCTGCATTACGTTTAGATTTGTTGTGTTCGGTCATATTTGTACCTGTATTATACGTGTTCGTATAGTTCTAATAAACTCTATAATAATTCTAACGGCATTTTAATTCGAGTCCCGCTAACTCGTAACAATATCTTAAATTCGAGAAAACTTTTTTATGTGCTCCAACCAATCTCGACTAATGATGTTAAAGCAAATGGTCTCGGAAGGAGCATGTTACCTAGAAAGTACGTATTCACATAGGATTCGAGTACAGGTTGGTTGTAGACATTGAGCAATACAGACTCCGGCATTGATGAGTTCCTCTCTTTGGAGGTGCGTATGACGAAAGTGGACGAAAAGTGCTTTATTCCTGTATGTGCTATGTCCTCCATATACCGAGTAACTACTACAGATCATCATTATAATATTTAAGAGCTTTGCTCTATTCAGTAGAGTCTTCATCAATCCTCTCTATTGGCCAGCTGTTTCACTTCTTTATACGACACGCAACAGTCATTAAACGCCTTCCTGACTTTCTATCCGTCTTATACTTTCCACTTTGCCTTCTACTACCTCACCGAGAAGGGTGTCGAGTAGTAGTAAATGTTCAAACATTCCTCCTCTCCTTGTCTCTATGGTTTTTATAGTACAGATATACCACAATAATTAAATAGTTCGAATAAAGTTTATTAATACAGGAAAGGAGAGAAAATACCAGCCGGCCGGTCTGTCATAAGAAGCGGCTAAATAACCCATAGTTAGGTGGTAGGACATTTACATGCCTGCTTGGCTACCACCCCGGGTCTAGAGTAAATAGCCATCACCTTGAGTTTCGTTCTGGCATTAGTCGCTAGGTTAGGTTTACTCCTTGGAGGTCAGCAGTATATTGCTGACACCTTTGGTGTTGCAAATGTTCATAGGGGACGGTGACCACTTTCTATCAGTTGAGACGTCAGCTTGTCTGCTGCAATCCAGCAATAAAAAAGTTAGCATACTATTTTCTTTCACAATAGGGAATTTGCATGTAATTCAAATAAGAGCGAATTTTTTATACGATGTTTATTTATTTATATTCAGTTTAACATTATTAATGTTATGCAACTTTTATTCCTCCTCATTACATGCCCATAATATATTAGTCTTCTTCCTCTCCATTTTTCAGTCACGCATGCAAAAGACCCCCTTATGTACTGATTTTTACCTTATACAATCTTACAACACTACACATCGATCTCAGCTGGAAGGGAGATGTTTTTAGTCTATCACTTAGTGCCTTAAAATTCGTACTCGTATATCATGACCGGTCAGCGTATATATCTGACTTTAATTTGAGTGGTATTAGACTATCACATGTCACACCGGTTAAGTGTTTCCACATTAGCCATATTACATTTATTCTTCTCTTTACATCGTTTCCTATATCACACTTTTATGATAACTCTATTACAGCGCAGGCTGTCCACCTTTGGAATGCGCTGCCTCTTACTGTCAGAGAGGTCATTAAAACATCGCCTACATTTAAAAACAAATCACTACGTTTTCTTAAATAATTATGCCTAATTTTTATACTATAGATTAATTAATTTATGTATATATATATCTCTTCAAAATGTGTTCGTATGTGTTTAATTTATAAAGTAATTTAAGTATGTGTATTTAATTTATAAAATACTAGAGTTTACCCCGCGGCTCCGCCGCGCGTCAATCTCTACTGCGTAACTCTTGTTTTAAGAGCAGGCGTTAATACAGGATATATTGTATTGTATTCTTATGTTGGTGCTATTTGCCCTCGGAAGATTTACTTCATTTTATATCGCAAACTATCCCTTCTACCGGGATGAATAGTATCTATGTCCATTTTCGGTATTCAGACAGACAGATCGAGTGAAAGTCGCATTTTTTTTAAAGATTATGACTTTTTATATCTATAAACTTGATAAATGATTGGTCCCCCATACAAACTTTAATACCCTATTTCAACCCGTTCTAGTTTTATTTATACAACTAAATATTGTGTAAACTACACAAACGACCAAAACTACCAAACGTACTAAAACTGCCGAAACTACCAAATCTACCAACCAAAACTACCAAATCCACCAACCAATACTACCGCAACTACGTAAACTACCACAATTACCAAATCTACCAATCAAAACTACCACAACTACCAAAACCACCACAACTAACAAAACTACCACAACTATCAAAACTACCACAACTACCAAACCTACCACAACTACCAAAACTACCACAACTACCAAAACTACCACAACTATCAAAACTACCGCAACTACCAAAACAACCGAATATACCAAATCGACAAACCAAAACTACCAAATCTACAAACCAAAACTACCACAACTATCAAAACTACCACAACTACCAAAATAACCGAATCTACCAACCAAAACTACCATAACTACCAAATCCACAAACCAAAACTACCACAACTACCTAAACTACCACAATTACCAAATCTACCAATCAAAACTACCACAATTACCAAATCTACCAACTAATACTACCACAACTATGAAAACTGCCACAACTACCAAAACTACCACAACTATCAAAACTACCAAAATAACCGAATCTACCAAATCTACCAACCAAAATTACCATAACTACCAAATCTACAAACCAAAACTACCACAACTACCACAACTACTACTACTACCACTACTACCGCAACTACCACTACTACCACTACTACCAAAACTACCACTACTACCAAAACTACCACAACTACCGAAACTACTAAATCTACAAACCAAAACTACCACAACTACCAAATATACAAAACAAAACTACCACAACTACCAAAACTACTACAGCTTCCAAAACTACCACAACTACCAAAACTACCATAACTACCACAACTACCAAAACAACCGAAACTACCAACATAAACTACCGAAAATAGCAAAACTACCAACCAAAACTACCACAACTACCAAAACTGCCAAACAAAACTACCAAAACTACCTAAACGACCAAATTGACCAAAATAAACAAAATGACGAAAATGGCAAACCACAAATAAAAAACCTATCCTAGTTTCCGGGATAAACTTTACATAAATCTATCCCAAAATCTATCCCAGTATCCGGGATGAAAAGTATCCCTTGGCCACCCTCGGTATTCAAATTACTTATGTACCGAGTATCAGCCAAATCGGTCTAATAGTCTTTCCATAAAAGGATAACAAATAGAGAGACAATTATACTTTTATCCCGGAAACTATCCCATTTTCCGGGATAAAAAGTATCCTATGTTCATTCTCGGCATCGAAAATATATATATATACTGAGTTTCAGCCAAATCGGTCCAGTAGTTTTTACGTGAAAACGGAACAGACATACAGACAGACAGAGAGACAGACAGAGAGACAGACAGAGAGACAGACAGAGAGACAGACAGAGAGACAGACAGAGAGACAGACAGAGAGACAGACAGAGAGACAGACAGAGAGACAGACAGACAGACAGATAGACAGACAGACAGACAGACAGACAGAGTTACTTTCGCATTTATAATATTAATAAGGATAGGGATGTAGTTTAAGTATGATTATTTAAGATCTACCTAATAATCTGTACCACCTACATCGCCAGATAAAGTTAAGTTATTCCTTATGATAGGTTGCCTGGAAGAGATTACTTTAAGCGATAAGGCCGCTTATTGTTTCTACCATGACAATATTGTAATTGAGCGTTTTGAAAATAGTATATTTGGTGAGTATTAAAGTGTTATCGATCTATCACTATACGATGTCTACACTTAAGTGGAATCAACTGACTAAAATTATTAAATGAAACACACATAAAAATATAACTTTTTTATTATTTTCTGTGACTGTTCACATTCGATGTTTCGTGCCGTAAAGGTACAACATCAACAACATCACATCGCAACAGATTGACCCTTTAAAATACGAGTTAGAAAATTCGCAAGTTTTGTTTATCCAGTGTTGCTGCGACGATTTATTACTGTAGTTTATGTACACATAATAGCTTATGAGAGGATTACTTTCAAAATATATATACCGCTTTTATAAAGCTCTAGTCTAGCTTCTAGCTCTAGTTATGACGCACGTTATAGTTTTCTATTTATGGCTTTGAAATTTAATCTCGCTTGACGTTCATATAAATGTACTCAGATACGATGTTATTGCGGCGTAGCTCGGTTTGAATAAAAACTTTTGAAATTGTATTTGAAAATTGCGTTGGGGATTTATTTACTCACATTTTAATTTTCGCCTTGTTTAGGATTTGGTATTCTGAATGGGGTCAGGGTAGAGTTAGGGATGAATTATGCTAAACCGTGGCGGGCGCGGGCCGTGTCCGATCCGAGCCCCGTACGGCTACATGTTCATATTACACCGAGTGTGCGCGGAGTCATTACACCGGCGCGGTGACTCGTTTACCGACGTAGTGTAAGTATTAATAAATGATGGATTTCTCGCTATCGGAGATGGCAGCTATTGCCATTGCCATTGATGAAGAAGAGGAATCAATAGCAAGAAGATACGTAAGAAAATGGGGCGTGCACCCTTTTTGAAGAAAGCGCCGTTATGATGCAGAAGTTTTTACCCTATGTAGAGATTTACCAGATGATGAAGACAAATTCTTTGGATATTTTAGAATGTCTAAGGAGAACTTTCAAATTTTACTACATAAGTTAATGCCTGCTCTTAAAAGACAAGGCAATATTTCAGTCACAATAAAACCTGAAGAAAGATTAGCAGTATGTCTCAGGTAAGAAAAGAATTTTTCGTCGTCCATTATGACTCAAAAATACGTGGTTCCTCCCTAAACTTTCGTCGCTCATTGCTCGGACACGCCACGGAAGCTAGTTCATGTTGCAACGAGTCGACAAGGGCACGAGGTGGAACCGTGCGTCGTCGGGGCACGCCCGGGCCTCGTCCGGGACGCGGACGCCGCACGGTATAGCATTATTCATCTTTTAGTAGTTGTCGTGGTGCAGCGGTTATCGCGCCTTCGGATAATTCCATTGTTGTGGGTTCGAATCTTGGTGGGGAAGCATATGCCGCTTAGGTAGCTTTCATCATCATAAGTTCCAATTTCGTCAACATTACGATTAACTAAGATTAACCTTATTTACGATTAAGATTTAAGATTAACCGTAATGTTAATGAAGCGAGGAGGCCGGTTTGCAGCGACTAGCTTTTCGACGACAAAACTGTCTGTCTTTCCCGGTACTTTTAACCTGGGTGTCTTCGAATCCTCTGTGAATAGATGCCTAGGTAAGCATGCTCCGTCCTAGACCATATTTTCGCCCCACATAGGGCGAGATCGTGATCAAACGCAAACCTATACTACAATAAAAAAGCAACTTAAACATTGAGACTTAAATTGAAAGGGACAATTAGATTATAAGTTACTATCTATGGCTACCGTTTCGTGCGCACTGTATTTAGATTTCTAAACTATGTAAGATGTTGAAATGAAACCTAGACGAAAATCGAAGAAGAAATTTTAACGTTTTAAATCCTTATATTTTCATTGTAGTAGGGAAGCCCAAGATGCTAAATGTGAAATTACTCGAGCGTCGCGGGGACCTTTTGGATTGTGAAGATTAGATGCTAAAAAGAAAAAAAGGTTATATAATGTAGCCCTTTCACCGGTGGGGGGAGCGTGTACAGGTTTTAACAAAAAAGAGACACAGAAATACTCAAGCGCATCAGATATTCAAAAGGTATGTTATGTAAACCCTAAAGGAACTCCTATTCAAAAGACTGACGTTTTGGATGCGACCAAAGGTTATGGCTGATTTTTGAAAATACAAAAAAAAAAAGTTAAAACATTGAAATACTCGAGCGCGTCAGATTAATATACAGACGATTCAGCTTGATGTTCTTGTCGTGTTGGCCCATAATCTGACAATTATGTGGAAGAATTTCCTTATCTGACGGTTTGAAAAAGAAATGACGAATAAAAAATATCCCGATCCTATATGAAGGATTCATATATGGTGAGGGTACATAATAGGGTGCAAGGTTTCTCCTCTTATGTTATTCTGCCACGCTCGAGTAAATCCCAAAATCCCCGCTTGGCCTCCCCTACTATTGTAATCTGTTTCGGAGTTTACTTGAGACAAACTTTTCAACATACTTAGGTAACATTTGTGAAAACGGTCATTTTTGGTTACGCCTATGAATGAAAATAAGTTTTTATTTAAATTTTATTATTTATTCAATTCTATTAGTATACATCGTTTTTTGCGTGGTCGCCGTGCACCCTAATCGGCTAGATAGAGGCTTATGCGATGTAGGCGTCACTGGGGTACGGACAGTACGGTAGGAGAAATATTTTGAATTCGCTTAGTAGGTAATTAAACTCAACAAAAAATAAAGACGTAAAGTTTGTGACGTTGTAGGGCGTAATCTCTGGCTCTACTAAACCGATTTTGAAAATTCTTTCACCAGTGGAAGGCTACATTATTCCTGAGTGACAAAGGGTATATTTGATTGTGATTAATAATAAGTATTTTTTAATTTTTTTTCTGATGCCCAGCGAAGTGGGCACGGCTCAGCTAATTGATTATATAGTAATAGCATATAAGGCTATATAACGTATCACCGATGACGTCATACGAAGCCAGTCGGTAGCTAATTTTAGGGTCTCCGGATTTGGAGTTTCTTATACATTATGTAATAATACATAATACTGTGTAGATATTGGCCACGTTAAGATGGATTTAACAAAAAGAAGCTATCTTTTTCTATCGCATGATACCTTCGTAAGTGTGAAGAGTGCAGCTAAGTGTACGAATTTTAAGGGTACATCTATGAATTCTATGATATATTTGATCTGAGTATACAACGGACAACTCTAGATCCGATCCCATCTAGACCATAGTAAATAACGGAAATTTAGTTTTGCGAAATTTGGTAACGCGTTGTCAACGCCCTTGATGTTGCAAACGTCCATAGGTGGCGGTGACCTGTTTCCGTCAGTTCTGCCTGTTCGCTAGCTATCGGCAGTAAAAAAAAAATACTATGCCGGGAATTGAACCCGGAACCTCTGCGTTCCAGACCGGCCAAGGCTTAGCTTACTCAACCAAAGAGGCCATCAAACACTTAAATACTTATGAAGTATATTTTAAGATGATATTTTAAAAAGTGAGATGATAGTAGGTTATTTTAATATCTGGTCTTTTATAATTTTGTATATTGTTCTACGAATTAAGGTAAAGTGTATCAAATATCTCATCATGAGGTTTCGTGGAATAATAATGATTACCTTTCAAAACACGTTGAAGATAATTTTACATCATAATTATAATATACTCCTGATACCACGTTCCGTCCATGCTGAAAGAAACGTGTGCGTTGCTCGATCATTTCCAGAAAATATTCTTAATTATATTCCTCATATTATTTCATGATTCTCATGAAAATTATGACATCGAAATCGCCAATTAGAAACCTCAGTTTATGATTGATGAAAGTTCAAAAAATATGTTTTTCATTTGTCATAGTCGGAAAGTACGCTTGAAGTTACCTGATCACAGAGATCAAAACAGTACTTTTTGTCCCTGGGAAACGATTTTCCCTGCTGTCACAAAATTAAAAACTGCGAGCCATGTCCGAACTTTTTATACAGCCACTGTTGAATCGCGGCGTAAAATTGTAATAAAAAAATATCAACAATTTTATAACATGTTTTTATTGCTACTTATAATTTGCTTTTCATTAAATTATTACTAACTAATTACTAATTAAATACATACATACGTAACTTCACGCTAGTTCCCTTGCGGGGTAGGCACGAACAACAGAGCGCCATTCAGGCTTATTCTTACACCCCTCACTTCCTTCTTTGACATTCATAACTCTTGTCATGCACGCTCGTCTGTTCTTAAGGCTCCTGACATCAACTTCTGCTAGTACACGATCAATTTGATCATGGAAGGTGTGTCGTGGCCTTCCACGACTTCTGCATCCATCCACTAGCTAAATAATTACTACTAATCAGTTTTCATTTTATTTCCTTACATTCGAAATGCAAAAGCTGGGCGTTTACCTCTGGCGAAAGACCTATTTAGTAATTGGAACTATTAGCGCCCTCGTTACTTCCTGTTCCAAATCATCGCATGCCAAAATAGGTCACTTTCATCCCTTGTGTGACAATCTACTATTAAATAATAACACGTTGATGGAAGGTTTTCAATAAAGGTTTCACTGGTGGCGCCAACTATGTTTGCGTTGTAATCCCTTAGTACTCTTCCATGGTGGTCACAGAGAGACACTTCAATTTTGTTGATATTAGGTATACGTTTATTACGTGTTGACAGCGAGGAAAAACAATGAGGAAACTTAACCTGTACGTCGAGATATGAAATTACTTATGTACATGTGAAACAAGCGTGGCGGTATAGTATGTTTATCCTTACTATAGGCATAAAGGAAAATAAAGAAAAAATAGACTAGTCGAACCGGCTGTAAAACACTGTTCAATGTTGAAAGTGCCTTAGGGTTTGAATCAGTACCGGGCCTAGCTGCTTCGGTAAATATCTATACCAGATCGCGAGGCGAGAGCCGACCCCGGACTGTCACGAATGCGGCGCACCACTTGACACGGCGCGCCATACGCTGGAAGAATGTGCCGCATGGAGACCCCAACGGCATGATCGGTAGGGACCTCTCGCTGTGGAGCGTGGTCGACCAGATGCTACACAACGAGTCTAATTGGCTAGTGGTGGCCTCCGGGACAGGGATGAGCAGGCGGACCTCTGTCGGAGACGGCGAACAGGAGTTTGCAAGCGGCGCTTCGCTTATCTACACCCGATAACGTAGTGGGACTGGGGGGTCGGAGGACCCTCCTGGCGAGCCACACCCAGCGTCGTGGGGTGTTCTAGTCCCAAGGAGAACCCTCCTTGTCGGCTTGCATCGAGGTGTCACGGCAGTCATACCCATGATTACTCCATCATGATGCGGAGGGACGCTGGAAGGCTTAGTGGATTGTCTGGTGGTCGGTGGCTGGTGGATTGCAAGCTCTAATATGAAGTTTGTGTGCAACACCGGCAGCTGGGAGTCCCACATACTCCTTTGGTGGCCTTTCGCGGGGCCTGAGGATATGCGAAAATGCATGCCCCCAGCGCTAACAAAAAAAAAGGGATTAAATCAGTGTTATCGGATTCGACTTAGGACAAGATTGTAAAGACAAATATTGTAAGTAGTTTTAAAAGGAGAGGAATACGCTTTCATACGCTATTGGACCCAGATTGCTAAAATATGAGTGATTTTCAGCTTTCTTTTTATTATGTCGATGTTTTTTTTTATAATTAATTGTAGTCGGTTTTTATAATTTTGAATGAATTTAATCGTGTGGTGTAATGTTTTCATATTATTAATTGTTGAAATTCATTCTCATGAATAGACTATGATAGACTATGACTTATTTTATTTGTGACCTTTCCAAGACCTTAGTTTCAAATTCACAACGATTCTAAAGAAGTTTCACTTAAATCCCCACGAGCTTGCTAAAAATGAGTTGCAATAATTGTAAGAGACAAATCAAAAGTTGCCACCTAAACTAACTAAACATAATATTGTGCATTTTTGTGCCAGCTACCTATATCATTATATTTTTATCGCTCTTTTTACATAATATTTTTTTTTATTGCATGAGTTCAGCAGACAGGCAGAAGGGCCACTGGATGGAAAGCGGTTACCATCGCATATGGACAATTGTAACACCAAAGGTGTTACAAATGCGCTGCTGCTCTCTTAAGGGAGACTGGAACCTGGTCACTAATGCCGGAACACAAATCAAGGTTGTTATGGTGGCATACTCTAGATCAGGGGTGGTAGCCATCCAATCGAGCAGTAATCCTACCATCTGGCTGTGGGTTCTTTTGTCGCCTCTTAGGACAGCACGCCCGGCCGCAGGAAATTGTATTCTTTCTCCGTTCCTGCACGGATTAACCTTTATATAGTATAAAACAAAGTCGCTTTTCGTTTCTGTCTGGCTATATATCTGTATAGCTTCTAAATCCCACATCGGATTTTAAGCAGTTTTCATCATCAGTTAGAGAATTTGTCACTGAAGGTTTATTTATATATTATTAGCTTCTGCTCGCGACTTCGTCCGCGTATACTAGTAAAAAAAAAGAAGTAAGTTAACCCCCCCCCCCCCCCCGATTTCTGAAACATTCTTCATTGATGCTCCGCTTCTATTGAACTTAACGTGATGATATATAGCCTTCCTCGATAAATGGGCTATCTAACACTGAAATAATTTTTCAAATCAGACCAGTAGTTCTAGAGATTAGCGCGTTCAAGCTAACAAATAAACAAATTCTTCAGCTTTATATATTAGTATAAGATATAAAAAACCTAATTAAGTTTTTATTTAAGTATAAAAATACAATATTTTGCAACCGAGTCTTAAGAAAATAAATTTACATAACTTACGTAGGCTAATAAACCAAAGAGAAACTCAACGATGATATACTAGAGAATTTCGTCGCTAGCTTGTTTCTAAGGATAAAAATTCTCCTACACTGAAAAAAATCGTCTATAATAGAAATTGGCATATTTAATTTTTAACGTAATATGTGTACTTGTATGACGTGTAGAAGAATTCTGATTATGTGTATTTTATTATTAACCTCCAAATAGAATCGTTGTGATAAGAAAGTGTTGTTTTCTAATGTACTAATAACAATTATCTTATCAATTATTGTCTAATTAATCATAGAGTTGACACACTTATAACTTCTATACATGCATAGATGTTAAATATTATAATAGTAGCAATATATTTTACAGTTTTAAACCGCTTTTAAACATCACGTTTTCTACAGCATGCATCCTACACGTTTATCCAATTTCGTCGGTCATTTTGAAATGTTTGTAGGAAGATCTACCTTTGTTTGATCGAGCTTTATTTGACAATATTTGATGCGTTCATTGAGCTATCAACCAAGACAAATATGTTCAGAGGATTTGTAACGGTCTGATAGTTTTAAATTTCACGAGAAAAACGGATGATTGTTTTAATGCTACGTTTACATTCAGCCATTCCTGCTGCTTATCACGCTGCGGTTAATGATCAAATACTTCTGTGGTAACGTAGCAGACAATGAGTATTTATTTATATGCTGCTCCTATACTCATTTCGCACATGACTGAGCAATGAGAAACGTCAATTTAGTTGTTCTTAATCTAATTATCTGAGTTTTTTGAATAGTTATATCACAGAGTAGCTGTTAAATCGCCAAGCGTACAGCGACTAGGAAACGTAAATTTAAAAGTTTCTATTCAAAATATGTTCCACGGGAAAACATTTTTTGTAGGGCATACATGTAAGTCAAAATGTAAATCTACTTCCTATTCTCTGTATACCGTTTCGCATCGCGTTAAATGTTGTCAAGTGCAAGGCAGTCTTGGATTAAGCGTGTTAAGTGTTCATTCTTAAAGTCGTGAGAAAATACTAATTGATGAGAGACAAGAGCAGTATCTATACTAATATTATAATGAGGAAAGGTTTGTATTTTTGTATGTTTGTAATTAATAAACTTAAAAACTACTGGACCAATTTCAAAAATTCTTTCATCATTAGAATGCTACATTATCCCAGATTAATATAGGGTATGGAATCGGGTTCTAGATTTTTATTTATTCAGGGCAGGACAACGTCTGCCGGAACTGCTAGTACAATATACACAAGGAATCGGGCTTGCTTTGTTAGTTCTTTGCCTATCTCTTGAAAACCTACAACGAGGGGAGCGTAGGACAGTGGCAGTAGAGTTTTATATTTATAATGAAAACTAGGGGTTATGCTTTATTTTCAACAAATTCTTTAGTGTAAAACCGCCCTATGCAAGACTAGAGTGGTGCAATCTAAAATCGCATTACATTCAGTCCTCGAGTGGACAGTTACGGACCTGTAGCTACAAATTTAATAGAGAACGCTTTGAGGCAAGGTTGACCTTTTAAACTCTTTCTTAAGGAACCTTTGATCTTTGGCTGGGGTTTCTTCATTTGTGATATTTAAAACCAGTCTAGTAAATGACAAACGTACTCTGCGGTACCAGTTTGTGAATTTCTATTAAATATTTGTTCTCGCTTCTTTTATTATTGAAGCCTCATTGAAATTTCGAGAACCGTTATGTCCTTTTTGGGTATTACGAAATTAGGCAAACTTTTCTCTTGATATATTGATTTTATGGATTAAGGCGTATTATTTGACACAACAATATAATATATGAATATTATAAGTGGCCGTGTCGGAAAAAAAATATATTTTTGCGTAATAAAATGTTTCTTACCTCAATAGTTCTAGAGATGATTAGCTGTGATTATCTCAGAATAGACAAAGTGAAGAAAGACTTCAAGTGTTCCCTTTAACCGTTTATATCCGTGCAGGAACGGAGAAAGAATACAACTTCCTGCGACCTGGCGGCCTGTCGTAAGAGACGATAAAAGAACTCCCAGCCAGTTGGTAGGCTATTTGCCCTATTGGATGGCTACCACCCCTGGTCTAGAGTATGCCGCCATAACAGCCTTGAGTGGTGTTCTGCCATTAGTGACCAGGTTCCAGTCTTCCTTAAGAGAACAACAGCGCATTTGTAGCACCTTTTGGTGTTGCAAATGGTCATAGGCGGTGGTAACCTCTTTCCATCAAGTGGGCCGTCTGCCTGTCTGCTGAACTCCTGCAATAAAAAATATATAAAAAACCTTTAGGCGGACACTTAAAAAATATTTTTTCGTAGAGAAGTTATCTCGTCGCTTTTTCTTCTTGAACAGCTAATAAAATGGTTTTCTGAGCGATAATAAAATCCAATTTTTTTATAAGTAATCTGTATGATCCTATTTTTAAATGAAATATTTTCGTTTGGCCAATATTAAAATGGACTCAATGGTTACAAAAAATAGGATATGCACATAAGGTGATGTGCGCTAATCATTAATTTTAAGCTTTGTTAATATACAATGAGATAACGCACTGTTATGGTTGCAACCGGTTGCTGTTTTTCTCGGGTCGTTTCGAAGCACTTTTTAACCTTGGACTGAACTTGACGCGACTCCTACGCTCGAGCCTGTCCTTGTTTATTAATTATAATTCCTGGGTTCAGCCCGATCATTATTTACCTCCTTGTCACTTTATATTTACATGTATGTAATAGTAGGACACCGTAATAATCTCAGTCTCGTTGCCCGCGCGCATGCCTCTATGAGTCAGCGGTAGGTATTCTGCGCACAATGCCGATTGCCGTCCGAACAGTCCAGTCGTGTCGCGGCATACTTAGGAGACATACATGTCACTTAATGTACTCGCATTCTCGTAATATTGTCCGAGCTTTAAACTTTTATCGGTATACAATTGTTAATTTAAACGTAAATTTCGAGGGCATTGTTTAGTTACGTTTGAGATGACTGCGGTGAAGAAGGCGATGGCAATGCGCCAGCTGGATTCGATGTTCGGGAACATGAGTCTGGATGAGGAGGGTCGACATTCCCCAATCGTGAGTTCGGTAATAGAGCATGACCCGCGTTGCGACGTGCACGGTCGTTGCGGCACTCCATATCGGTCCTCGCTTTACCTTCACAGCAGAGAATCCACACCAGGATCTTTCAGAGATGCACCTTCGCCAATGAATGGTCTCATAATCAGGTCCGTATGTGTTTTCAATTAATATTCGTAAAATATAATTATGCGCGATGACTAATTAATGGTATGATGAAACAGACGGCGGGATACGATCAAGTCGGGATCTCCAGCGCGGGAGATGGAGCATCCCTCGTCCTTCCCAAGTCTCCTCCGACGCGACCGTCACAGTCCATCAGTGACGCCCCCTCGCAGAGAGACGCCGAGCCCAACACACAGATACAGCACAAAGAGACATTCAATGGGATCCTTCCCTAATTTGAGTCGGAGCAATATAGTCAATTACAACAGACGGGATTCCTTATCAAGTAACGGCGTCAGGGATATGAAGCGGGATTATGTGGGGTCAACGAACTCCCTGACAAGAAAAGGCAAGGATTATGTCGGATCTACAAATTCCTTATCGAGAAAGAGCTCCATTGAAACGAAAAAATCCTCTACAGACTCTTTAGACTTCTGGCACACGACTTGGGAGTCTGACAAAACAAATTCTGCGTCGTCTCTCGCTCAAGACGACAGGGTTTCTTTTGGACATTTTAAGGTAATTATTTGTATCACTTCCTGTTTTAATGCCAGTTTGTATTCGTTTCTGCGATTATCGCAGCGTCTAATATAAAATTTTATTCTTCCAAAATGATTGATTGCGGATTATTTGACTAGTCTTGTAAAGTATACTATACATGGATTTTAACTTAATGCTATTTAATAACATCAATAACTAAAACATATCAATATTTTAGTTTGTATCTCTTATATCTCTTAGTTTCGATCGAGCTGTACCGTAAAAAGCTACATTTCTTTGTGTTATGATACAATTAAATTCTTATAAACGGATGAGGTTCAAGCAATTCCGTCAAGCGGCTTTCGAGCGTGAATAATTGTATTATGCATATATCAAAGAACTAACACTCTTACGTACCGATGTTTTTAAAGAAATGTAGTTTATTGTATACAGATTTATTCAATATGGTCACGGTATATATAGGGTTAAAAAAATGCATCGAATATGCAATTTTGTAACAGTGCTTAATCCTTATTTTTTATAATAGCAGAGTAATTACGTTTAACTTTTACAATAAGTTTCTAAAAATTATTAATTTGGTGGTAGGACATTTGCCCGACTGGATGGCTACCATCCCTGGTCTAGAGTATGCTGCCATAACAACTTTGAGTTGTATTCCGGCATTAGTGGCTAGGTTCCAGTCTCCCTTAAGAGAGCAGCAGCGCACTTGTAGCATCTTTGGTGTTGCAAATGTCCATAGGCGATGGTAACCGTTTTCCATCAAGTGGGCCGTCTGCCTGTCTGCTGAACTCCTGCAATGACAAAAAAAATTTTAAAATAATTGATTGGATCGTAATATATTACATATAAATGATGCAAATATTAGCAATAACACATTGCGAAGCGAATTTAAATTTGTGATTTCAAAAAAAATCTAATTCATTTTTCACTATTCGATTGAATGGTTTCTATACAAATACACATTTATTTTTATTGTTAAACAATGATCGACCTTACAACTATGGTTTATTTTGACACCGATTTTGTACATTACTCTTCAAGTTGCCGCGAAAAATGAAATCATTTTATCGGAGAACTTAATTTGAATAAAATCTATATATTCTGCACTGTACTGACTGAAATTCTCTATTTATTCTTTTCTATAGATCTGTATTTCATATCAGTTAGTAAAAAAGTAAATATATATATATATATATATATATATATATATATATATATATATATCTATATATATATATATCCATATCTAAAAAGTGTTTAATAAAAAATAAAAAAACCGACTTCAAAAACTAAAAAGTATATAGTAACTTATTTCTATAGCTATTATTATTAATATATATTATCTAAAACATCTTAAAGTCGGTGCTTAGTAATTTTCAAAAAAATATAGTAATTTTTATGTTTTTCTTTGCACTGACTTCAAGATGTTTTAGATAATATATATTAATAATAATAGCTTTAGAAATAAGTTATTTTATACTTTTTAGTTTTTGAAGTCGGTTTTTTTAAACGAAGTTTTTTATTTTATTTGTTACTTTTCAGTGTCTAGCTATGTATGGGTAGACCTACGAAAGGTGCCGCGCTCCTTAAAAAATATAGGTCCCAAGAAACGGGAACAAAAAAATGTTTGTAAAATGAAAACTACCGGGCCAAACTATGTTAAATTTTTAGGGGACCAAATGGCAACCATTCCGCATCAAACTAAACAAGAATCACGCAAATCGGATCATAAATCTCAGCGTAATCGGTGTACATATGGAACGGAATGGAAAAATTTTCATAAAAAATGTTCATAAAATGAAAACTACTGGGCCAAACTATGTGAAATTTTTAGGGGACCAAATGGCAGCTATTCCGCGTCGAACAAAAAAAGAATCACGTAAATCGGATCATAAATATCGGAGTAATCGGTGAACATACGTAAAAAAAAGATCCCGACGAATTGAGAACCGCCTCCTTTTTTTGAAGTCGGTTAAAAAAAATATGTCCATAGCATACACCATTTTAAGACACATGTAATAATAACATGCTTATTTTAGTGTGTTTATTACATCACAATTTTATTAGAAATAATATTTCTTCGCCTGTTCTTGGATGTAGATAGGACGTAATGGTTTCGCGAAGTTCGCTGTGACCTATACGACCATAAATGGATATGACGCCAACTGCCACTGACTCTCGTTTTAAGGCGTTATGTATATATGTTCGCTTAAATCTATAGATGTTTGATACAACTTTCACAATTTTGATTATATGGTTATATCAATAAATATTGAAATAAAAAAACACCCAAATTTCAATAGAGAAGATGGTTGGCAAGTACCACCTGTCTGGGATCCAATCATCAAAACTATTAAGACCCAAACCCAGCAAAACCCAAACCAACTTGACTGACAATTACTTTTATTTTTCCTTCCACCCATTTTAATATTGTATAAAGTTATTAAGAGCTAGGCATGTTTGCTGAAGAGTTTCTTGCGCCGCTTCTTCTCTTCAAGCCATAACATGTTGCGAAGCGGTAGTAAATTAGATTAGGCTCCCATAGAGTAAATAATAACCATAAACAAAATTAAAATTAAATAATTAAAATTAACAAGTTGGCGGTAGGCTAAATAAAACTTTAACAATACTCGTTGACACTTGACATCTTTGTCTTCCGTGATCACGGCCACTTAAAAGTGGCCGGAACGTCGGAAAAACCAAAATCAAATAAAATTACCGCGCTTAAAACCGTTAAAACGTAGTTTTATTTTTTTATTATATATCAATAAAGTCCAATAATTAATCTGTGATCTAAAAATTAAAGTGCCAAAATTTAATCGAAATTGCTATTTATAAGATGCCTAGTAATATATTTTTTTTCTGGCAATCTGGTTTGTTACCAATGGGTTCTGAAAAGGCTCAAAGATATCTAGTAGAAATATTAAGGAATAGCTTCTGCCCGCGACTTTGTCCGCGTGGAATAGTAAAAAAAAGCAAATCGTGTATATTTCATAGCAATATCTTGTAGCCTTAAGAAGATATGAATATATAGTCCAAGTGCCGTGCTAGCTAGGCAGGCATAGCTGGTCTAAAATATTTCTTGAATCTAGATCCTAAAAGAACTTTAATATAATTGATTCTACTTGCAGTAAAAGCTCCATATCCGCGGGGCATGTGTTCTGTAAATTTGCGGTTAATACAAAAACCTTGAATATAGAATGGTAATGTAATGGGAGTATAGAAGGGTACCTTCCAAGATTCCAATATGTATCAATTTTATTATTGTCTATATAAATTATCATTGAATATGAAGACTGTTAGTAAATCCTCTGTTGTTATAGCATCATAAATAGATGAGGCCTCACAAAATATTAAAATAAATTCAATTTTATAAGGGTCATAATTTTAATTGTGGATTTTCTGGTTGAATGACGCGCTAAAGGCTGATAAGCCAGCAAGTGGCGAGTATAACGCCAAGAATTTTGGAGGATTGAGTTATTAATTCAGAATAGTTACTTTTTTGCCGACTCCTGGATATTAGTTTCCAATTCTGACTTGTGTGAACCATTATAAATGTAACTTTAACTCGCGGTCCACTGCAATGTTTATCAGGTCCTTAACAAACCACAATCTATATATGTTTTATTTGAGAAGACGTTAGTATGTCTCGACTCGTGTAATAAACGGTTCTAAATTGACACTAAAACACGCTATTTTTCGATGTTATTATTGACTATGCAAGGTGAAACTGTGTGTTAAGGAGGTTTTGATGTCACATAGCTTCGTTAAAGGATTTTAACAATAGTCTCATATGTACATAAGACCGTGGTAATCCCATCCTACATGCGTGACCCTTCATGTTAGATCTTTAAGTCTTCATCATATCTAGACAAGAGCTCTCGTAAAAAAAAAATCTCTTTGTGTTGATAGGTGGAACTGTTTTCACCTGTAAAAACCAAACATTGTATAATCTACTATAAAGTGAACTTAAAAGGACATTCATAAGATGCCAAAAAGTAAGGTTCAGGAGGTTCACCTGATGGCTTTGCTAAGTAGACAAAAGGAGCTGTACAGATTTTGAGTAGTCAAAGAATCTCTAAAAGAGTTTAGGCAATCGAATCATACATTAGGATAATTCGATTGTGACATTATCAAAAAGGCTATTTATTGCTTTGTATAAATGCTATATGGCTATGTTTGTCCTAACAGATACATTTGAACAGACAAAGATACCCATATTCATTAGTATGAATACACAATACTTGTTTATTGATCTAAAATTATAACATCAATGGACGTCATTCATATTATGTGTAAATGCAAAGAGCTGACCTAAATGGTAAATTCATATTCCTTGAATTAGCGTCGTTGACTCAATGACTTTCGATCATCGGCAGCTGGGTATCTCGTAAATGCATGTTGACCCGAGACAGTCTCGTCGGTAAATCAGACAATAAAGTTCAATTGGTTGTCGGGAGAAACGATAACGGCAGATGATTCAGTTAAAACTACGGTGTCTGTTTTGTGCCTATACATTCGGTCGATTGTGTCAATGTTTACAATTGTACATTACTTAGCCACGGGATTTTTGGCACAAACTCTGACTCATACGATGTAGTCATAAGTTCCTGCGTAGTTGATTGTTTATCATTTATTATACGACTATATATATTTAATGCATTAAAGACTACTTAACGTTTTTCATAAAACTCAACATCGCTATAGTTATATTTCTTTTCAAATACTCGAACAAAAGCATTATGGGCTTAATTCTCAAATTCGAAGACTAGATTTCTTGTAGCTTTGTTCACTACTGTAAATAAGTCATTTTATTTATATTAGTTTTTTTCTTCTTTGTTTATTGTTGGTGATCCGGACTTACTGTTATAATTCTGCGTGCTGAAATCTGTTTCGTATAACAAATAAATAGATAATACCCAAGCAAAAACTGTTACGATTAATGTGATTTCTCGATTCTCTTACGTTGACTGTCTTTATTGTTTCATTGACATTCTTCGACGTGGATTTATTTGCTTACTTTCTTCCATTCGTACTCTACATGAGTTAGTTGTTAACGTCCATATTTGCTGCATTGTTTTTTTTCTTATAATAAGATCGAGGACATACAAGATAACACAAAGATTTTCAATTTGTATCTTTTATTACTGTTTCATCTATTATGAATATTATTGTAATTACGTTAATTCGCTTCATTATACGCATATTGTAACTAAAACAATTGGATACATCGGTCTTGTGTGTTCACCTGTTATAACGAGTCATATTAGTAAATCAGTATATATACCAAAAACAATCGTGAGAAGGTATCAATTGCTGAACAGAGATGTTAAAAAGGGGTGCTTCATTATAATGTGTAATTGTGAAACTACGTTTCGCTGTATCACATTCCTTGCGTCTCATTTGTCATCCGGTTCGTTGGTCCAAAAGTTTCAATCAACAGTTTTTGCTGGTCTCGATCAAGTGAGAAACTATCAAGTTCGTGGTCGGCTGACTTTATATTACGTTTTCACATGTAGGTTGAAATTGAGTTTATGATGAGTCTTATCCAATTCAAACTTGTTTATTATTGTGCTATATACATATATGGTGCAGCCTTGTAGTCGCTGCTCGCTAATATGGCGACTAATTGAATGTTAAGTTTTCCTATGTTATTCGAAGATCAATGTGGGTGGAAACGTGAACAATAAATTTATTATCTATTGCGGCTACTTTATTAATATAGTACTTCGTAACTAATCAAACATTACGAAATGCTTTTTTCTGTTACGCCATGCTTTTTAATAAGTAGTCGGGCGTAAGAAAGAAGCGAAAGTTGCATGCGCGCGTGATGAATTATACGCTCTTTCTAAAATCTTGCGTTTTTAAAACACAATGGCGATGGTGTCGTAATTAATGACTTACATGTTCTACATTAGTTCTTAATTGATTCTTTAAGATACATAAGAAATATGTGTGATACATTATATATAAAATTTCCTTTTGGACGACATTCAACTATATTTGTTTTGTATGTTTGATTATTGGAATTGTTGGGTTCGTATTGATAACTTTTATGCTAATATACGATAACGATGTGCATAAGTTAATATTGATATTTGAGCGCTTGTGCTTCTCCGGGAGATATCTGTGGGCACTCTGATTACGAGCAATATCCGAGTTGGACGCGTTGACCGCACACGGGCTACCCCTTTCACTTGTATTCGCACCGAGCGAATCGAGCGAAACGCGAATGCGCCTTTCTCTGTATGTTTGTCTCTGTCTATCGCGCGGCTATGGCTGCGGTCGGTGGTGCAACACACCTGTGGTGGGCCGGCGCGCACGCCGCTCGCCGCCCGTGACACCAGTAGCGCAGTTTCCTCGACTACATCCGCACGGAACCGACACCGCCGCGCTCGGATGATCTATCGCGATCTGACATGAAGTCCAAACCGGCACAATACTTAGACGCGTCGTTCAGACCGTGGCCACCGCTTTCCCGACAAGTACAACCTAATTTTTATTTCCGACCACCGGACCCAATGGATGTGAGGAACTTTAAGACATCATCATCGAAGGGTTCTTCATATTCAGATTTTTCTGGAATGAGTGCGTACAGCAATAAGTCGAGGGACTATTATTTTCTCTCTCCGAGTTATCGTTCGGCGGGTGCGCCGACACCGGGCAACCACGCAGAGGTGTATACCGGACGAGAGAGGCCTCGGCAGTTGAGGAATCCAAATCCTTCGCCAACCGCGTGCCCCTGCAGCCGCTCTCGCTCCCTAGAAGACATGCGCGCTGAGGTCGTCACCGAATGGGAAGATGATGACGAAAATGGCAATCGAATCGTTGCACCTGCCACAAAATTTAACCGCAGTGCATACAAAGGAAGCAATTCAGCTATCCAAAAGCAAGGATTTCTCACTCGCCATTCAATGGAAAATCTTGTTGATAGAGCTCCACAGTTGCTAGCACCTAAACGGATCTCTGCTTTTCAGGTAATTGAACTTACTTTCTACCGAGACAGTCGACTCATTGTGAGTAGCCTGCATTAAAATATATCGTATGTTTATACTCCATGACGATATACCTAGAATTGATAAAAACACATCACTGAATTGAATACAACAAACAGACTTTCTCAAGCAAAAATCGTCTCGATGATGCTGAGCGACTTGAATAATTTATGTGTGGCGCTGGCGAATAAATCTCCCTGGTCATAAAATATATGACATGTCATGGTGTATAAAATGCATTCGTGTTAGGCATGGTGTACGTGTTTCGTGTTAACTATGAGTGGCGAGCATCGAAGCTGAGTTGGACGTCGTTCAGCTTCGTTGAACCGCAACACACCGTCCTGCGTGTAACGGATGTTCAATACAACATTTTTTTTTACAAATGCACAAATGCGAACTGTTTTTTATTCCTCTTGTACTTGTAGTATTGCGAATTTAGGTTTGCGGGCAATACGGGCGTTTTTTGCCCCACTACCTATCATAATATATTGTGCAACGCGAGTGTGAACTCTATTGTGGAATTGTTACTATAGTTTTTATCGTGTTTCTAAACAGCAACCGATTATGTAAGAGATAGCAGATTTTATTTTTTGAACTAGCCAACTTTTCACACACGTCTTTATGCATAAAAACTTCAATTGAAATTAAAATTTTACTCCTTGTTCTTTATAAAATATCATCTCGTGCGTATCATGCACTAATTACTACTAAACGGAAGATTTTGGACGGTTTTAATAAAAATACTTTTAAAATGTAAATGGAATTTTGTATAAAAAATCTCATTTGTTCAGAATTAATTCTAGTATTTTGAAAATCATTTTTTATTTTGTCTTCGCATAAAAATAATTTTAGTCGTACCTACGTTAAATCACGAATCTGACGACGAATATTATTTCATCAATATATTATCGCGTTAGTCGAAAAGCTTCCGCAAAGACGTCTTACAACCAGTTTTTTTTAAATTATCATCTGGTTCTATTCAAGTTGATTTTATGGTTACTCAGGTGGAATCTCGTTTAGCTCCAAAGTGTTACGCAAATTGTATAACATAGAATGCGGCCTCCATTCAGACGCGTAATCCTAAACATACCCTATTACGTTGTCACGCATTCTATAGTGTCTACATCCTTATGTAATGCTATAAGACTCTTATAGTAACTCGTATGTACACCTAACAGATAAATTTTCACTGTATTTTAATTGCTAATATCGTATAATCCGATATTATTGATGCCTATTTTGTTTTTATTGCGGAAATCGCGCAACTGTTGCGTAACGTTAGTATATATGTACAATGTCTGTAATTAAACTTAGTGTTATGGGATTATAGACGCTTTCGAATTATTCGATTATAGTAAATATAATACTCTCTATAATGATTTTTGATGTAACTGCCATAACATAAGATGTTGATTACTTCAATAACAGCAAAAATATGAACGTGTTCTCGTCTCAGATGATTACGACAAATATGTTATAGTAAAATGTTATTATGCTTTGAATTGTGAATCATCTATATATGTATACAAGCGGCCCGGCGCGGTTTCACCCGCGCTCTGTCCCGCTCCCGTGGTATATAGGGTCATGTTATATAGACTATGACACTCCCTATTAACGTAGCTTTCGAGCAGTAAAAGAATTTTTTAAATCGGTTTAGCAGATCCAGAGATTACCCCCTACAACGTCACAAACTCACAAACTTTACCTGTTTATAATATTAGTATAGATAGGAGTGTAATGTGTATACAGTTTTAGTATAGGAGGGAAGGGTAAAATGTACGAAATACCAAACCCAATGAGCGCTGTAATGACACTAATAGTATTACTGAAAATACCTATATATCAATCAATATAAATATGTTGTTATTTAAGCATTAGGCCGCAGTTGTTTATTTGTAAAACGCTGACTATTGTACATACTTTATACAAGGAGCGACGCTGAATAATTTCTTGTGCCGCTTCGTTTCTTCAAGCCACATGTTGTGAAGCTGTGGTTAATTAGATTATGTACATAGAGTAAATAATAACCATGAACAAAAAATTAAAATAAATAATAATTAAAATGAAGAAGTTAGTGATTAGGTGAAATAATAATTTTGACATGACTCATTTTGAGACATGACATCTTTGTCTGCTATGATCATGGCTACTGAAAAGTGGTCGAAACCACGAAATATTTTTTTGAAATGAAACTTCTTTAGAATCGTTGTGATTTGCAACTCGATGAAACGAAAAAGTGACACTAAAGAGAGATAAACATAATCTATAAGACTAAGCCTGCGCAAGAATGAGATACGAGTTTTATATTGTGCAGCACAGATTAAAGAATCAATAAGATCGATGATTAAACTTATACGTCCAATTTGGGTCGAAATAAAACTGATAATAATATGTTTAGATTAAAACAGTGACAAGTTTAAAGTGATACTTAAGAAGTTTATTTTGAATTATAAAACGTTGATGGATGTAGGCTAAAGGCATTATATTTATATTAATAATGTTAGAATATATATATATATACGTATTCTCTAAAGTTTCACTTCTACTGCGTGTGAACTGCACACACACGCAATTTTTTAACAAAAAAACAATCGACTTTACACTAAAAACCAAAAAATAATTATATTACAGCCTTCCTTCCACAATACTTGAAGTCGGTACCAAGTAAAAGATAAAAGAACAACAAAATTACAAAATATGGTAGTTCTTATGTTTTACGTGACAACGACTTCAAAGTCTTGTAGAAAGAAGTCATATAAAAGAAGTGTGAAGTCAGTTTTGTTTTTGATAAAAAATGTGTGTGTTTGTGTGTGAAGTTGACACGCAGTAGAAGTGAAACTTTAGAAAAGTAGCCTAAGAGGGAATGAGATAAATATAGAGTACTGGTATTAGGATTAAGGTTTAAAATATTTAGAATATTTTTACGAATCTCAAAAATTATTTTATATTTTAATGCAAATTATTACATACTAGCTGATGCCCGCAACTTCGTCCGCGTAGTACGGTTTTTTAATATCCCACGGGAACTAATTTTTCGGGATTAAAAGTATCCTATATGTTGACCAGGGATATAAGCTACCGTCATACAAAATTTATTATTTAAATCGGTTCAGTCGTTTCGGAGATTAGCCGGTACCAACAGACAGACAAACAGAGAAACAAAAATTTGAAAAAAAAAATCTAAATTAGTTCTATTTTACTTCTTACTATCCCCCTTACTCGGTTTTCAGTATTTTTTTCATTGTACAGTAATTCGACCTCCACAGATTTATTATATGTATAGATTTACGAGATAAGATTCAAAGTAAATTACACTTAAATTACTAGCACAAAGTTCTTCAATGCACTGTCACGCACAATTTCCTTTGAACTACGTATAAAAGAATATCTTCTGCCTTAAGTATAATACAGATAGAACTGAAATTCATTTGAAATTTTTTAAGTTTTATTTAAATTGAAAATTAATACTAACGGGTAAAAGAAATGTGTTTTATTTTGAATTAGATAAGGTTGAATTTTATGTGTTTATCCCTTTTTAGTTTCGATTTTTTCGTTTCATCGAGTTTCAAATCACAACGATTCTAAAGATTAAAAAAGTTTTTTACTTTTTAGTTGCACAAATACTTAAATAGCTTTAGAAATAATATATTAAGCACCTGTAGAAATTGTACATCTGGCACGCCTATACAAATTGGCCATTTTACTCTTCGGTGTATATATATGCTCTCCAACAAGAGTTATTCTCGATTTCCCTGGAATCCATTCATAAGATCCTGACTTTGTGACCTTGGGAATACCTCAGGAGTATACACTTACGAATAAAGAAAAAAAATGAAAATCAGTCTACAATTGACGGAGAAATCGAGTAACATACATACAGACGAAACGATAACCTCCTCCTTTTGGAAGTCGGTTAAAATCAAATACAATGCCGCGCTTAAAGCTGTTAAAACGTATTATTAATTATATCTGGAAGGCTTAAGGAAATTCTCGGCGTGGTGTATGTATATATGTGGATTTAGGTTATTTTGTATTTATTGCTTAATCGTTTTTTCCTGACAGATAAAGTTACGATCTGTTGGGTTTCTCATTAGTTTATTCCTGATATTCGATTTGCTTCTCCTGTCTATATCTTATACGTATTTAGGGTTCAGTAATTAAGTGGCAAAACACTATGTCTATCAGCATTTATATCTCGAAGACTATTTTGGCTCTATATGTATAAAAAATAAATAGTGTTTGTGTATGCTGTAATGAAATAGCGAAAAAAGTAAAGTGGGATAGTTTTTATATACGTAGTTGTAGGATGAAAGCATAATAAGCACATTTGAGGTTATTGTTAGACATGTTTTCGAACTATAAAGTTGTTTCAAAGCGATTATTTTAATTTATCTAATTAATAGTTGTTGAAATACATAGTGTAAATAAATGTAATTATATTAGGTACTAGCTGATGCCCGCGACTTCGCCGCGTCGTACGGTTTTTAAACTATCCCACAGGAACTCTTTAATTTTTCGGGATCAAAAGTATCCTATATGTTGACCAGGGTTATAAGCTACCACCATACAAATTTTAATTTAAATCGATCCAGTCGTTTAGGAGATTAGCCGGTACTAACAGACAGACAAACAGACACACAGACAAACGGAGAAACAAAAAAAAACTAAATTAGTTCTATTTCACTTCATACATCCACCTGACTCGGTTTTTAGCATTTTTTTTTCATTGTATAGAAATGCGACCTCTACAATTTTATTATAAATGTATAGATTTTACTTGAATTCCACACAAAAAATGTTCAAATTTCTACTATTAGGAATTATATTAGCGTTTTTTATTTGCATTCTCTGCAATGATGTCGATTATTTATTCACATATAATTAGAGGAAACTATCCCTACAATTGTTGGCAACCCAGTACAGTGATTGTCACAGTGATTGATCCGACAGAAACGACATTTATCGAGCTAAAAAGTATCCAAGTGTTGACCTAGAATATACGCTAGCTTTGTGTAGACTTTCATTTAAATCCGTTTTGTCATTTTCGCCATGAAAATTCTTAAAGTTGCATGCTTGAAATCCGCTGGTCTGAAGGCGACCTCTGTGGTTGAGCTTTTTTTTTATTTATTGCAGGAGTTCAGCAGACAGGCAGGTTGTCTACTCGATGAAAAGCGGTTACCATCGCCTATAGACATTTGCATGCTCTCTTAAGGGAGACTGGAACCTGGTCACTAATGCCGGAACTCAACTCAAGGTTGTTATGGCGCATACTTTAGAATAGGGATGGTAGCCATCCAGTCAGATCTTTCTGGAATTCAGAGACTCCGGATTCGAATGCTGACATGGTCAATTCCGGAAACGAGCTTTCCGTTATTTACTATGGTCTGGGTATCTGGGTTCGGCCAGACCGACCAACCAGAGTGGTCCGTTGTATATTACCCATAACAGAAGCCTAAATTGCTTTGCTTGGGGTTATACAATGTATGTCTTTGTCTGCTTGATTATTAAAAAAAGAATTAGTACAAACTCCATATCCTCCACAGATAGTATGATAGATTAACGGTTATGTTCTTACACCTAAGCTTTTCGTAATCTGTGGCTACCAAAACTTTACTATTATGGTCCTGTATAAAAATTCGCTTCGTAGTATTAATTTACTCATATGTATATAGTATTCTAATAGTACTGGTCGTATTTTCTTTGTTTTTTGTGTTTGTTTTGTCTATTCGTGAGTCTTGACTTGCGTGAAGACTTGCGCTGGTCATCTCATCATATCATGCTGAGTTAGGACCGATTTCGAACTTCATTTCCTAGTTGTACTCGTATGTTATTATTAAGCATATTTTGTTTGGTATGTAGTTCTAAATTAATATTTTTTTCTTTCTTTCTTTCATAATCTATAACATTATATACTACTTTTCCCAATTTGGCGTACTATTACGACTCTGTATCCACTGAGAAGTCTTGTAACTTTGCCCAACTTTATTTATGGATACCATGAAATCTGATTACCGAATTGCGCGAATATTAATTTGCGGGACAATGATGCGGTGACAAACAGCTCGCTTTCATATTTAAGTCCTAAGTCATAAGTATTTATTTAGTACGACAATATAAAATTATATGTACACGTCATATAGGTTACATTTACAATTTTCATTAAACAAAAAATACACGATGTAATTATATAATTTTTAAATTAAAAAAATCCTCTATTGAGTAGGGCGTCTGCTCGATAAGATAACTATTTAATCTTTTCTTAAAAGAACCGAGACTTTCGGATTCTTTAATATTGAGAGGTACTCTATTGTAGATTAACGGTCCCATTACATATACCGTCTTGCTCATCTTAGAGAGCGAGTATGATATGGCCGAAAGCCTACTCCTGCCCCGAGTGCAGTAAGAATGCGTGCTGCCACGTTCAGCGTAAATATCCATGTTCACTCTGACGTATACCGCAACCTGGTAAATAAAAATTGCTGGCAACGTCAGAATGGAGAGATCCTTAAAATATTTATATAATAATTTGCTGCCCACCATCTAGTCAGATAAATAACAAAGATCAAAATCGTATTACTGAAATTCCTAGAAAGTGCAGTGTATAAGATAATTAAATTACAGAGAAAGTACCTACGTTATACACTAGAACCGAGTCTAGTCGAGTCGTCGTCGAATCTCGATAAGTCGATAACCTTCCTTGCTCGAAATCTGAACCCTCTATAAGTCGAAATAATTAGTGACCCTATAACCAAATTCAATACTTATTTTCCCACTATAATTCGAAAATATAAATTGGGCCTCTATATCTGGAACATAGCAATATTTGATTTTACAACATTTATAACTCGATTATTTGAATAAATCTTAACGACTGTTTCCTTACAAAATACGCTTAAGTCAAAATTCTCCATAAGTCGAAAACTATAACTCGATTTTTTTGGCGTCTCCCTTCAAGTTTGACTTGTCCCACTGGTAGGCTCCGGCCTCCCAATTTTTTAGGGGAACGGCCAGAAGGCTAGGTTTGTTAAGCTAAGGTTAAGGTAAGGTTAAGGTTTGGCGGGTGTGACACATCGGTTATTTCGCTATGCAGGTTCCATCGCGATGTTTTCCTTCGTCGATGTCAACATGTGGTGATTATAACAATATGCACAGAAATCTGCATAAGTGATGTATTCTTTTCCGGCCAGGATTCGAACCAGCGTCCTTCGTGGGACGCTAGTGCGTTAAGTTACCACGGCTTAAATGTACTGTTCAGCCCGGATAACATTGATTTTTTATTTATTCTGGTATAAGTTTTGACCATGTTCGCGCACGATTTTAAGCGGAGATATGGTTTTCAAACCAATTTCAATTATAACAACTCCAACACACGTTTCATGCCCAAGTGCATGAAATGTGTGTTGGAGTTATTATAATAGTTGACACATTTGAATTCTAAAACAATGTTCATGTAAAAAACAAACGTTAAAATACATTGTTATCATCTTACTTTTATAATATCGTGATAGGAATACTTTTAATTACTGTTTAAAAATAATTAATACAATATTTGACTCGTTAAAGACATGAGAGGTTATAATTTGCTTTACTTGTACAAAATGTAGTGACATTGGCGTTTCGTAAGATCTATCTATAAGTATGTGATCTATGGTTCTTGGTATTTATCTAGCTTTGTATAGGTACACTATTTTCTCATATTTTAAAATCTTGACATTCTGTAGTAGATTAATGACTAACAGAGTCGCGTGTAATTTTGATGACGTGGGTTCAAATCCTGATAGAGTATACAGATGTCTGTACGTTTTAATTACCACGTACTGACGGTGAAGGAAAACATCTTGATGGGATCAGCCCATCGGTATAACTGTTGTGTTTATCCTGTCAATCCATCATTATTATTATTATTAGAATCTCCAATAAAGGATACACATAACAAATTTGTAAAATATACTTAACCTTAAAGTTTTAATCAATGTGCTCCTTCAATTACTGGAGACCACGACATGCGTAAAAACTAATCATATAAATTTAATGTGAAATATATAATACAATATAATAATACTTATATGAAAAGCTAAACAATATGCATGATGAAAGAATGACAAAACAGATATACAATGTAAAAGTGGATGGATGCAGAAGTCGTGGAAGGCCACGACACACCTTCCATGATCAAATTGATCGTGTACTAGCAGAAGGTGATGTCAGGAGCCTTAAGAACAGACGAGGGTGCATGACAAGAGCTATGACTGTCAAAGAAGCGAGTGAGGTGTGTAAGAACAAGCCTGAATGGCGCTCTGTTCTTCGTGCCTACCCCGCAAGGGAACTGGCGTGAAGCTATGTATGTATGTATGTATGTAAATAATATAATATTATATATTCGTGATAGAATACACAATTACATATATAGATAAATAAGTTTATTAATAAAAAATTGTATGTGTCATAGGTACACAGATATCATCAGCCTTTATCAAGCAGACTGATCATCATCTGATTATCTGAGATCATAGTCTAGCGTGGTGGGTATGGCATACATTATTTGAGATTGCAATGTCCAAACACATTAGCATTGCAATTTTAATGCATTGCTGTTATATTATATTACCTCTCTCCTTCATGTCGAAGCCAAAATGTTTATATAGCATAATTATACAATAATCATTAACAAAAACAATACTACGCGTAAAAACTGGAATGATGCAACCTAAGAATAATGCGTTCGAGTATACATAAATACAAAGGCTTTCTGGTTTAAAATAGTGTTTAATCGTTTTTATACAAACTTGGAACAAAGATCTTTGTTTTGAAGAATGTCAATACAAATTTATGCGTTGTGTCCATTTAGAGCAGCTTGCAGCTGCAACATATGTCAAATGTGATATAACGTCAGTATACAATGGTTATGAAATCGGCCAAGTGCGTTCCAATTCACATACAATAGAGAGTACCGTAGAAATGGTGAATATCTACTGTTTAGTTGTTGCCATTTGACCAATGAACTTGAAAAACTAATATCTATATATTAATACGTGAAACAAAAATTTTGTACCCCTTTTTACAAAAATTGGGCGGGCGGAGGAGTATGAAACTTGGCACACTTATAGTTCATATAGAGAAAAAGCGACGAAGGCTAATATTTTTTCTTTAATTATGCATAAAGAATACATTACATCAATAAAAAACATTACACACACTACCATGTATTTGACACACACACGCATCTCTGATTATAGAAGTATAGACTTTGACATTAATTATTATGGTCGAATTTCGACCACAGGCGACTACTAGTAACAAAAAATATATCTCAAAGGCTAAAGGTACAAAAAAGTAAAGGTAAAAAGTAAAGGTTTTATCCGTGCAGGAACCGAGAAAGAATACAATTTTCTGCGACCGGGCGGCCTGTCGTAAGAGGCGACCAAACAACCCACACTGCCTGGTCTAAAGTATGTCGCCATAACAACCTTGAGTTGTGTTCCGGCATTAGTGACCAGGTTCCAGTCTCCCTTAAGAGAGCAGCAGCGCATTTGCAGCATCTTTGGTGTTGCAAATGTCCATAGGCGATGGTAACCGCTTTCCATCAAGTGGGCCGTCTGCTTGTCTGCTGAACTCCTGCAATAAAAAAAAAGGTACATGACGGATCTTGTTTATAATATAACTCTCGTTCAAAATATTCTTAAATCTGCAAATTGTTATTTTCCATTATTTTCAGCCCTATAAGTTTAATATTAATAATCCGAGGAAGGAATTTAATCGTATATTATAAGGTTTCTTTGTCTTTCAATTAAATGTTAGATGAAACAACCAAATATAAATATAAAATCGAATCATTCAATGTCATTGAATACCGTTCGTATTCTTTAAGTTCTGTACCCTTAAACCAAATTGATTCAATATGGTTGATTCCTGTTATATCAGCATTACGGCTTTGAAAGAGTAGCTCCCGACGTATTTGACTTGAACTCAATACCATCAAGAAACATCGTTATTATTTTTCAGGATTTGACTATTAATACAGATTATGTACACTGAAATAAATAGTAAGGTTTATTTAAAAAAATATGTATCTTTTTTCTTTATCTATATTAGGGTGGCGCAAAAAAACCGTATATATCTCGCTCGAAAAAATCTAAAGTAATGCACTAGTAAATTTTAAAAAATTATGAGCGACCTTATAAAATTCAAATTTTGAACTGAAACTTTCAGAAACGTATTATTCTTTGGCCTATAAAATTATACCGTAACGAGAAAAAAAAAAAAAAAAACAGTTTATGGCGATTGTTGAAATCTTAAAAAATTTGGAGCGACCTCCTAAAATTTTTTTTGGGCTGTCCTTTGGAGGGATTTCTTAAAACATCAAACACTAACATTTTTTCACTCGAGACTCGAAAAAAGTCGGTTTTTTTGCGCCACCCTAATCTACATGTATAGTGGATAACCCTAATTATATTGCGATTTCACTACACCAATGTATAGCGGCATATAGAATATACCTTTCTCCCAAATATACAGATTAACATATAAAAAAGCTTTTATAATATACACAAACAGACGGATGGTTATGTCTGTAAATAGCTAAATGTCAGCTAAATTTCAAAGTGATAAATATCTTTACAGTATAATTATCTTGATGAGAACCTATTTCAAGTCTCGTTACGTTTAGTGAAGCGATCTAAACAAAATTTAAATTAATACTTTACCTTCAAAACTAGAATTAAAACAAGTAATTAATTACTTATTCTTGTTGAGCTCTTTCTGCGTGCAACGGAACACAAACTAACTTGACTGATAATTTATTTTATTTTTTCTTCCACCCATTTTAATATCATATAAAATTATTAGAGCTAGGCATGTTTGCTGAAGAGATACGTGCGCCGCTTCTTCTCTTCAAGCCATAACATGTTGCGAAACGGTAATAAATAAGATTAGGCTCCCATAGAGTAAATAATAACCATAAACAAAATTAAAACGAAATAATTAAAATTAACAAGTTGGCGGTAGGCTAAATAAAACTTTAACAATACTCGTTGACACTTACATCTTTGTCTTCCGTGATCACGGCCACTGAAAAGTCGCCAAAACGTCGGAATAGCAAACATCAAATAAATTACCGTGCTTAAAACTGTTAAAACGTGGTTTTATTATGTATACAAGTCGCAAAAACTTGAGAAAATATTACTTATTCTTCTACTAAAATTTTAGTATGGTAATGTTTGCGTAGTAGTCGTCTTTCAGTGTGATTAGCCTAAAATTTAAAATTGTGAATTCTCCAATTAAATGTACGACAACGTGTTTTGCTAATAAAAAGAGAAACTAGGATGTACGCTGCGATTAAATATCTAGAATTATATCAATGATTAATGCAATAAACTTTTTTAATTTTAACGATATGCATTCAATAAATATATATTTAACATTGGTCACCTTGATGTGGTTCAAGTAATCAAATTTATACGATCTTCTCAAAAACCGGATGTAATAAGTGTCTTTGTCCTTTCATTCGAAATATGATAGATCAATGAAAAATGTTTTTAATTTTTTAACCTCGTTAATAGTTTAAGAATATTTGAAAAAACGCCCTTTGTTAGCAAACTGAATGGTAGAAACTTATTTTTAAGGATACATAAGTATTTTTGTTTATAGTATTTAATTTAGATGTAGACATGATTCCAGCACTTATAACCTATCAGTTTGTTATCATATCAATATATTTTATGAAAGATCATCTATCAATTTTGTTTTAATTCGTTTATTAATAACAAGTTTTACGTCTATTTTTTATCCCTAATTTACTTATATTTGCGAGTACTACTTATTCGTGCTTTACATTCATTTTCTGAAAACCCGTTTTTAGATTAACGATAGCGCTAAGCGTTCACGACCACGACAGAACGTTGTCATCCAATGGCGCCGCATTAGTTTCGAAATGCGGAAGTGTTTGCCGCTAACAAGTTACAAATGAATAGCGACAATTGGCTCACCTATTGTATTTCCAAATAAACATACCTTTACTACAAATAACCACTAGAATGTAAATTTGCGACGGAAAAATACTTTTCGGTGTATAGATTCTCTAATAGAATTTCATACGCGAAGGCAGCTTTTTTTCAGTGTTTGTAATTTCCTGCATATTTTTGGTTCGGAGAGTTGTGTATATCTCGCGGTATTTTTTAAAAACATGTCTTTTAGAGTTGCATAACAATTTTCGTAGAAACGTAATCGTTACAAAATCGTCATGTGTTTATATGTACTAATGGTCGCCCGTGGTCGAAATTCGACCATAATAATTAATGTTAAAGACTATTCTTCTATAATCACAGATTTCGCCAAGACTACACTGTCAATTTGACTTGAACAATAAACAAAAGAGTATATATGCGTGTGTGTGGATAAAATTGACAAGGAGGCGTATGTAGTCTATGCCGCTGTACAATAGTGTAGGCAAATCGTGAAGGGAGCCTTTCGTATTTTTATTTTATGTCGTATGAAACATATTTGAGTTTTATGTAAAGTACCCGCGAAATAGTTTTATTTGACCTTAAACTAAAAAATGAGAAATGTTGCCAGATTGCAACGTATATTAATTAAGTGGGTGGTAACTTTTTGGTGGTTACATGAATTTAAAATTAATTCAAAACAGATTCCACTAGTCCCTTTTTACATGCACGGAAATATATTTTCATATTTATTCATCTCTTCGCTAGTGATCTAAGTAAGTAATCTCTTTCAGTCCCAAAACAGAAACGGAGTACACCAAAGTGCGCCGATGTCGGCGACAAGCGGCGTCAGCGCTGTTGCAGAGGTCAACGGCTCCAGGCCGACCTTCAAACCTGTGACTGTCCTTGAAGATCTGCAGGCCGTCCGCTGCGCTGAGTTCCACCCCAACGGCAAGCTGTACGCTATCGGGTCGAACACGAAAACCTTGAGGATATGCGCGTATCCGAAGATAGAGGACGTCAAGTGAGTTTTAATTATAATTTACGGTTGTTGTGTTTGAGTAATCTAAGCTTAGCTGACTGAAATATTGAAGTCCTGGGCTCCATTTCTGGCATGATAAATTTCGTAAATGATATTTCCGTTATTTTTTATTATCTGGTTTCAGCACTAGAGTTGCCAATTATATATATTGTTACGACCGACAAAGACCGATTCACACCTGCAGTTTATTACCTTCCCCCATTGGACTTCTTTTGTTTACGTTGTGTTTAAAATTTGTAATTAGAGGGGCGGACCATTGTTGATTGTAATCTTTACGATGGTCATTAGCCAGATGTCATTCTTGGAAAATACAGTCCACGCGGTCGATTATTGTGTCGAGACATATTGTATCGGTGTAGTATAAAGCAATGGCCCAATGGGGAGATCGGCAGTCTAGCGATAGTCACAAGCGAGGCAAGACGTGTGTACATTCGATATTCGATATAGTGATGGACTTTGCGCGTGTTATTGAATCGTGCATTATGTTTGTACTGGTTGTGTCCAGTTATATAAGTAATAGTCCTGCCCGGTCTGGCTATTCTTGCGCCCCCTAGAGTCTACGCCCTGTGCCCGGGCACCGGTGGCACCGCCCTATTTACGGCACTGCCATCATACGTGGCTAAAAACGCCAATGTGAATATCGTATTACGACTTTATAGTAGGCGTCTTTTAAAAAAATTATCTTCCAACGATTTAGATGCTCATCAAAATGTCCCTGTGTGTGTGTGATCTACACAGTTTTTAGTACACATTTTACGAGCATAACAAATGTATCAACAGCTTCATAAAATCACAGCAAGTTTAAACATTCGCAAGTGCGAAAAAGTTGATTTATAAAGATATTATTAAGTCCTTTACTTTCTTTTGACCAGATACTTTATACACAATACATATACGTATATGTATAATGAACTGGTTTTTATTTGTCTGATTTGAAATATTCTTTTTACATATATCGTTTATGAAGGAAGCATATCATATATATAATATAAAATTCGAAACATGTCTGTAGATTAAAGATATTTAAAAAAAAGACAACTAGAATAGATTCGATACAAATCGTTGTAAATACTTTGTCTCTCTTCGTAAACTCCAATCAAAGTTTATCTTAATGAAATTGTCATGGGCCGTAACATCGCTAAGTTTACTAATATTTAAATACTGTGTTCTGTGTAGAATTTCTGTACATTAAAATACATTATGTACTAAATAAATATGCGTCCAATTCATAACGGCCAAACAATGCCCTACTGTTAATTTTGAAATTCTGCGTCCCGAGAAATGAGCATTATGCCCTGCGGGCTTGTTTTAGGTAGGGTTTCAAATTCGATTATACCGATGTGTAGATTTTATCACAATGTTTGACGGATGGAACAGTAAATAAGGTTATAATAATAAAAAATAAAACAACAATGAGACGTGATTGTTTTACGGCCGATTCCTTATCTTATTATCCATTCTTTTTATATATATTATATGGTAAGGACCATATAATTTAATTAATAAAAAACATTTAAATATAAACCGCACATACAGAAAGAAAAATCTTAATGGCAAGCCTTTTGTGTCACGTGAGACCAAAAGGCCTGTCATCACCAATCGTGATGATAGGTCCCGGTAAAGACGGCCAGCTTTAGGCCCCAGAGTCTTGACACCAAAAGCCACAAATTCTGATAATTATCCATTACCAATAGCATATTCTAATCAATGGTAAAGCATGTGAACCTTAGTAAGTATTCAAAACGTATGTTTCTGCTTGAAACTACTGGTAACTGGTGCGTGCGTGCCCGTGGAAGGGTGTTACCACACCAATCGATCAATCATCGATCGAATTTGATCGATTGGTGTAGTAGCTCGGATAGATCGATGGATACCGTTCCATAAAACGTGAACTAATCAATCGATAGATCGCCGATCAATGCCATCGATCTACGTTGATCGAAGTTGATCGACTGAGTAGCTCGGATTGATCGATGGATACCGTTCCATAAAACGTGAACTAATCAATCGATCGATAGCCGATCAATGCAATTGATCGATAGCCGATCAATGCAATTGATCAATAGCCGATCAATGCAATTGATCGATAACCGATCAATGCAATTGATCGAAGTTGATCGATTGGTGTGGTAGCTTTGATTGATCGATGGATAGCGTTCCATAAACCGTGAACGAACTACTCGATCAATGCCATCGATCGACTTTGATCGAAATTGGTCGATTGGTGTGGTAGCTTTGATTGATCGATGGATAGCGTTCCATAAACCGTGAACGAACTACTCGATAAATGCCATCGATCGACGTTGATCGAAATTGGTCGATTGGTGTGGTAGCTTTGATTGATCGATGGATACCGTTGCATAAAACGTTGACTAACCAATTGATCAATCGCCGATCGATGGCATCGATCGACGTAGATCGATTAACCATATCGTCCGGCTATATTCCGTTAGTTTCTTTCGAAATGTATTCAGAAGAAGAAGATCTTGCTTGTACTACTATTACACAGACGCAAATGTCGACCGATGTCGACTAGTCCATTCTGACATTGATTGACGATCGATGCGGTAGAAAGTAATAGGTATGGCCTTACTGTGACGAAGGTGCTAAAGTACGCCGCCATAAAAACCTTTAGTTGTGTTCCGGCAGTAGTGGCCAGGTTCCAGGCTCCCTTAAGAGAGCATCAGCGAATTTGTAACACCTTTGGTGTTGTAAATGTTCACAAGCGATGGTAACCGCTTTCCATCAGGCGGTCCACCTGCCTCTCTGCTGAGCTTACGCAATTAAAAAAAGGAAATATCAATCGATGTCGACTAATCTATTCTACCATCGATCGATCGATTAGTCTGGTAACAACCTAACGAAACGAAACCTCACTTGAACTAATAATTATTATATTAATACGTGAAGCAAAAACTTTGTACTCTTTTTTACGAAAATTGCGTGGACGGAGAAGTATTAAATTTCGCACATTTATAGTTTATATAGAGGAGGAGTGCAGAATGCTAATTTTTTTTTAAAATCATGCATAATAAACATTACACACACTACGTTGAATTTGACACACATACACGCATATACTATATACCCTTTTGTTTATTGTTAAAGTCAAATTAGCAGTGTAGCCTTGGCAAAATCTGTGATTATAGAAGTATGGTCTTTGCTAACAGAACCTTAATAATGTTCAAACTTATAATTTAAATTAATTATGGTCGAATTTCGACCACTGGGCAACCACTAGTATATATTAATTGAATAATGATAACATTATTACACACTGTCGTGTACTAGTAGAAGGTGATGTCAGGAGCCTTAAGAACAGACGAGCGTGCATGACAAGAGTTATGAATGTTAAAGAAGCAAGTGAGGTGTGTAAGAATAAGCCTGAATGGCGCTCTGTTGTTCGTGCCTACCCCGCAAGGGAACTAGCGTGAAGTTATGTATGTATGTATGTATGTATGTATTATTACACACATAAGGTTTAATTATAAAATAATGAGACTTCTAAACAGCCAATGTCTATGTAGGTATTCTACAGTAAGATACCTTTTGGAACCGGCCTCCACCTTGTGCAACGGTTGCAACTTTTTTATAAGCACAGACGATTGATACGATTCGTAATATTTGCGACGTGTAACATCAATAATTGAGAGACCTTGTGCTGTAACTAATCGACGATGTCTGTCGAAGACGCGTTATAGGGCTACTGACAATTGCCCGCGGCTTCGCTGACGTTGAAAAAGTATATGTATATATGTCATGAAGTGAGCATGTTATAAATTTGAGGAAAATCGTATTTGATTTTTAATTCAAAGTTTAATGATAAATACCCTTAACGCCACCTAGCAGAGCTACGCGGTTGGAGTGCCATCTTTTCCGCTATATTCGTCTATACCTTTATATCATTTTCTATTCTATACCCTTGACAACGTCTATGAGAAATTTCATGGCGATCTGTTAGGCGTGAAAACGCCACAGACAAACTCATATTCGCAACTGTAATATTAGTTATGATTTTGTAACGACGTATGTGATTGTATAGATTTTTTTCAACCTACTAAATATTGCTATAGAGATATTCATTGTGTAATAGCTGGGAGTGATCAAATATTAATTTTGCTCTCAAAGGCCTTGGAAGATCGTTAATGTACATTCAACATGCTATATACTAAATAAGAAACGGAATTCCAAGTCATACCTCGTGAAATGGAAAGTTAGCCTTACACGTGTTTCCTTCGTGATATGAATTTTCGCCGTATTCAGATAGCTTGAAAGAACGTTCAAGTTTAAACGTAATTTGAATGTATTACAGAGCAATTGACATTTTCGTAACATTATTGTATTATTTCCATTTATCATTTTATGCCCGGTTCCTATGTCTTAATAATAATAGTATAGTGATAGTAGATCGATCTGCGCGACGAACAAGCTCGTTGACATCAGTCTCTAGCATGATGATAATCTCGTGAAGAAAGAAATCGAAAAACTATGTAAATACTTAGTAGATCTTGCTCACGAGGTTACCTCTATTTTGCGTCTGGAGTCAAAGATCATCGGGCCGATACTTGTCACAGTCAACGGTCTTATAGCGAAGAGTTTCGACCGTCATCTAGACACGCTCTCGTTAGAAAGCTGGGTAAAGGGTAGATACAGAAGGCAGCACTCTTGGACACGGCATGAATTGTGAAGAGGTTCCTGTCTCTGGAGCCCAAACCACTGGTAGTGTGGACCCCTGGCCCCGCTGCCGTCGTCCTCCAGTTTCACGTTTTTTTAATAAATGTTTATTTTGTAAGTTTTATGTTAATATTTGTTAAAAAAATGTTAAATATTGCTTCAAATAAAGAAATACATAATAATAATAACAGTCCATAAATGTCGCACTACTGAACTCGGGCCTCCCATTATAGGGCAACGGATGGTATTCCCGCCACGCTTATTCAAGCAGGCTTGGCAGGTTTGACACGTCGGTTATCTCGATTTGCAGGTTGCATCACGATGTTTTCCTTCACCGTTGTTAGTACGTGGTAATTGTATCAAGGTGCACATTAGGTTAGAAAATTGCCCCAAGTGGTGCATGTCTTCCGGAGAGGATTCGAGCCTGCGCCCTTTGGGTTTAGGATGCGTGTGATGTGATATAGGACGTGATACTGCAATAGCTAGCTATTGTGGTATCACGTCCTGTATCTTACTAATCATTCATTTGCCTTAAGCCGATATTAGGCAGTTCATTTCCATCATTCAATTTGGATGAATAAAAGCGTTCCATATAAGTTTGAATCATTCAATGACATTGAATAATGACGTATCCTTTCAGTTTTATGCTATTGCTTAAAATTACAAACGAAAGAAAGAAGGTTTTACGACGTCTTACGGCGGCGTAAACAAAACTATTAGCGCGAACAATAGATCACTCATATTAAAAGGGTAATACAATAAAACACCTGCAAAGGATCTGTTCGCAACAAAGTTTTGCCAAAACAGCTAATGGAGCCTAAAAGTTCAATTCTCAGTATTCAGAACGGTCCACTATTAAACTGTAGTTGTATAACTTATCCTTGATTTAAATAAATTGTATATGGATATGTTGTTTCTCAACATATGCGCAAGGCCGTGAAGATCAAGTCTCATAAATAAAACTAATTAATGATTGCTCTATTTGCATAGTAACTTTGTATTTTATATGTCAATACCAGCATACGATGCTCTCGATACGCCAATGAAATCTTGAAGTATAACGAAAAACATATAGAATTGCTGTCGGTCTGACCATTTGAGCATCATGTGATAAATATAGAACGGATTCATTTAAAAGATCATCTACTTCCAACTCTATGTATATCTATGAAATTATGAAAATGTATTCACATATCTTTGTTCTTCATTTATACCTATATTTTTTTTATTGCCAAAATCTGGCAAACAGGCAGACGGCCCACCTCATGGAAAGTGATCACCGTTGCCTATGGATGTTTGTTAACACTAGGGGTATTGCCAACGGGTTGACGGCCTCGAAGAACTGTTAATAAAGAATCGCATCTGTGCATACACACTAATATAACATAAGAGAGTTTTTTGAATGGTTAAAGGGTCATTTACATGGAGAGAGTTTCTTGTCTCGAAGTTACGATTGTCGAAAGCAAGAAAAAAGTATGATCGTGTAAACTACGTGGAAGGGCGATAATCGCCTAATCATTGCATATCGACCTCTGGGTGTAAACAAAATTTAAAAGCAAGAATCGTATTTCGAGTTCAGCTAATCACCAGTCGCAAGCATGAGTGTAGTGCGCGAGGGTGTTTTAATTATGTCTGCTTTTCTAAGACAAAAATTAATTAAACGAAAGTGAAAAGAAGATCTTGGTCTAAAAAGTAGATAGAAAGAAGAAACACTTTAGGAGCCCCAAATACGTTGTGTCTTGAATTGCAACTAGAAAATGAAAACATTTAAAAAATTGTTTCGTGTTAGTAAATCACAGTTTTCATATATACTATAAAAAGGACACCGAGCTCGTATGGCAAGTTTTGCATTCAAATCGATTCAACGTGATTTGTACGATACCCGCATGAATTTGAAACAACGTCATACCAGTTCTAGTTTAGGCAAGTCAATAAATCGTAGGCTAATATCTCAATGCGATTTGTGTCGTAGTCTAAACAAAACTCTTGGTGATAATTACCTTACGATTATCGTATGACATACTCGTAGGCGAGTTTTTGATTTTTTGCCTCAATTTAAGCATGCCAGTGTTATTGTATAAAGAGCATCGCCTACGAAAATAGTATACGACTTCTCGCTCTAAAACGTGCTATAAACTCTCCATGGAAATGGCACTTACCAGTCTTGTGGAAAGAACGTAAAATAAACACAAATATTATATCAAATAGACTGAGATCCCAGTCACCCCAGACTTATGTTATGACTTATGACTATAACGTTATGGCCCACAGGAAATGTCTGGTAACTGTATATCTTTCTTTATAACAATATCATATATGACATTTGTAAAAACTAGCCTTGCGACTTTGACGTAAGTTAGCATGGTTATTTTCCACCTTTGATAGCTGCTACCTGAAAAACGGACCCGCTTTCAGCTTAGCGGGTATCCATTCCTTTCTAAGCTTATATTAAACTACCGATCCTAAAAATTTCATCTTTCCTAAAATCACGTAAGTCTGGGGTGACTGGGATCTCTATCTAAAAACAGTTGGCCAAATAAAGATTACGTTATGCAAAAATACAATATTATTATTACACATGTAAACAATGTGTCACACTGAGTCATACAACAGAATTCGGATGCGAGCAGATGTATAAAAAGGTTTCCACTCAGTGGTTAGCTTTGCGCCTATAAAAGGTACTGAATTGAAAATTGAATTAAGTTCTGTGCACACTGGGCACGCACATTATTCAGTTAGGCGTAATGTACAGACAGCACTTTGTCCAATATTACGAGTATTTTACTTTTTATTGTGACTTTTGGTTATTTTCAAAAGCTATGGTTACATAATGATACAAATGTTAGACGTCATATTTTTATTGTTTAACTAGTTGTGTAACTTCATTTTCGTGAGACTTTGGCTATTTTGTATGTGTTTGCCAGGTGGTAGGGCATTTGCCCGACTGGATGGCTACCACCCCTGGTCTAAACTATGTCGTCATAACAATCTTCGAGTTGTTTTCCGGCATTAGTGACCAGGTTCCAGTCTCCCTTAAGAGAGCAGCAGCGCATTTGTAGCACCTTTGGTGTTGCAAATGTCCATAGGCGATGGTAACCGCTTTCCATCAAGTGGGCCATCTGCATGTCTGCTGATCTCCTGCAATAAAAAAAAAGTTCTGAAAATACACAAAACATACACGAAATTTGAGATAAAATTACTGTTTTACTCTCTACAATTTTCGTTACAATCCGATGAGACGGTCCTTTATGATTAGGCGTATATTCACTTCAAATTTGGCTTTTGTCTTGAAATAATAGACAGTCGCTTAAATTTTTTTCTATTATAGACTAACTGACGCGGCAAACTTCGTGCCGCCTCAGAATCAATAAATAAAAAAGCTGAATGATAATTGCAGAATGTTTCAACTTTAGTAAAAAAATTTGGTCAGAACTTAACCGGAACGAACATCAAATGTTTGACAGGTAGGAATAGTTTCTAAGGAAAAGCTAAATTGTTGTTTTTACTATTTTTCAACGATTTTTCGTAGTTTAAACCTTCCCTAGTCGTTACAAATAATTCAAAACCAAAATTAGTGTAATCAGTCCAATTGTTCTCGAGTTTTAGCGAAACTAACGAACAGCAATTGATTTTAATATATATATATAGATTTTGTTTATGTTATGTATTTTGTAAAATACGTACTTTATAAATATGTATTTTGCAGAAGTCTAATTTAATGTAAAACTCATTCGGAAAGTGTTATGGCATGTAAACAATAAGAAGGAAGAAATGAAGTTTTTTTCTCTTCACTTAATCTACTAACAAGGTTAGAAGGCACTTTCTCCTCTATATTGCATAAGTTTATACGTCATGGGTGTGTGACAAAAGTGCGCCTGCTGAGTAACAATATCGCATTTTTAACCAACTTCAAAGAGGAGGAAGTTATAAATTCGTCTGCATATTTTTTTCTATGTTCATTACTCGATTTATCCGTCGATTGTGGACCGATTATCAAAATATTTCTCTTAATCGAAAGGTTGTACTCCCGAATTGGCCGTATTGTCACCATGTCAGGATCTGATGAGTGGATCCCAAGGAATTAGAGACTTAAGAAATTTTTTAACTAACTTCTTCGTAGTACGATATCTCCGTCAATTGTAAACCGATTTTCAAATCGGTTTTTTTTACTCGTAAGTGTATACTACCGAGGTAGTCTGACGCTCACGCAGTCAGGTTCTGATGAGTGTATCAAATCCCAGGGATATCGAGCATAACCTAAAGAACGCCGCGTGTAGGTATTATGTTTTCTACAGACAGTTTTTATATGCATATTACGCGATTTCTCCGTCAAATGCGGATCGATTCTATTTTTTTTTCTTTATTCGTAAGTGTGTATGCTCCCGAGGCGGTTCCATTGTTACCAAGTCAGGATCTGATGAGTGGATCCCAGAGAAATCGAGAGTAACCCTTATTAAAAAAACGCCGAGAGTCTACATTTTTCCAAAAAAAAAAGGTTGTATACGCGTGCTAATGTTACACTTTCTACAGGCACTTAATATTTTTTATAGGCATGTTACGCGGTTTCTTCGTCAATTGTGGACCGATTTTTAAATTATTTTTTTAACTCACGAGATGGTCCCATAGTCACCAAGTCAGGATCTGATTAGTGCATCGCAAAGAAATCGAGGGCAACCTTTGTTGAAGAGCATATACACCGAAGAGTGAGATGCCAAATTTGTATACGCGTGCCTGTTGTACAATTTCTACAGGTGCTTAATATATTATTTCTAAAGCTATTGAAGTATTTGCGCACCTAAAAAGTATAAATATTTCTTTTGAATAGAAACAATACAGACTTCTCACTAATCAAATCAATAATGGTTTTCAGTGCGATGTAGGTTCAGTTTTTGTTTAAAAAAAACTTGTCCATTAAACCCACCGAATTAATTATTAAAATCTCTAACCAAAAAATCAGTTTAATTTGGGGGAAATTAGTTAAATATATTTGAATATCGATGATAAATAGTAAAGCAATTGGGTAAATAGTTGACAGTGCACAGAACGAAGGCTCCGTAGACGTGAGAAAATTGAGGAGAATATACTCATAGATAATTCTTCTCAACTTTTATTAATATAGATATAATTCCTTTAGCCTACATCCGTCAACATATTATAATTTAAAATAAACTATTTAAGTATCACTTTCAATTTTTCATTGTTTTAGTCCAAAAAAATATTATTATCAGTTTTGTTTCGGTCCAAATCGAACCTCTGTTTAATCATCGGTCTTATTGACTCTCTAATCTGTGCTACACAATGTAAAACTCGAATCTCATTCTCTTGCAGGCTTAGTTCTGTAGATTTATGTGTTTATCTCTTTTTAGTGTCGCTTTTTCTTTCCATCGAGTTTCATATTCTAAAGAAGTTTCACTTCAAAAATTACTTCAAAGTTAGTTTGTAATGCAACCTGATCTTAACTTAACTTGATCTTAATAACAGTGCTGGTACAGCTATCAATGTTAGTTCGTGCTATTCGGCCTATTTCTTGTCTAGGAGATCTGAGCGGAGTAATAATGATAATAATGTACACGTTGAGTTAAATTAAAAGCGTGTCTTTACCCCCAACGGCGATAACCACATAACCGCATAACGCGTTAAGAGCCAACCCTACGTACGTATTTAGACGTACATTGATTTAAATACTTAATAAGACAATACTACAGACTACAGTGTGCAACAAAAAGGGATGTTATATTATATTATATATTTTAATATATTTATTATGTATACATCAATACTGCAGAAAATAGATGTAAAAAAAACATCATTATGTATGTGTTTTTTTTTAATAAATACATAAACACATACTGTATATCCCCAAATTAAGCAAGCTACGCTTGTGTTATGGCTAATATACAACGGACTACTCTGTGGTCGATCCCAGACACCCAGACCATAGTAAATAACGGAGAAAATTCGTTTCAGAAATTTACCATACCAGGAATCGAACTTGGAGCTTCTGCGTTGCAGTGAGGTAAGCCGGCAAAGGCTTAGCCCACTCAACCACAGAGGCCGTCGTATTTATTTTTACTTAATAAATAACGTTGCTGTTTTCGTAATTTTTACATACTGTCTAATAGGTAAAGTGCGAACTCATTTCTTATGTACTTACTAATTATTTCGAAGGTAGTTCGAAACAAATTTCTATCTTTTTTTTTACTTACAGGACGTGAATTTACTCTGTCGTAACTCAGTTTAAAATTAGTATGGGGGAGTGATGTTAAATTAAGCTCTATTGTATATTGTACTTGTTTAGCTTATAACTGGAGAGCAATTAAATTCTTTAATCCATCACTAAATTCACGGTGCGTACCTCAGCACAAAAATATCTTAAGTGCGGAATTATAATATTTATTTATAATGCTGATAATAGGTGGTTTAATTCTTTTTTCAATTTAGACAGAAAAGGGGCATTGTCAACTTGAAAAATAAACGAAATTATTGTAAAAAAAAAAACAATTAAAAAGACACTCATGAAAGCTTTTCTTACATTTATGGGGCCGCCCGTAAATTACGTCACACATTAAGGAGGAGGGGGTCGATGAAGTGTGACAAGGGGTGGGAGGGGTCCTAAATTTCGTGACGTCACATTTGAAAATCTAATGTTTAGGCTTTAAAATGCGAAATTCAAAGTAGTAACAAAAAACTTTGTAATATTTCCAATTCCAAGCTGTATGAGCATACAAATTATTTAAAAAATAGTTTAAGTGGAAATAAAATTAATTACGGAACTGCTATTTTAATTTTGTAGTTTCTTGGTCTAAAATTGCAAAATATGTGATTTCACACTAGAAAGTGAGGAGTTTTACGAATGTAACTAGCTCTGACAAGGACGGGGGAGGGGTCAAAAAATCAAGAAATTCGAGTGATGAAATTTTTGGATGGCCCTTAAGAAAGTTTGTTTAAAAAAATCTACTCTATACAAATTAAAAGACAGAGATGAACCTGTCTAATTTCAACTAACAAAAATGTTCTATATAAAAAACAACTGACTTAATATAATTGAAAAATTAACATTATCTATATTTTAGTTCATTTATTACGGTGAAAAACTATTACATTTCCAATAACTTACAGTATATAATTATGTGATATAACATTGTTTTACGAAACGAAAAACTATCGAGAAAATTTTCAAAAGTCAGATCGATATTTATTATATATTATCATCATCAAAATGAATTATTAACATTAATTTATTACAAGTATTCCTATTGTTAATTAATGTTTCTTCTGTCTAAATATTATAGTTATTGTGCCTTCGATACACTTGAAGATGGACGTTGTTAAAAATAAAAATAAACACGATTGAATAGGGCGTGCTCTTAATATTAACAGTTTGTTTACCCGTTGTGCGCAAGTCCTTACAATGCCCGACCTTAAACGACGCCGACCCTGGGCTTTCTTTGCACCAGCACGCAGTCGCTGTTAACCTTTCCCAAAAACTCATGACCAATTACGCTAAATTGCGTTTCACTGAATTATTTCGAGGCTTTATTATAACATTTAACATTCTTTATTATTTACGCTACAATGTTAGACGAGAATATTTTAGTCGAAAATGTCTTTTAATTTCGGACACGTACATATGTATAATTGCTACTGGAATTGTATATGTATTATTTAAAATTACGTATATATTCTTTCCAAGCATTTATTTTACTTTTGACAGCTCGATGACGTATCAATTAGTAATTTCCTAATGCGTTACCGACTCGATTAGTTAGAAAAATCGACTTTATTTATAAATAACTTTTTATCAATTTAACTTATCGATATATTTTTGCCAAGTATACCATATCGTGTAATAAATATAACTACATTTCAATTAACATATTTTATGTATAATAAATAAGCCAATTAAACTGAACTTATAATAATTGCGGTATTGTTTTTCTTTATAGTATGACTTTATATTTTCAAATTGATTACTTTCGATTTATTTACGTATAATGTCGCTAATTTAATAGTTTATGCGTTATATGAGTCACAGAACATTACTATTACGTCACCCACAACAAGTAAGTACGACAATTATGTCATTTGTTTCTTGTGGACTTTACTGTCAAGAAATATGTAACTTGATAGACGTGCAAACGCCAAAAGTAAAGTTAACGCTTGGAAACAGTATAACAAGCTTTAACGTGGAGTAATATCTTAGTGATTATTTGAGATCAGGTAACTATAGCTCTGTATATACATAAGTATATTACACACCGTCTATCTGTTTTTATTAAGCCGATATGACATGTGTCATTTCTGTCTTTCAATTTGGACGATTCAACCAAAGTAATCCATGTAAATATAAACTGGAATCATTCAATGTCATTGAATACCGCCTGTTCTTCAATCTTTTGATTCAATTCGGTTAATCCATCTAAGATCTGTATTAGTTATTTGTTCTATTTACAAATTTTAAGATCGCATTTTTATATTAAAAACAAGATTTTAGATTTTCTTCCCCCCCCACAAGAACTATGGAATTGACAAAGCGTTTCTCCATTATACATCATTCGTATTATATTTTTTTTCTTGTACCCCATAATGTCACCAGCAATAAAATTGATTTTAAATATAAAATATTCAAAAAACACTATATATACTGAAAGGTTGTTTCTCAGCTTAGCGAATTCAAGCTTACACGTAAAGATATTTATTTATTATTTTTTTGTTTTACTATGATGTAATGGTATATTTTAGTCCTGACTGTTCCCGTGATGTGTCAGTCTTCGTCTGTTTAGTTTAGTACAAAGCAGATATTCCAGAGTTGCTTTGTGGCATGTCAAATTTCGCAAAAACAAAACCCGTTCTTTACTATGATCTGCGTGTCTGGGACCGGCCTTAGAGCTGTGTGGGAATGATGTATCTTGAACGCATGATGTGATGAATGTAAGATGATATTTCTGAACGAACCCATAGTGTGAAAGAGGTGACGAGTGAGAGAGAGAATAAAAGATTCAGATGGACGACGTACGCACGACGCAAGACGCTCTTAATAATTTTTATGTATTTTGATTTGAAGATATTGTACGTTTTATCAAAATTAATAAAAATAAACGCACGCGCATCGCGATAACGGATATTCGTAAAGTGTTGTTTTACTTGCCAGCCCATCGTCCAAGAATCTTAGTTCTGAGCTGACAACATTATTATCCTTACTACCCCTTATTGGTCTGTGATTAAAAAATGAAAACACAATTAAAGCGTCTCCGAATTAATTTTTCATGTTACTAAATCAGGTTAACATTTAAATACATCTATGAATCTGTAGGTGAAATACCACAACGAAAATCAGATGGCACTCCAAGACATTCTCTGGTTTTTCAAGATTTAAATATAGTATTTTAGATGAACTATGAACAATTTTCATTGGTGTGGTAGAAACATATTGTTACGACCGAATGCTGACAAAAGACAAAGTCACACTTGCGTCTGTAGAAACACATTTTATTATTTTTTTCGGCATTTGGACTTCTTTTATTTGCTTTGTATGTAAAATTTGTAATTAGAAAAACAGTCCATTGTGTATTTTCATCTTTTATGGCAGTCATTAGACAGGTGTGTCGAACTGATTCTAAGCAATCCGATCTACACGGGCTGGCAGCCGTATTGTACCGGTGCAGTATAAAGCAATGGCCTAATGGAGAGATCGACAGTCAAAGCGATAACACAAGCGAGGCAAGACGTTTGTACATTTTAGTGACGGACTTTGCGCGTGTTATTGAATTGTGCATTACATTTGGACTTATTGGGTCCGGTTATATTTGTACCTGTGTTATACGTGTTTGTATAGTTCTAATAAATTCTATAGTAATTCCAACGGCATTTTAATTCGAGTCCCGTACTTGTAACAATATTTTGGAAAATGAAATTGGAAAAGCTAGACGTGACTTACCTATAGAGCCACCTGGTAACCTACGATTTAGGGGACAGTTACGTTTCTTATTGAATATGTGCACCAAAGCTAGTTTTAATGCTTATTTCTTGTTTAAATGTATATATACAAATATTCTCTCTTACGCGAGAGTATGAAAAATGTTATTAATAACTTTATTTCCCTATTACAAACCACTTCAATCAAGTTCCCTGTATGATAAAATTGAACACATTTATAAAGCATTTTTTTAAGCACAACTGGAGTGTAATGAATCTTACATGAATACCAAAAGATTATAGAACAGAATATACTTTATTGCACACAATGTTACAAAATAATAATAAGTACTATGGGCGGTCTTATCGCTGGGAGCGATTTCTCTCAGACAACCTTTGGATGGACTGAAACTCGGTATGGATGGGGGTAGGTATGCAATAGATATAATGTACGTAATATACATAAATATAAAGGAAAAATATGGATAAAAAAATATAGGTATAGAGTAATATAAATATATATATTGTTACAACTTAGGTTCCGACAAAAACAAATTCCATCTGCATATCTGTAAAAACACATTTTATTACCTGTCGGCATTTGAACTACTTGTAATTCTTTTATGATCGTCTTATTTTGTTTACTTATTTATTGGCATACGTGTCTAGAAAACAGCCCATTGTTTTATTGTACTCGTTTATGGCCGCTTGCGGCTGAATCATTAGCGAGGTGTTGTGGATTACGTCGACTACGATACGGTCACATTTGCATTTGTGAGGTATAAAACGACGGCCTTATGGAGAGAGTCGAGCGCGAACCACGATCAAGGCAAGACGTGTGTACATTCGGGAATCTACTAGTGACGGACTTAGAGCGTTTTATTGAATTACGACCTTCTGCATTACGTTTGGTTTTGTTGTGTTCGGTTATATTTGTACCTGTGTTATACGTGTTTGTATAGTTCTAATAAACTCTATAATAATTCCAACGACATTTTTAATTCGAGTCTCGCACTCGTAACAATATAAAAAAATAAGGATAAACATACGTATTTATCTAAATATACAAGTTGTGTGTCGTCAAATAACACCATCCTAAACATACAACTAAATAACAATATTAGTTAGTTACAAATTTGAGATAGTGTTGTTTCTCGAGGTCATTAAACGAATGCACAGACTTGGACAGATTATAGTATAATAATTTACAACAAAAAAAAAACTGATATAATAAGCATGACAGAGATGTGACATCAACCACCAAATATAGCCGGTGATAGTTGTGCTGGATTAATGTGGGGCTTTATAATATTTTGTTTCTTCATATGGTTAAATATTTCTTAATATATCTAAATGGCTACCATTTTACTGGCTATTCCCGAGGTTTCGTTCACGCGGGACTTTGCCTTTATATTCGTCAATGAAAGTATTTCTTTTAATATGGAATCATATAGATTACTTACTGAACGTCATAACTGTCTACCACCGCTTTCAAAGCAAATAAATAAGCGTGTTTATTATTTTTATTTGTCAGTTAAGTCTAAATGAAAGACATCGTACAGATAACAGTTTTCCTTAGCTGCTGAACATTTGACATTTATTCGTTTCCAAGTATAAAAATTATGTCGTCCACACCCCAATCTCTAGCTTTTGAAATACTTGGAGGAAACTTGTGATTAAATTCTTAATAATAATTATATTAAGTGTAATTTTAAAATAAGTTCTATTACATTATATTAGATTATATAATCGAATACAATGCAAGAAAACTTAACTTATTTGTATTGTATTCTACTCATAGTCCAGAGACTCTCTCTTTTCTTTCACCATATCCCAATTACTTGGGGTCGGCACAATATGTCTTTTCCTTCCATACTCTCCCTCAAGACTATAAGTAGAATACTGAGCCGAGATCACCGTCTTCTATGGGTAAGGGGCCCAGAGGGCTGGATACGTTTCCTCGCTGGATCGCCATACTGATCCGTTGTCCGAGGTAAGCACCAGCCCTCTGATCACCTGAAGAGTCAATGAGTCGTTTCGATAAATTTTGGTAGAGGCTCATGGCCTCAGGACCCCACGGTCTAAGCGTTTCGACAGCAAACGGCACAAACATATAAATTTCACTGAGGGTTGCATATTTCCGCCACTTGAGTGATTCAGCTGTTTCCGCCCCTGAACCGGCTGATCTAGACGTGTTTGGTAAATGGGATGAGGCCAACTTGTCTACGCAAGTCGTATCCCACACCAAAGGCTTGCCACGATACCAGGGAATTAGAGTCATTCCGTCGGGACGCCTACCATCGTCACGTGCAATACCGTCCGGCTCCAATAAAGCCGGCATCATTATTATATAATATTAATAAAACATTTCCAATTAATAGACTTAAATAGATAAATTAAATTAAATAGAATAGCTTAGGTATGAAGTGTTTTCGATCAAATACTTTTATAAGGTCCCGTCGTCAAATGGAAAACATGCGATATTTATTTGGGAAAGTCCACGAATTTCCACATGTGAGAAACTCGAATAATATAGACATTACATATTATGATTGATGGCATCCACTCATCAAATAAATATCGGATACAGGAAGACAGTTATCGAGTAAGTTTTCTTACACGGAAAGTATAGCTGTAGGTATCTACATATACATACATACATAACTTCACGCCAGTTCCCTTGCGGGGTAGGCACGAACAACAGAGCGCCATTCAGGCTTATTCTTACACACTTCACTTGCTTGTTTGACATTCATAACTCTTGTCATGCACGCAGGTATCTACATATGTAACATAAATTACACGTTTTCCCCTTGTATTTAAGTAAAAGCGAAGAGAATATTGTTAGAGTTGATTTTCATCTCTGATCACATAATAACCCGTCACAAATTTCAATGTTCTCGTGTAATTTGTAGTCTACTAGCGGCCCCGGCAGACGTTGACCTGCTCTGAAAAAATAAAAAACTAGGACCCGATCCCAGCGCCACCTAACGATTCCAATTGTGGATTTAAACCACCCGGGAACTCACTCAAACACACAAAAACATAATCACCAAAATCGGTCCAGGTGATTAGGAGGATTCTAGAACCCGATCTCAGCGCCACCTACCGGTTCCAACGGGATAAGAAGTAACTTATGTTCCTTCTCCTGGTTCTAAGCTACCTCCCCACTAATTTTCAGCCAAATCGGTACAGCCGTTCTTGAGTTATAAATAGTGTAGCTAACACGACTTTCTTTTATATATACTTATATAGATAGATAATCTATATCTACCCATGAGATGTGAGAGTAGCTGAGATGAGAATGTTGAGATGGATGTGTGGTATTACAATAATGAATAAGGTGAGAAATGAGAACATAAGGGGATCTTTGAAAGTTGCACCCGTGACCGAAAAATTGAGAGCAAGAAGACTAAGTTGGTATGGCCATATAACGAGGAGGGATGAAAGTCACGTAACAAAAAGAATGTTAAACTACAAGACGGATAGGTACAGATGTAAAGGTAGACCAAAAAAAAGATGGATGGATTGTGTGAAGGATGATATGATGATTTGTGGTGTGACAGATGTATGCCAGAATAGTAGAGTGTGGAAGGAAAAGACATATTGTGCCGACCACAATTAATTGGGATATGGTGAAAGAAAAGAGAAGAGAATCTATATCTGCCTTTCAGAGCTGTAATATCTTGTACTTTTTCTTAAGTCTAGGGAGTGGCTTAAACAATCGCATTGTACTGAGTCTCAGTACCGTACTATCGATTCATTTGCATTAAGCAGATTAGTAACCAGGATAGTATTGGGTTATTAATGAATGAAAACACTGTATATAATAAATCATGTTTGATGAATGTTTTATCATTCAAAATATATGAAATAAGTAAATATTTTATTTTATTTTATACTATAAATTTATCATAATACACACAGAATAAGCAGCACTATTATACCTGAGAGGACCAAAAATGTATTTTTTTTTACTGCACGAGTTCAGCAGACAGGCAGACGACCCACTTGATGGAAAGCGGTTACCATCGCCCAAGGACATTTGCAACACCAAAGGTGCTACAAAGGTGCTGCTGCTCTCTTAAGTGAGATTGGAACCTGATCACCAATGTCGGAACACAACACAAGGTTGTTATGGCGTCATACTCTAGACCAGGGGTGGTCGCCATCCTGTCGAGCAAATACCCTACCACCTGGCTGTGGGTTGTTTGGCTCTTACGACAGGCCGCCCGGCCGCAGGAAATTATATTCTTTTTCCGTTCCTGCACGGGTAATTAAAAGGATTAATGACCAAAATAATTCATATAAACATAAAATTGAATCGTTTAGTATTATTGAATACCCTCCCCCACTCGCCTCAGTTCTGAGGTTATCAAATTGATTCAATTTGGTTGATCCACTTAATATCAGCATAAGCTCCATAATTATAAGTAATGTAAATATTCTACCAATAGTAGGATTAATGAATGTATAGTAAGAAACAAAAAAATATTCTACACTAAGGGACCGTACATAAGTTACGTCACACCTTAGGTAGGCGGTCAACAAAATGTGACAAGGGGTGGGAGAAGACCTAAATTTCCTGACGTCACATGTCAAAATCTAACATATTTGAGCTTTAAAACGCAAAATTTGAACTTATAACGAATAATTTCAAAATCATTATATTATTACGTTAAGCAAAAAGTTTATACCCCTTTTTACGAAAATTGCGCGAACGGAGGAGTATGAAATTTCGCACACTTATAGTTTATATAGAGAAGGAGTGCAGAATGCTAATAATTTTTTTAAATTATGCATATAAATATATTAAATCAATAAAAAAAACATTACACACACTACCATGTATTTAAAACGCATATATACTCTTTCGTTTATTATTCAAGACAAATTAACAGTGTAGCCTTGGCGAAATTTGTTGTTATGGAAGTATTAGTCTTTGACAACAGAACCTTAATAATGTTCAAACTTATAATTTAAATTAATTGTCGAATTTCGACCACTGGGCGACTACTAGTATTTCTAATTCTATCTGTATGAGCATAGTGTTTAAATGATTAAACAATAATTTAAATGGAAACTAATTACGGAACTGCTGTTTTAATTTAATAATTTCTTGATGTAAAATTGCAAAATATGTCACACTAGGGAGGGAGGAGACTCAGGCATGTGGCCAGCTGTGACAAGAACGAGGGAAGGGTCAAAAATCATTAAAGTCATGTGACATAATTTGTGGATGGCCCCTAAGCGATAAGACTGTAGCCGTGCAGGAACGGAGAAAGAATACAATTTCCTGCGGCCGGGCGGCCTGTCGTAAGAGGCGACAAAACAACCCACAGCCAGATGGTAGGGTGTTTGCCCGACTGGATGGCTACCACCCTTGGTCTAGAGTATGCCGCCATAACAACCTTGATTTGTGTTCCGGCATTAGTGACCAGGTTCCAGTCTCTTTTAAGAGAGCAGCAGCGCATTTGTAGCATCTTTGACGTTGTAAATGTCCATAGGCGATGGCAACTGCTTTCCATCAAGTGGGTCGTTAGCCTGTCTGCTGAACTCATGCAATAAAAATAAAAAAGACTGCCCTCTACGTTTTAACTAGTTTTCAAGAATTAAGTTTTTTTTCTTTATGGTGAACCGTTAACTGTTTTTATTAATTCAAGGTTGTAGTCCTACGAAAGTACATGTAACACAAGTAAATCGCTGATAGAAAATGTTAAGAGTACGAAACGTAATTCTATAGTAGTAACTGATCCGTTGTTAGTACGGTAAAGTGACAGCTTGCTAGCAGCAAACAGGTACATAATGTATAACATTACCACGAGAGAGTTGATAACGTACCTAAGAGCAGGTTAACCAAGACCTGTCATATCAATTGCTTTTGTAACTACGCTTGTAAAATTTGAATGTATTTCCCAAATAAACTGTCCCATTTTCCGGAATAAAAATTTACTGATTATGTCATCTTTGTTCAAATGTCATTATATTCGCTTAATTTCCAGTGCCGTTATGAAGGGAACAACAAACTGCTGAACTCCTGCAATAAAAAATATTAAAAAAAACATTCAAATAGAATTACTTTCGTTTCATTCATGTTGGTAGTGAAATGATTATCCGCCAAATCACTTTAGAATACCATTATTGGTGAGTAAGTACACGAGAGTATAATGTAAATTATTCGAATAAATATTATCTCAGATTTGTGCCTATAAAAGTGGAAGGGGTTTTAGATGTTTGTGTACTTAAATATTAGAAATTTTATTCTTCACGGCCCTGAAATTTTGGAATGAATTATGGTGAAACTTAGCATAGCTGCTTTTTCGATGATGATAACGAACATGGGGACTTTTTTATCACGCGAAATAAAATGGTTTCCACGCTCTAATAATTCGAATTTATACAATTTAAAATTAATTATCTTCTGTACTGTCGAGTGTCTTCTATAGTAAGCCCCCGTGGCTTACTATAGAAAACTTTATAACGGGTTAGTGTACGTGGGTTTTAAATTAGTGTTACGTTATATATAGGCGAGGGAAGCCTTGAGAAAATATAGTTAGAATATAAAATGGAAAATAATTTTGAAATCGACCTTACTCGAAATCGTTTTTTTTTATAAAAAATTAGAATGTATCGTTTCTCGGACCTTTATCACTCAAGCTAACATTCATCAGTGGCATTGAATATTTTGGAATTTATATGTAGTAATTTGATTTTTATTAACTTACTAGCTGATGCCCGCGACTTCGTCCGCGTGGTGCGGTTTTTTAACTATCCCACGGGAACTGTTTAAGTTTTCGGGATCAAAAGTATTCTATATGTTGACCAGGGATATACTACCGCCATACAAAATTTTATTTAAATCGGTCCGGTCGTCTCGGAGATTAGCCGGTACAAACAGACAGACAAACAGACACACAGACAAACGGAGAAACAAAAAATTGAAAAAAACCTAAATTACTTCTGTTTCACTTCTTGCGTCCCTCTGACTCGATTTTTAGCATCTTTTTTCATTGTACAGAAATTCGACTTCTGCAATTTTATTATATGTATAGATGTATAGTAATACTATATAGTAATTATTACCCAAACGAAAACCTTAAGGTCGCCCACCGTTTACAATGATGTTTTTAAACCAAATGTATACAAAAACTAACATGTTCTAACATTTACCTTTTATAATAAACATCTATAAATAAAGCAATACTGTGCCAATCTTATTCCATCTCATACATGTAGAGGACACTACAGGAACCAATATAGGATGATATAAAGTTCATCTGCTTGGAATATTGCTTACGGATTTGATTACGTTATGATTCAACTCAAGGTGACTGATTTAGATCTATACGAAAGTATTATGTGTAGATATCGATTGTCAAACACAAAACTAGACCGCTCGACCTTTGACTTGGGTTATATTGGAAAACTTTGTTGTTGTACTGTGTTCTAGTGCGGAGTGTAGTCGAGATGAAATCTTTGATGACATTTACTAATGAATGTCATTAGGAACGTTTGTATGGAAACGGTCTTGCTTCATTCATGTCACTAGCATATGATAGAATTATGTATATTTTAATAAAATTTGTGAATTTGTGATTTAAAATTTTGTACGCATAAAGTAACTTGATTTAAAACAATCAACTCTACCGTCGACTGTTTTTCTTGTAAAATACAATCTTGGTGTCTTAAGTCTCGCGTGGACAGGTATTTTCTAGGTAACCGTGTTCCACCTTAGACTGCATTTCCACCTGACATCCGAAACGCGAACCTATTCAATATAAAAATAAATAAATGATATAATCATATTTTATTAGTACAATAAGACTATTATACTTTACATTAAGAGTATCGTGTACTAGCAGAAGGTGATGTCAGGAGCCTTAAGAACAGACGAGCGTGCATGACTAGAATTATGAATGTCAAAGAAGCAAGTGAGGTGTGTAAGAATAAGCCTAAATGGCGCTCTGTTGTTCGTGCCTACCCCGCAAGGGAACTGGCGTGAAGTTATGTATTTAAAGTATGGTATTAAAGGAAAATAACTGAAAATAAAATTGCAACATATCACTGATCTTACCTAACTTCTTGTCCATCCAAAGGTTGTTTGGAAGAAATCGCGAATAGCGATAAAACCGCCTATTGTATTGTAAATATGTATTTCTGCAAAATGTCAATGTTCAAAGCAATTTATTTGTTTAAAACATGGACATTTTAGCAGATATTATGCTGTCAAGTTACATGTTTCGCTTTGACAGGCAATTTTTTTATGTAGTTTTGGTTACAAGTCGTTTGTAGTCCTTATGAGTACATATAGATAATATGATTATATTATTGGATATATTATTTATTATATTACTGGTTATATTATTGATTATATTACTGGTTATATTACTGAGTATGTATCTTTCTAATGTATCTTTAAACACACAATAAAGCACATTCGTTCATTCATTCACTATAACATCGAGCCAGAGTACATAACACATTTTATAATATTTTCTAAAATAATTAAAACGTTAAATTGCAACGTTAAAATACCTTTCTAATATCTTAATTTTAAAATATCGTTTTAAATACAATTTTAATTGTTATTTTAACAATTAGAGAGTTATGTATTCTTTAGAGTCATGACGTCTTACTTGGTATATACAAGATCAAGGACTCTGTGACGTTTTGAAAGATCACAAAAGCGTATCATTTGGTTTTGCTGTGAACTAAAATATCGTAATTTGTTTTAATTTTTTTTTGGTCCAATATACATTCACATAAATTAGAAACACATTTGACTGTGGTACAAAAACATCGTGGGTTTATTCGGCGTGTTTTTAATCGGGAATACAGGTTGACCTTGAATGATACTCTAAATAGTTAAACACTGCGCGCGCTCTGCCCTCTATCTCGAAAATGATCCAAGATATAGAAAAATGTTGAAACAAAAGTAGTAGAGAATTTAATCCTCTACAATATTTGTAATACATACAAATAGCATAAAACCCATAGATAACGAGATATTTGCAATAAATGTGTAAAAAAAAACGACTTTTTGACCTTTGACCTTGTAATATCTGTAGACGCGGACACCCTACGATGGGAAGGTTTTGAGACAAATTTTAGGGTACCAAAATAAAGGTTTGTACAAGTTTATAGCTGACTATCTCGCATTCCGAGGTGAAACAATTTTTTCTCGACTACGCATTGAGTTGTGTACACAATATTGTTATATTAAAAATAGGAGCAGCGGCGAGTAATTGTTATCATGATTCTAGTGTTTAGTTCTGATTTGATAATAAAAACGGGGCTATCATCATTCTAGTATATGGTTCTTTTTTAGTTCCAGGTCTGCACTTGAGCCTTATGGTCCGCTTTACCCTGACTAAACATTATGCCCAAGTCCACGACGGCAAGCACGAAAGTAGTGAGGGAAGTACGCAGCGCGAGTGTGCCGCCGTGTTAGCATATGATGTTAATACTCTTATTCTCGCAGTCCTTTAGATAGGCAGCGAATTATTTGCATTGGTACATACTATCGAATAAGAGGGAATACAGCGATTTCATATATTATTAGTGTCCTTGTAGTTTCTTACTTTTAGAATAGAATTGTTTTTATTAATAGTAAATGTTTAGGCTGGATATGCAATTTATATTTATTTTGCAAAGTGGTAATAAATTAGATTAGTTTCTCGTAGAGAGTACCTAAATAGAACCAGATTCAGCAATGAATTATTATGCAATGAATCAATTGTAAATGAAAATAACTGTAATATCACTAACGTTGGTATCTTAATCATTCTATCTTCCCGGCTGCCAACTGAAGTGACGAAAAAGCCAGATTGAATTGAAAGAAAAACGTTGGTTAATAAAACGTAATTTTCTTTATGTTTAGTAGGCATGCGTACCTATGATATATATTATATTTTATTATTGTTCCAAATATTTTCCAGATTTTTTTTTTATTGTCGTTTGATTTATAGCGCACAACCTTCTGTGGTGTAGTAGTCTAAGCGTTCACCAGCCTAGTTCACTGGAACGCAGTGGTTGAAGGTTCGATTACGTCCTAAGTAAATTACGATTTTTCTTATTATTAATTTGGTTTGGGTGTTTAAGACTGATCCTAGATCTTTCGGTTAGTACCCTTCATTGAAGCTTAACTCGCTTAGCTTATGAATATACAACATGTTTTTGTCTGCAGTTTTTCGAATTAGTGAAACTAGTTTAATCTGTGTTTAATTTCCGAGTAATTAGCATATTTTCACTTCGTCTTTTAAACGCTGATCACAATCTCAAGGTTGCGCAATATCTTAACGCTATATTAAATGTTAAGGGACAGTTTATAATTTGATTTCATTATTCTAGCATCTGCCAGCGAAACTTTATTCCCGCCGTTGCTGTAACGTCGTCGCATTTAGTGAATTGCAACCGCAGCGTCATAGAAATGCGATCACAGCGCCTTCTTTTTCGGTATATTCCTCTGTCTCAGAAGAACGACGTCATTTATCGGGCTGAAAAGTGTCCTAAATGTTGAGCCGGGCTCCATGCCGTAAATAGGGCGGTGCCACCGGTGCCCAGGCACAGGTCGTAGACTCTGGGGGGCGCAAGAATGGCCAGACTGGCAGGACTATAATTTTTTCGGTTTGCTCCTGATAAGTTCCCGCTGCGCCACTAGTGCTCGATTCTAACACATACGTACCATGAAAAACGTCTGTTAAATTAGACAAAACATCGCGCTCATTTTTTTGGCAGCGCACGAGCGTATTTGTGTTCTAGTTCTTTAAAAAAAATATTTTTCTTCCAAAATATTAGATAATTGCTACACCAACACCAAGGTCCTTGTGCGTTATTTTATCACCTTGAATAAAATAAAGTAGACCTATACATAGCATTGCTCTTGCTAGGGTATCTACAATATCTAAAAAAAAAACAAGGGCGCAATTATAGAAGCTCGCGTAGGGCGCATAAAAGGCTATTTATGGCACTGCCCGGGATGCCAGCTCTGGCACTCTATGTGAGAATGTGATATTGTAAAAAAACAGATATACTTTAGAATATAGCAGAATTATTATACTGTAAATGAATATGAGAATGACAAAGATATGACTAATAATATTTTGTAACTAGATTTATAATTTTATTACAATATTGTTACATGCCGACAAAGTAAATGCACACCTGGTTTATTACTTTTCCCTAATTTGGACTTCTTTTGTAATTAAGAAAAACACTATTGTTATTGTAGTTATTTTATGGCAGTCATTAGGCAGGTGTGTCGAACTGATTCTAAGAAATCCAATCTATGCGGGCTGGCAGCCATATTGTATCGGTGCAGCAATGGCCCTATGGTGAGATCGGCAGTCAAGCGAGGATTACGATACGAGCAAGACGTACATTTGATAAGCTATATAGTGACGGACTTTGCGCGTGTTATTGAATTGTGCAGTTTGTACTGGTTGCGTCCAGTTATATTTGTACCCGTGTTATACGTGTTAGTATAGTTCTAATAAATTCTATAGCCATTCCAACGGCATTTTAATTCGAGTCCTGTAGCTCGTAAGAATATTATATAACATTTTTTTTTTAATGTAATTCATTTTTAATATCCTGACATGTATTCGGACATTGCACTCCTACTAAGGCAAAATGTATTGAAACAACGCATATTGTAACATAATGTATTAGACATAGATACATTTTACCAATAAATTATTCATTCATTTATAGACTTTTATAAATTTTTATTTAGGTTGCGTCTCACGAAAAAAGTCCCGCGATAAAACATATAGAACTAATTATAACAGATGAGCCCAGCCATGTTTTTATCAATTGTTTCAATCTAAATATTACTTTATATTATTATTTATTCTATTTACTAATACTATAAGTCTTAGACGAGACGTTGGCGCTCTCAGCGCGTTCTACCGTCTGTACAATGGGGAGTGTTCTGAGAAGTTGTTTGGTTTGGTACATACGTCGCCATTTTACCACCGCACTGCTCGCCGGCGACTGGAAGTTCATCCACACTTCCTTGACACCTGGAAGTTATCCACTGTACGTGGCGCTCGCTCCTTTATGCCATACGTGAGCAAGCTGTGGAATGAGCTCCCCCCGCGGTTTTCCCAGAGCGCTACAATATGGGGCTCATCAAAAAGGACGTAAACAGATATTTAAAGTATTAACGAGATGTCCATGGGCGCCGGTAGCCACTCGTCATCAAGCGGGCCTGTCTGCCAGTTTGCCAATAAGCAAACATAAAGAAAAATACTATTAAGTATCAGTCAAATAATGCAACTGTTTTATTCACTCAACTGCCATTTTTAATTTTCCCATGTTGTGTTTTATTCTTATGAGTAACTAAAAATCTGGCAATTGAATAATCGGCCCTAAATTGAATAAATATTAAATTTAGGATGTTACTAGAATTATTTTATCTTTCTAACATTCCCTTGCGTGATCGTAGTAGCGTCCTGTCTGCGAGACTTCTTTCGTGAGACAGAGTGTATTACACCTATTTAACCACAAAAGAGGAAAAATACTAAAATACTCGTACGTGTAATATATAAAGACGTCATTTTATCAGCTGATTTGCTATAACCATAACCGTTAGCGTTTACGTCTTGAGTGATTAAAAAAATATTTACGTAATTCGCCATTGAGAGAAATGATATCATTTTGTTAATAAGATTTGTTCTTATAAACTTTGATTTTCTAATAGCTCGCATTAAAATATTATTCTTACGTCTTATGCAATTATATTTTTATTGTTAGAGTTGCAATATGAAAGTGTAAATCTACACAGTGTTGGCAGGTTGTAATTGGTTAATTTAATATAACTTACCGATTATAATTCTCTGAATGCTCACGTAGAAATTTTAACTGTATATTGAATTATATTTTACGTAACAGAAAGACGCCGAAGACGAGATTGCTTTGCAAATTCAAAATTTATTAATGAGTTTATCTCTGAGTCTCTTATAGATAAAGTTCCAAGTGAGTATATATTAGGGTGGCGCAAAAAACCGATAATTTTTTTTATTGTGTCTCGATTGAAAAAATGTTAGTTTTTGTTGATATTTTATGAAATCCCTCCAAAGGACAGTTAAAAAAAATTTTTACGAGGTCGCTCCAAATTTTGTAAGATTTCAAAAATCACCAATAACCGGTTTTTTATTCAGTTATTCGTTGAGGTGTAATTTTATAAATAAAAAATAATACATTTCTGAAAGTTTCAGTTCAAAATTTGAATTATAATAGGTCGCTCATAATTTTTTTTCATTTACTAGTGTATTACTCGCTCGAAAAAATCTAGAGTAGTAAGTATACTATGTAGTTTGAGTACCGAAAATAGACATAGATACTTTCATCCCGCGAGATGGAATAGTTTGCGATATAAAATGAAGTGAATCTTTCGGGGGCAAATAGATCTAGCGTAAAAATAGAATACAATGGGTGACATTGTGTTATGTATTAAGGCTTGCTCTTTAAACTAGAGGCTCACACTGGGGTTCACCCGCTGTGCAGCCGCGGGGTAAACTCTAGTATATATATATGTGTGTGTGTGTATATATATATATATATATATAATATTATGTGACCATTGACCTGTCGATGGCAACATGATTTAAAAATAATGCTATGCCTACTGATAATTATATGCCTACTACTAAAACCCGTCTTTTTAGTTAAATTGTATGTATAGACGGTAATTTAAAAAATCTACTTTAATATCTAATCTTAAGTGTTACTTATGTTTACTAACATTAAATAGACTAGTTGATTGCAAAATCCTGTGCTTTGTGACAAAAAGATCTTCTAAGGAAAAGCTAAAAATAGTTAAAAGTTTTTGAAATATACGCTAAAGTTACATACTTTTTAAAAGCAATATAGTATTATGTATTCTCAGTTAAGAATTAAATATTTAAAGATTAACGTAAAGCGTAGCCTTAAGCAACATGATAATTCATAAAGCTTAACACTTTTATTATTGGTTAAGGAAAATGTATAAGTTGGCGGACCCCTGTGGCAGACGATGACCGATAGAGGTTCGTTGTTGTCGCTATGGTCATATACTCCCAACAAGGATATGGTGGTACCGGGTAGAGGTCAGCGGACTTCTCCGACGAGCCACACTCAAGAGACCAGGTGCCCCTATTGTAGACATGCAGCGAAGATATAGTTCGATCCGATGGCGCCCTACCAGACGCGGACGGGCTCTGGTAGGTTTAATGGTTAATCTGGTGGTCGGCATCTCATAACTGATTCCGCAAGGAAATATCTAAAGTCGGCCTTCCAACTCCCACACACCCCTCATTGTGCACTAGACATTAGAGGGATGTAAGGAAAAGTTATCACTTAGTACGTAATACCAATTAACAATCAAAAATATTAAATGTACTCAGGGATTTAAATCGTCACCATTGAGAATTTTCTTGACGAGATACGATTTAAAATAAAGTTGCGCTTCCGCTAACTTCCTCCTTGGTGGTCGTCGTCATCGAACGTGACGTATCCACATACCTTGTTACGATTCATGTCTCGGCACAAACACGCAAGATATAAGGCTACAACCATACGAAAGAGCTGCGCGAAAGCAATGACTAAGCGCACATAATGTCGACGACCCGCATTTTAAAGTTTGCGATGAATTATTATGCAGAACGCGAGTGCCAATGTGATGTCGTAATTTCCATCTCAAAGTGTTTGCTTAAATCGAAAAAAATGGAGGTTCCTTTCATCTCGTGAAATGTTCGTAAGATATAAAGTGGATGATATAAAAATTGCTAAGTGCATCTTAGTCAGGTAACAACTACGCGGTTATGTTATTTGGTTATTGAATTTACAAAAAGCGCAATAGTAATATTAGGCCGATCAAGCAAATTGAATCAATTTAGTTGAAGCTTATAGAATTGAAAGGATATAACTGTGTTCAATGACATTGAATGATTCAAATTCATGCTTATGTGCTTGCTTCGCCTTGATTGATTCGTCGAAATTCGAAGACAGTAGTGAACCGTCTAACAACGGCTTATCCGAAAATACCCGTATCTTAGAAACGAATTAACAAAGTTTGAAACGTTATCGTAATTGTACTCGTATGTCGAAGAAGCTTAGTGGTTAACGCGTTCACGTCTCAAGCTCAATGGATGCGGGTTCAAATCTTATCCAGAAAAACATGCACCACTTAGACAGTTTTTTATATTAATGTACATATTGTTACTATCACCATGTGCTGACGATGAAGGAATATATCGCAATGTAGCCTACACGTTAAAATAACCGACGTGTCAAACCCGCCAAGCTGTATTATACAAGCGTTGCGGATACTGTCTGTGTCCCTAAGTAATTGGGATGCCTGGGCCAGCAGTGGGACAGGTAGGGGCAGTTATTAGTATTATTTTTGTTGTGAGCTTTTAGCTTTAACATGATTTTTTTAGTGTTCCACTTGACAGTTCAAAATTAACTTATCAAGTAATTTATTCACTGTGTTAAACGTCAGCATTATTTATTATTAAACGTTTTACAATACGTGTCAGGAGTCTTAAGAACAGACGAGCGTGCATGACAAGAGCTATGAATGTCAAAGAAGCAAGTGAGGTGTGTAAGAATAAGCCTGAATGGCGCTCTGTTGTTCGTACCTACCCCTCAAGGGAACTGGCGTGAAGTTATGTATGTATGTATGTTTTACAATAATTAAGGTGTTTGTCACAAATCTTCATATTCCATGACTTTAATTAATGCTATAGAAGGTGTGCTCGATTAGCCACTTTTTAAGCCGTCACATAAGTGAATTATGAAGGACATAAATACTTCAATTAATAAATAACCGGTAAACAAACACACGTGTATCTCCAAATTAAGCAGGTTAAGCTTCTGTGTCATGGGTGATATACAACGAACTACTATGTTGCCGATCCCAGACACCCAGACCATAGTAAACAACAGAGGAAAATCGTTTTTGAAATTCACCATGTCAGGAATTGAACCCGGAGCCCTCTGCATTGCAGTGAGGTAGGCTAGCAAAGGCTTAATCCGCTCAACTACAGAGGCCGTCGATTTTTTAAATACTCTTTTTTTTTAATTATGCAGTTCATCAATCCACCGGGCTCTCCCTGCACTTCATTATTCTTGACATGTTTTCCAAACACAACTCGTCAATTTCATCGGGTATAAATCCAATAATAAACGTGACCTATCCGGTGCCACTGCAGATTATTAATGTTGCGAGCTATGGCGGTTGTTACATTAGTTTTCATATGGGCGGTTCCTATATCTTACTATTCATTCACTTGCCTTATCTCCCGGGATCGGTTTTGCTACAACTTAGATAATTCTTCGAAGAGCAATTGTTGCAACATACTTTTGTATTTAATAAAACTATGTTTTAACGGTTTTCAGCGCGATAATTTATTTGATTTTGGTTATTCCGACGTTTTGGCCACTTTTCGTGATCACGGAAGACAAAGATGTCAAGTGTCAATATTTACTCTATGGGAGCCTAATCTAATATACATATAATATAATATTTTATACAATATATTATAATATTATGTTATATTATAAAATTATTAGAGCTAGGCATATTTGCTGAAGAGTTTCTTGCGCCCTTCTTCTCTTCAAGCCATAACATGTTGCGAAACGGTGGTAAATTCGATTAGGCTCCCATAGAGTAAATAATAACCATAAATAAAATTTAAACTAAATAATTAAAATGAACAAGTTGGCGATAGGCTAAATAAAACTTTAACAATACTCGTTGACACTTCACATCTTTTTCTTCCGTGATTACGGCCACTGAAAAGCGGCCGAAAAGTCGGAATAACCAAAATCAAATAAATTACCGCGCCTAAAACCGTTAAAACGTAGTTTTATTATGTATACAAGTCGCGAAAATATTATACTTTTGTATTTATTAAAAACAGAGCCTGACATGGTTAAATATGAAAAAGAAAGAGTTTTGAAACAAACGTGTTGCTGCTGGGAAGCTTCATGTCGCTTCTTCTTCTTCGTGTATATAAATTTTCAACAAAATTTTCTCCAGTGGAACTTATTTTGAATAAAACCTTTTGACTTCGAATTACCATCGGTACGAATATGACATTATTTGTATGGTATTTATGTCTAATTTTAACTAGTTAGGGTAATGAACGGTTAGGAAGATATATGAGCCGACCATTATTGATCTATTATCTCTAAGAGGAGTATGCCTTGCTTCGTAAACCGCTGTGTAACTTTGATGCAGTAGCTCTAAGAGTTATTTATTAAATTATGTGCAAACATTGTTATCGGAAGTGGGTGCTAACAATTGCAACAATACCGCTGTACACATTAGCTTGCAGTATCAGGTTGTTTTCAATAACAAGTTGTTTTTGGTACTTTTAAAAGTTAACTAGTGATCGTCAAGTGCTCGAAATTACAACATAATTTACTAAATTAGTTACTTATCATTTTTAGTTAATAAATATAAAATTAGAAATAGATTATCTACTACGAAGCATGAATAATTTTTAGTTTGTTTTTCAGTAATTAATATTTGATATGTTTGTGAAATATAAATAGAAAAGTGATTTCGTTTGCACCCTATTTAAGACCTTTCGCAGCAATAAAGGCTTTAAAAAGAAGTCTTAAAAATGTCTATTTACGTAATATAGATTGTAATAAAATAAATCAAAATATATTCACGATTGCATTGCATTTAATATTACTTCTATGGAAAGCTGTAAAAAAAAATATAATTTTGCTGCAGAGCCAAATCATTTTTTCAATGGCAATAATTATTATGTATTTAACATCTCAGATGTCACTAATAACGACCAAGTCTTGTATGCCAGTGGATTTTAAATGGGATACGACTAGTCGTTATAATACTTTACTTGCATGTTAAACAGTTATGTCGCTTGTGTTAAAACAGTAATTTGTATTTAGAGCTAATTGTAATTAAGGTACTTTAGTGAATGTGAGCATTTTACGAAATGATTATTACAGTATTATATTAGACATTTTCCATAAAATCAAATGCTGCATGCAAAAATCCTTTAAAGAGTTGGAAGAGGATGACTTTGAAGAGTGTTACTTACTTACTCCGCTGGTTCAGCGACCTACAGTGGGTCTTGGCCTCCGAAACGAGAGCATGCCATTTTTCTCTGACCTGCGCAGTGTTTTGCCAATTATTGGCTCGTAGCTCCGACAGGTCAGCCTCCACACTGTTTTTCCAGCGATATTTGGGACGGCCGATTGGACGCCGACCTACCGGCCGTTCTAAATATGCTTTCCCCACGCTGCGATCCTCTCCCATCTGTTCTACGTGACCGAGCCAGCGCAGGCGGTGAGCTTTTATTTCTCCTATTATGTTAGGCTCGGCCACGAGATTCTCAATTTCGAGATTGATTCGGTTACCAAGATGAGTTCTTTCAAGAGTGTGAATATATTAAATTTTGAATTCCAAAGGGTAATAAACTATGTCATTGTTGGCACTATCTCTCAATTATTCATACCCTATTATTTATTGAAACTATTAAGCAACATTGATATTTTATTTATTTTGTAGGCTTACAATGATGGTAAAACATTGTTACGAGTTGCAGGACTCGAATTAAAATGCCGTTGGAATTACTATAAAGAACTATACAAACACGTATAACACAAGTACAAATATAACTGAGCTCAACCAGTCCAAACGTAATGCACGATTCAATAACACGCGCAAAGTCCGTCTCTAAATAGATTAACGAATGTAGTCTTGCTCCGCTTGTGGTTATCGCTCGACTGCATCAATCGAGGCATTGCTTTATACTGCACGGATGCAATATATCTGGTCAGCCGCGTGAGTGATATTCCTAGATTCACACCTGGCTAATGACTGCCATAAAATATTACAATACACAACGGACCGTTTTTTTAATCACAAATTTTAAACACAAAGTAAACAAAAGAAGTCCAAATACCGAATAGGTAATAAAATGTGTACAGGTATGCAGGTGTGAATTTGTCTTTTGTCGGCACCTAGGTCGTAACAATATGTATTATAGTATGGCTATAAAATACATACATACATACATAACTTCACGCCAGTTCCCTTGCGGGGTAGGCACGAACAACAGAGTGCCATTTAGGCTTATTCTTACACACCTCACTTGCCTCTTTGACATTCATAACTCTTGTCATGCAAGCTCGTCTGTTCTTAAGGCTATAAAATAAAACATATAAACGTTCTTTTAATTAATTGACAGGATGTCAATTACTTAGTGTCAATTGTGGTATAGTATATGATGATAAATAAATGTTCAAATTTTAAGACAATATCGAAATGCTTTTATTAATTTCGAAATTTAGCCTATTCTTTTGAAGGAGTAATAATTTATATATAGTGAAAATAATGACTCATTTTTCATGAGATTTGGTGTTTGTTATTTTAGATATATGAGATGATCGATTAACAATGAAAAACACTTTCTAAATAAGTAGTTAAATAGATGAGTTAAACTAGAAACAATGTTTATAAGGTACATCTGCAATAACCTTATCTAAAATTGATGATTTTCAGTTGTAGTAATATTTGCATGACCTTTATGTCACCATTATGCTTACTTACTACACTAAACGTCGAAGTTAACAGTTTCGACATAACGTTGTTATGAGCCATATAAACGTTGGTAGTAGTAGTTGAGTAATCGTTCTAACAGTTTGGTTAAAGATTGACATTGTAGCGAAAGTGATGAGTTGGTATGGATGATTTTGAATGCCTAGTGTTCATACGCACAATGCCGCTAGTTATAGACAGACCGGTCCGGCTGACCGTATTTTTTTTATAAATTTATTTGGGCAACAAAATCATTACTGTACAGAATTTAGTATTATGAGTCTTATACATAAGTAGTTTCAATTAATACAACGCCAACATCATTTTCCACATAACATACACAGTTACATGGCTTGTTTATAACGCAACACAGTATTTTTAGCAAATTATATGGGTGCTCCAAATTGATTAAAATGTATCGGCTATGGACATTTATAACACCAAAGGTGCTACAATGCGCTGCTGCTCTCTTAAGGGAGACTGGAACCTGGTCACTAATGCCGGAACACAACACAAGGTTGTTATGGCGGCATATTCTAGAACAGGGGTGGTCGCCATCCAATCGGGTAAATACCCTACCACCTGGCTGTGGGTTGTTTAGTCGCCTCTTACGACAGGCCGCCCGGCCGCAGGAAATTGTATTTTTTCTCCGTTCCTGCGCGGATAATACGGGCATCACGAATTGATCAATTATCGATATGTCAAAAACGTTTTAGACGAATTGTATTTAGGTTATGGTTATATTGACAAGTAAAGTAACTGATCGACGCTCGTAAAGGTGCCTGATATTCGTGACGGTAACAAACTTGGTAATTTTAAATAACTAGGATCCTAAGGCTTTCATTGACAACAACTTTCAATTGTACAGGGACAACAGTGCTCCCACGGCGCCTACAGTACTCCTAAAGCGGACGAAACACCACAAGGGCAGCATCTACTGCCTGGCGTGGAGTCCTGCCGGCGATCTGCTCGCCACTGGTTCCAACGACAAGACTGTGAAATTGATGCGATTCAATAGCCACTCTTGTAACCTTGAGGGACAAGAGGTAAGTTTTAATAATAATTCTTTACGTACTCTCGTGCGCTAGCCATTAGGCCGCGATGGCTTGTGTATAATAGCACACGCGTCCCAAAGTCAAAGAGCGCATGTTCGTAACCAGCCTAAACAGCATGCAGCACTTATGCAGTTTTCTGGGCTGACTTACATATTGTTATAATTAACACGTGATGAAAAACATCGTGATGAATCCTGCACATCGAGATAACGGATGTGTCAAAGCCGCCAATCCGCTTTGGAGAAGCGTGGCAGGGTATACTGTCCGTTCCCTATAAAAATGGAAGGCCCGGGTCCAGCAGTGGGACGTCTATTGGCTGTTACTATGATTTTTTTTATATACTGGCTATTGTCAGCGGCTTCACACTCACGTAGATTAAAAGTTAGCCCCCATTTTCACCCACTTAAGGGTTGAATTTCCAAAAATGCCGATACACGTGTACCTTTATTTCTAACCTGAAACAGATGTGTGTGTAAAATGTTGTACTCCTTACTTTAAAAATAAATATTAGTTAAAAAAAAAACTAAAAAAATACGCTTTTATAGAAAATCCAACTAAAAAATAGAAAATAAATTTTAATAAATTTGTATTAAAAATACATACATACATAACTTCACGCCAATTCCCTTGCGGGGTAGGCATGAACAACAGAGCGCCATTAGGCTTATTCTTACACACCTCACTTGCTTCTTTGACATTCATAACGTCTGTTCTTAAGCTCCTGACATCACCTTCTGCTAGTACACGATCAATTTGATCATGGAAGGTGTGTCGTGGCCTTCCACGACTTCTGCATCCATCCACTTTTGCATTGTATATCTGTTTAGTCATTCTTTCATCATGCATTCTTTCCACATGCCCGAACCACCGGAGCATTCCTTTCCTTACCTTCACCCCGACACTCTCTTTCAGACCAACTCTCTTTCTTACTTCGGTATTACGAACGAGGTCCGCGAGCGTCACTCCGCAGATTTTGCGCAGTGCTCGCATCTCGACCGCGTTTACTCTACTTTCATGCTCTCTCTTCCATACCCAACTCTCGCTTCCATACGTGAATTAAAAATAGTGTAAGAAAAATGATTTAATTGTAAAAAAAGCGTGGGGTGCTTTTAAGGATATTATCAAAATAACCCTTCTACTCATATCTGTTCATAAAATATTTATAACTATTGATACCATGCACCCCACGCTTTTTTTACAATAAAATCATTTTTTTTTTACACTATTTCAAATTTATTAAATATTATTTTCTATTTTTTAGTTGGATTTTCTATAAAAGCGTATTTTTTTTAACTATTATTTATTTTTAATTTTTTAGTGATTATTTAGTGATTTAATTTCCTTCTCCGTGGAAACTTTGAAAAAAAGAATTAAATACGCTCTTATGATAAAATGGAACGTTATGTAAAAATAAGCTTTTTTAAAAAGGTTTTTAAATACAAGCTTTTGAGATCCTGCATATCATGTAGCAGCAGAGTGCTAGCCAACACAAGTAAAACGAGCCCAAACACGACGGGTCTATCTTGTTTGGTACACGAGTTCTCATGGCCACCTTCCGACTCCATCATCAGAGCAGCTCCATGGTACCATATTATTACATTGTCACGCGATATACACATACGTGCAAAATTTCAGCTCTATCAGAAACCGGGAAGTCGATCAAATTTTACTTGAAAGATTCCGTTACATACTAAAATACATACATACTAACATACGTATGAAGCTAATAAAAGCGTATTAATGACGGTAAACTTTCATCTCCTTAAATATTTTCAAAAATCCTTTCTTAGTACGCAATTACACTATAGAAAATATTCATGCTGGTTCCAGCATGAATATTTTCAAGCTCCGAGCCCTAATAGTTTGGGATCAAGTCAGTCAGTCAGTGAGGCCAAGTTATTGTTTATGTATAGTTATCACTCTAGACTTTGCAACACGAGGTCTTTTGTTTCTTATTAGGATACTGTAATACTGAGAAGAAAATTAACCGTTCACTTTTAACTGGAATTATATAAGAATTTATTTTTAATCTACATTTCCCAGTCATCAATGCGGCCCGCAGGCCACCAATGATGTTTTTTAAATACTTTCTTATTATTTAAATTAATTACTGTTTGAAATATGTTCTACTTTAAGAACGACCATAAAAGTTGGCCGTTATAATACCTACATACATACATACATAACTTCACGCCAGGTCCCTTGCGGGGTAGGCACGAACAACAGAGCGCCATTTAGGCTTATTCTTGCACAGGTCACTTGCTTCTTTGACATTCATAGCTCTTGTCATGCACGCTCATCTGTTCTTAAGGCTCCTGACATTATAATAGAGTTATAATACCTTTAATATAAAATAATGAAATGGTGCCTAACTCGATTGCTTTCGCAGATTCGTATTACGAAAATGACAAGTGTCAAAATGAAAAGGAACTTCAGGCTTAAATTACTAACACATGTTTAAGCTCTACTAACTATAATATTCGGAACTAGTTGTCTGTACATTTAAATTAATAATAAAGATATATGTCTTTTTGGCCAGTATATCTAGACATGTGTCAGTTTTAAACTGTACACTTATTTAAACTTTTAAACAGGTTTATAGTATTTTTTTATTGCAGGAGATCAGCATACAGGCAGACGGCCCACTTGATGGAAAGCGGTTACCATCGCCTATGGACATTTGTAACACCAAAGGTGCTACAATTGCGCTGCTGCTCTCTTAAGGGAAACTGGAACCTGGTGACTAATGCCGGAACACAACTCAAGGTTGTTATGGCGACATACTTTAGACCAGGGGTGGTAGCCATCCAGTAGGGCAAATACCCTACCACCTGGCTGGGGGTTGTTAAGTCGCCTCTTACGACAGGCCGCCCGGCCGCAGTAAATTGTATTCTTTCTCCGTTCCTGCACGGATTGTTTCATATTTTAAAACATCAACACATGTTCACTAACGTAACATAGGTACATTTCGTTTTTCGTCAAATAAAAGGTTCAGCTAAATTATTGAAAATATCTTACCTTAACAATCGGAAACAATTATCCGTCAGGTCTTCTATTGCCGCAAAAGGTTTTAAACGGGCTGCACGAAACCACTTTTCGTTGGTAATTACTAATCAATAATTTACCAGGGCCACAATTCTGACCCGAGCTCACACACGTGCAGTGCACGATAGGGCGTCCCCCGCAGGCGACGCTCACCGATGCGCCCCCGTCGGTGTGAACTCTCGCGCATGCGGCGAAGGGGGCCGCCACCCTTCACGCAGCGCCAAACCTGGCGGGTCGAGAGGAGCAGAGTGCCGTATAGGCACGTGGAATGTGAGAGGTGGAATGAAAGATAAGATGGACGAAATGATTGATATAATGAATGAGAGAAGCCTGGATGCCTTATGTCTGACAGAGACAAAGCGGAAGGGGTGCGACATCGATGACCTCCCCGGTGGCATGCTTGCTCTGTGGTCCGGCGTGGACCTGGACGAGCGTGCAAGTGGGGGGGTAGGCGTCGTACTCTCAACCCGCTTTGTGTCTGGAGTAAAAGACTATTGTCTGGTGAACCCGAGACTTCTCTGGGTCCGTCTAAAACTGGGGATTACGCGAGTTTTTCTGGTCGCAGCTTATGCTCCCGTAAGCTCAGCGGATCCCCAAGAACTCGAGAAGTTTTGGGAGTCTGTGAGAGAAATTCTGGATCTGGCTGAAGGGAATGAAAGAATAATTATGTGTGGTGATCTTAATGGCTGGGTGGGCACCAAACGAGACGGCCTTGAGGCTGTCCTTGGACCCTATGGTGACAAGAGAGTGAACGATGCTGGTAGGCCAATCATAGACGTATGCATGGAAAGAAACTTGCTTGTGTCGAACACCTTATTCCATCATAAGGATATTCACACGTATACATGGGGAATGAATGATCAGAAAAGTATGATTGATCTGATTTTAATAGATAGTCGCCTCCGAAACACAATAATGGATACAAGAGCCTACAGAGGCCCCACTCTTGAAACGGACCACTACCTGGTGATAAGCCGGTTTGTGGGCCTTTTCAGGAAGTGGAGACACTGGCGAGTGCGTACCAATTTCGGGGAGCTTGAAAGAATAAAGTGTGAAAAATTGGAAGATGTTAGTGTAAGGAGTATGTATGCGCGCCTAGTCGAAGAAAGGCTTGCAAAAGCGGACTTCTCCGACTTAGATGTGGATAATGACTGGGATAGTATGAAAGAAAGTATAGTGGAAAGCGCAAAAGAAGCATGTGGATGCGCAAAGAGGCACATAACAACGAAAGGTGATGAATGGTGGGACGCGGATGTTAAATCCAGCGTAGAGAGAAAGAGAAAAGCCTGGCTGGATTATGTTGCTTCTTTGCAACAGAATGACAGTATGAAAGAGATGAAGAAAGAAGTTTATCGCCTCTGCAAGAACGAAACCAAAGCTTTAGTGAAAGAGAAGCGCGAAAGTATAAAATTGAAAGAAGAAGAGAAGCTGACGGAGAACTTCAAGGCGAATACCAAACTCTTTTGGAGAGAGGTTAAGAAGTCTCGGGGTTGTTCGTCAGCTTCCAGAATGGAAAGAATAAAATCTAAAGCAGGGGACGTTCTTGCTAACCCACAAGAGGTGTTAGCGCGATGGAGTGAATATTTTAGAGAAATGTATGATGATATTCCGGATGCTGGCACCACGACTGAGTCTGTGACTGACTCCGAGGAGTCGGCATCCGAGATCACGTTGGAAGAGATCGAATGGTCGATAAGAAGTCTGAAAAATGGAAAGGCAGGAGGAATCGATAGTGTGTCTGCTGAGATGATCAAATATGGTGGAACCTGCGTCCGGGACGCTTTCCTGTCCTTATGCAACTTGTGCTGGAGGACGGGAAAGGTTCCCAAGGACTGGAGGCGCGCTGTCATCGTGCCCTTGTATAAAGGCAAGGGGTCACGTATGGAGTGCGCCAGCTACAGGGCCATCAGTTTGATCAGCACAGCATCTAAAGTGTATACGAAGATTATTGAAAAGAGAATGAGAGTGGTATCCGATGGATTACTGTGGGATGCACAAGGTGGCTTCAGAAATGGAAGGGGATGTATGGATCAAGTTTTCTCTCTCCGCAATATCGTAGAGAAGCAGCTGGCTATGGGCCGGAAGGTTTTCTGCGGTTTTGTGGATTTAGAGAAAGCATTTGACAGGGTTGTGCGGAAGGAGCTCTGGGACATATTGCCAGGATATGGGGGCGTCAGGCAGGGCTGCGTGCTGTCGGCTTCGCTGTTCATCCTATACCTGGACGATTGTCTCCAGAGAATAAGATTGATGGATGTTGGGGTGCGAATGAGTGATCTAGTTGTAAGCACCTTGCTTTATGCGGATGATGCCGTGCTTTTAGCCGAATCGCCATCAGAACTGCAAACACTAGTCACAATGATGAAAGATGACTGTCAGGCGAGAGGCTTACATTTGAATGCGAAGAAAACAAAGGTTATGGTGTTTGAAAGAGAAGAAACCAGAACGAATGCAAGGATAATGGTCGATGATGTTATGCTGGAACAAGTGAATGAGTTTGTATATCTTGGATGTGCTTTTAGCAGGGATGGAAGGTACACCGCTGATATAGAAAGAAGAGTAAATTTGGGGAATAGTTTGAATGGAGCGTTAGGTAAACTTCTAGGCGCTAAGAACCTCAGCCAGAAGGCCCAGCTCGCCATACACAACGCGGTGCTGGTACCTACGCTCACGTATGGAAGCGAGAGTTGGGTATGGAAGAGAGAGCATGAAAGTAGAGTAAACGCGGTTGAGATGCGAGCACTGCGCAAAATCTGCGGAGTGACGCTCGCGGACCGCGTTCGTAATACCGAAGTAAGAAAGAGAATTGGTCTGAAAGAGAGTGTCGGGGTGAAGGTAAGGAAAGGAATGCTCCGGTGGTTCGGGCATGTGGAAAGAATGCATGATGAAAGAATGACTAAACAGATATACAATGCAAAAGTGGATGGATGCAGAAGTCGTGGAAGGCCACGACACACCTTCCATGATCAAATTGATCGTGTACTAGCGGAGGGTGATGTCAGGAGCCTTAAGAACAGACGAGTGTGCATGATAAGAGTTATGAATGTCAAAGAAGCAAGTGAGGTGTGTAAGAATGGGCCTAAATGGCGCTCTGTTGTTCGTGCCTACCCCGCAAGGGAACTGGCGTGAAGTTATGTATGTATGTATGTATGTTGTTTTTAATGTATAAATTGCTTTATTGTATGATGATAATACCGGCAATATCAATACTTAATTAGGTGCATAAGTTGTATAATAAGCTGTTTAAGTAATTAAAGTTTTTTTGACTATTCCACGGGAATTCTTTAATTTTTCGGGATCAAAAGTATCCTATATGAGGACCAGGGATATAAGATACCACCTTACAAAATTTCATTTAAATCGGTCCAGTCGTTTCGGAGATTAGCCGGTACAAACAGACAGAAGAACAGAGAAACAAAAGATTTGAAAACATTCTAGATTAGTTCTATTTCACTTCTTACATCCCCCTGACTCGGTTTTTAGCAAATTTTTTTTCATTGTACAGAAATTTGACCTCTACAATTTTATTATATGTATAGATAAAATAATAATGCATTTGAAAAACGACCGCGTCTATAGAATCCCCGCAGACCCGAAAAATTAGTACCGAAAAATCCTCAAACACATTGGCTTACAAGCATTGGCCGACTGGATGGCAAACACCCGTGGTCTAGAGTATGCCGCCATGACAACTTAGAGTTGTGTTCCGGCATTAGTGGTCAGGTTCCAGTTTCTCCTTTGCGGCCGGCAGCACATTGGCTACACCTCTGTAACAACTATCCATCATAGTTGGGTTGTCTGCCTGTCTGCTGTGCTTCTGCAATAAGAAAGAAAGAAAATAATGTTTATTTAGAGTTATTTAAAATTATTAAAGTATACATTAGCAGTTTAATAAAAGCCAAAACTTAACTAACTCTAAACAGGCCCTAACTCAGCAAATGCTGGTTGATAACAACCAACGCTGGTCTTCCGTTAGTGCCAGGCAGTAACTTCACCTTCACAGAAGAAAAAATAACTAATGAACATTTTAATATTATTAAAATTAGAACACCATGAAACAAAGAATATACATATTTTGAATAATTTAATATAAGTGCATAATATGTTATGTAATAATTATTGAAATTTGAAAATAATGATTTTGAAAAATAATAATAGGTACGTTACGAACAAAAAGAAATGAAATTAAATAGAACTATAACTATGAAAAAGACTCAACTAGGCTTACTAAAAGGCGCTGGTATCAAGTGCGAGATCGGCTTGCTGCCTCTGGTGCTCGTACAGGAACGCTTCCAGTTTAGTTTTAAAAATATTTACACTTCGAACGGTTCTTATTGGTGGCGGAATATTGTTCCAGCACCTGGAAGCTGCCTTTAAAAGCCGCTGAACGGTGTCGCAAAGCTGTACTGCATATTGTCGTAGATTAGTAGATCTATGAGAGCAATAAAAAAAGTTAAGCTATGGGCAACTGCGTCTTATTTAAAGCGTTCAAAAATAACGTTGTTAATGTATAGCCGCATTAAAGTTGAGCCGTTCTAAGAAGTCCCATTTGAAGTTTCATATAAATACTGACGACCTAACTTTGTAACAGTATCAAAATAATTTATATTAATTATAAAACTAAAACCATAATTTGATATACAATGCAAAAGTGGATGGATGCAGAAGTCATGGAAGGCCACAACACACCTTCCATGATCAAATTGATCGTGTACTAGCAGAAGGTGATGTCATGAGCCTTAAGAACAGAAGAGCGTGCATGACAAGAGTTATGAATGTCAAAGAAGCAAGTGAGGTGTTTAAGAATAAGCCTAAATGGCGCTCTGTTGTTCGTGCCTACCCCGCAAGGGAACTGGCGTGAAGTTATGTATGTATATATGTATGTATAAAACCATAATTATCTTATTTGCTTACAAACGTAACACATGACAACGTTATGTTTGCCAACACTTTTTTTCATAAATATTAGTGACGTGACCTGAAGATTGATGTATAATCGAAAACTTTAAATATAAATTATAATATTATGCGTATTTTCTACATTTTAAAGATAAAATAGCAAGAAATGTAAATATTTAAAATAAAAAATATTATTATTTTAATCGATTCGGCCTGTATCGATTTTAATTTTTAATTATATAATTATCAAATATTTCACGTAACTACTTAAATCAATTTGATAAATGCCAAATGTGGCTTCATAGAACGGCCGAACTGTAGTGTTTACATTATCTGTTAATATTTAACGTCATTAACAATGTCGCATCTCTAACGAATTAAACCCATTGCCATATCTGCGTAGGACGGCCTATATCTGCAACACTACACAGATGAAGCCGTGGGTGCTTCATCTGTGTAGTTTTGCAGATATGCTTGACATATTTTAGTTCAAATAATATACTTTAATAATTATTATGAAAGATAGATCCATGACGCTATATACCACTAGGGTTTAGGAGCTTTTGAGAAATATGTTTTTTACAACACGAAAGTTATTGTTCCCAGCGTTCTTCCTCCATGAATATATAACAAAGTTATCGTGTTGATTGACTTACTGGTTTTCCACAACATATAATCATTATCAACGGTACACGACATTCTGATCTATTGAACTGCCTGCATTATCAGGACAGAGGTCATTTTAAATGTCAAATGTACGGCATTATTAATTACAATTATGATAATGTTTTAATTGTGATTTAATTATTAGCCCTATGCCGATTGGTGGCGGAACGATTAAAGTTCCATGTTTATGTAAACATAAAATTAATTGTATATTTCATGGCATATGACATCACTTTTATGCACACGTTACTGTAGTTTTAAATTATTCATTTTCCATATTAGCCAGTGGACCATCGTCAAGCATTTTCGTGTTATCTTATTACGTATCTGTTTTATTACACGCATTTATGTAGGCTTTTCATATAAGGACCCCGGTATGGAAACCTTATGAGGAATGAAATAATACATACAAGCGTAAGGGCCTTTAACACATTACGCAGATACGATACGAGTATTATACGAAATGATACGTGCCCTCGAGACTCTTCTAACTAACTACACGCGTTTGTTTGTGCGGATTGTACAATGAGTTGGCGTATATTGCTTCTGGATTTGATGGACAGCTCGTCAGAAGAGGATTCTGATTTCGAATTTGAAGCGCGTGTTGCATTACCATCGAAATAAAAGGCTACGAATTTGGGTAGAGCGATATATAAAATTTGAAAAGGATAACAGTGAATTGAATAATGTACTGATTGTACAATGGGGAGTGTTACGAGAAACGGTTCAGATTGGTGCCTTCGTCTACCTTTTACCACCGCACCGTACACCATCGGCTGGACGTTTATCCCTACTTCCTAGAGCCGCTTCGCTCTTGTACGCAACGATTCTCTAGAACGTTTCTCTTGCGCGCCGTGGGGATTTGGAATGAGCTCCCAGCCGTGGTTTTTCCATAGCGCTACAATATGGGGTTCTTTAAAAAGGGTGTAATAAAAATTCTTCAGTCTGTCAGATAACAAATTTACAATGTATTTTCGAAACCCAAGGGCAACAACGTTTATAGCCATGATTAAATTGATTATTTGATTAAAGAAGATACAAAAATGAGCGAGCGGCGAGCCGTGCTGGGGTGTGTGCCCCCCCCGCCCCCTATAGAAGTCCCCTAGTCCTGCCCGCAAACAGAGGCCTTCCTATCAAACGCTTTACGTCATTCGTCTTAGTCTGATGAAATTTTAGATAGAAGAAAGAACAAAAATTTCTTTTCAACTTTAAAAAAAAATTATAGTCCAATATAAATTCCAATCCCATTCATACATTAGGAACACGTTAGACTGTGGCACAGAAACCTCATGGGTTTATTCGTGCCGCAGAGAGTCGTGTACACAATATTGTTATATCAAAAATAGGTGCAGAGTGGTCCTGTTTTAGTCCCAGGTCTGCACATGTGAGTCTGTTGGTCCGCTTTGGGAATCAATATAGAATCTTATCAGATTATAATTGATCGATTTGTGGTTATTTTTTATTGCAGGTCCTCTGGGCGATCATTTACAATGATTGGTATCATATATTCCTCGCGCCTTGTCCCATACACGTTATTATAACCACCTGTATTTATCTGCAGATATATTTGTATAAGCATATGGTATTGTCACCATCTTACGTTATCGGTCGATGCCTACTTTAGACGTTAATATGTATTATCTGCGCAGTGTGTGCTAGATTATTGAGCTACATAGAAAGCGACATAGAAAGATCTGCGCTCAGATACAGATATCTTACAGTATCTGCAAAGTGTGTTAGGCGCTTAATTCAAAATCATTGTTTTTTTAAAATTATTATTGACCATTGCTTTGCTCAACATCATACAAGAAAAATCATGATCATTACTAAGCCTATACTACTATAATTTTTTTAGGGTATAGAAGTTCCGAACATAAATACCGAGTCGTACAAGGGCGGAGTAACGTGCGCAGCTAGTTTTAATAAACGCCGTCCCAGCACTACTGTCGCATGTCGTCTCGATAACCGCCGTAACAGGAATCAGAAAATATTTTAAAAACTATAAAGTATGAGTTTTACGATCACCCGCTGCACATTTATGGCAGTATTAAAATTTTGATTCATAACTGGCATTCATTACAATACGGTCGTAAAGTACCGAGGGTAGGTTCCCGTGTTCACAAATGGTCTAGATACACTTGGCCTTCGAAGAGACTTCACATCTTTTTGCGTTTACTGCCTTCTTTATAATGGGGAGTGTCCCGAGTGTTGCCTTATGGCGGGTTCCTTTATCGTAAGCCGGTATTAGACGGATCAATCGGAGTCAACCAAAGTGATCCATGTAAACCTAAACTTGAATTATTCAATGTCATTGAAGACCGTCCGTTGGCTTTCAATCGAATTGATTGAATTTCGTTCAGCTTACTAAAAGGGTCATCGCCTGTGCCTGGTGGTGGCAGAACCGGTATGGGGCAGCGAGCTGGCGCTTTTGCCCTAGACTCAGTTTGCGGGGGGCAACTACCTCCCGGTGACGGGGTACGGGAGTCGCCTGACAATAAGCGGCTGTCGGCGGCTCGCGTCGGCCAATCAGCGGCTTTCGGTGGCCATCACAGGTTTTAGGTTGCCGTCTGTGGCGTCTGGTCTGTGGAATCTGCGGCATGGAGGAGATTTTCGCGACCTCTCAAACATCGCCCTAATCCCGGCGGATGAGGTCACGGGGGGTCGGTAGCATCGTTGAGTACGTCTGTAAAGCTAGAAAGGTCAAGTCGGCAGAATCACTCGTTTTATATATCAAAATTTAGTGCTCATTTAGTGCTGATAATAGACATTTAGTGCTGTGATAGGTGGACTAAAAACGAGAACACTGCTAGCTTTTAATTAAGCTAGCAGTGTACTATTCGTGACCGTCGTGACTGTCGGCAGAATCACTCGTTTTATATATCAAAATTTAGTGCTCATTTAGTGCTAATTTAGTGGTGATAACAGATATTTGGTGCTGTGATAGGTGGACTAAAAATGAGAACACTGCTAACTTTTAATTAAGCTAGCAGTGTACTATCCGTGACCGTCGGCAGAATCACTCGTTTTATATATCAAAATTTAGTGTTCATTTAGTGAATTTAGTGCTGATAACAGATATTTGGTGCTGTGATAAGTGGACTAAAAATGAGAACACTGCTAACTTTTCATTAAGCTAGCAGTGTACTATTGAATATAATTCAATCAGAATATTATAATATGTTTATAATAGTATTTAATTTTTAAGTTTTTGTTTGTAGATTAAAAATAAAAATCATAAAATACGGCGGCCTAGGCACTTAAAATTTCACTTATGATGTTTTTGAGTTCTTCGAGCTCAAAAGTCTGATACGGGTTTCATAGAACACTATTTTTTGAATTTTCAAACCGCAATAACTTTTGAATGAATAAACCGATTTTCACGCGGTTAGCGGCGTTCGACGAAGTTTTTTGAGCCGCGAGTTTTTTTGATATTTCTGAAAATCTGTCGGTCCGAATCGGCTCAAATTCACAAAAAATCTAAGGTTGGCCGAGCCCTTTCGAATGCGCGAATAAAAACGCGATAAAATCGATTAAACCGTTAAAAAGTAATAAGCAGTTGACATACACACACATACAGACATAGTGACAACATCGCGGGAGTAGTCAGGGAATCTTCTTGTGACCTCAAAACGTCAAGATCTGATGAAAACTCGATTTTTGCAAAATTGAGTAAAATCATTAACTTTCCGATTTTCGAAAATTCTCCAGTTTCTTAGAGAGAATTTTTTTTAAATCCTTTCCTACAACAACAGCACTAATTGAGCACTGAATAGTGGTCTTTAAGTTCCATTAGTTTCCGTTTTAAAGTCTTCTTCTAGCTCTTCCGACTGCTCGCGTCGTTATACTAGCAGTAGTAGATTTAAAAAATTAAAATTTTTTTTTTTTTTTAGCTGTACTGGCAGCACTAATTGAGCACTAATTAGTAACTCTATTCAATTTCACCAATACCGATTTTAAAGTCATCTAGCTCTATGATTGCTCGTGTCGTTATGTCAGCAGTAATCTATACTTAAAAATTGAAAAAAACAAAATTTCGATGAATCTGTTTGCTTGTACGGGCAGCACTAATTGAGCACTAAATTATTAGCTGATGTGCCTCTCTCTCCAACTGTCTCATAGCGCGGTCACGAATAGTACACTGCTAGCTTAATTAAAAGTTAGCAGTGTTCTCATTTTTAGTCCACCTATCACAGCATCAAATATCTGTTATCAGCACTAAATTAGCACTAAATGAGCACTAAATTTTGATATATAAAACGAGTGATTCTGCCGACGGTCGCGAATAGTACACTGCTAGCTTAATGAAAAGTTAGCAGTGTTCTCATTTTTAGTCCACCTATCACAGCACCAAATATCTGTTATCAGCACTAAATTAGCACTAAATTTTGATATATAAAACGAGTGATTCTGCCGACGGTCACGGATAGTACACTGCTAGCTTAATTAAAAGTTAGCAGTGTTCCTATTTTTAGTCCACCTATCACAGCACCAAATATCTGTTATCACCACTAAATTAGCACTAAATGAGCACTAAATTTTGATATATAAAACGAGTGATTCTGCCGACGGTCACGAATAGTACACTGCTAGCTTAATGAAAAGTTAGCAGTGTTCTCATTTTTAGTCCACCTATCACAGCACCAAATATCTGTTATCAGCACTAAATTAGCACTAAATGAGCACTAAATTTTGATATATAAAACGAGTGACTCTGCCGACGGTCACGGATAGTACACTGCTAGCTTAATTAAAAGTTAGCAGTGTTCTCATTTTTTAGTCCACCTATCACAGCACCAAATATCTGTTGTCAGCACTAAATTAGCACTAAATGAGCACTAAATTTTGATATATAAAACGAGTGATTCTGCCGACAGTCACGACGGTCACGAATAGTACACTGCTAGCTTAATTAAAAGCTAGCAGTTTTCTCGTTTTTAGTCCACCTATCACAGCACTAAATGTCTGTTATCAGCACTAAATTAGCACTAAATAAGCACTAAATTTTGATATATAAAACGAGTGATTCTGCCGACTTGACCTTTCTAGCTTTACAGACGTTCGTTGAGTTTAAGTTCATTCTTCTTGCTAGTGGCTAAAATTTGACATAAGCTCCATACAAGTAATGTTAAATTTCTACCTAATGGTAAGGCAAGTTTATAAGAAGTAAGATATAGGAACTTCTATATCTTCTTTCTACCATCGTACCATTCGCTAGGTGTACGCCCTCGCCTCCTGTGGAGCCATTAGTCTCATGTACGCGACGGTTCTCAAGAACATTTCTTTTGCGCACCTTAGAGAGATATATATGGAACTAGCTGTCCCGGCAGACGTCGTCCTGCCCGGAAAAGCTTCAATCGATATGCCGACAGCAGCGCCACCTACCGGGTCTAATTGTGAACCAATTCAGAAACCTTCATTGGCTCATGTACAACAACTTTGATAAAGATCATCACATGATCAAATGTATAGTTTACGATTCTATAAAGGACATGTAGGGAACATGTAAGCGTGTAAGGCAGAATGCTAGGTAAGCAGAATGCATCGTGCGAGAAGTATGAAAGGCGGGCGGCCACTGCGAGCCGACCCGTGGGTGAGTAAGGTAGTCGCTTTTGGGGTAATAAATTTAAATTTTAACAATCGACTTTTAAATTACCCCAAACCTCAATCGCGGGGACGAGTACGAACCACCGCGAAAGACATACAGACAAACATTAATTTTTATACATAAAGAAGAAGATGAGCTCTCAGCAGAGATATTCCCGAGTACCGCGTTATGGAGTTAAAAAAAATGTTATTAAATATTTCCAAATTCAAAAGTTTTTATTCAAAATGAATGTCATTGGAGAACTATTTTTGAATGTCATACATATAGGTTAAAATTAAGTATACTATGTACTCGAAGTATACCGCTTCGCAACGTGTTATTGCCGTTTAAGGGGGAGAAGTGGCAAGGATTTCCTCTGCAACAAGTCTAACTAAAGCACTTGCATTTTTTTTCTTTTTCGAGGCCGGCAGCATATTGGTGTAGCAAATGTCTGTAGGTGACATGTCCACTTTTCATGAATTGGGCCGCTAGCCTCTCTGCTGTACACCAACAAAAAAAGGGAACTACGTAAATTGATGTTTTTTATATTCGCAATTTAACGATTCCGCAAGGAATTTGATTTCATTTGGAATGTAATTTAATCGAATGTAATCGTTAGCGAAGTAATCGACCGATTTGTGGTCTCGGTCTTGAGTGAAATAAATTTTCTTGTACGAGTGTCGATTACACTTGACTGGCCCTTAAGTGATTTTTAACGTCCCGTAACAATTTTGGAAAAACGAGTTCCTTCTAGAATTTATTTACTTTAATAACACTTCGGACAAACATCACTGCAGTGGCCGAAACGTCGGAATAAAAAAAAGAGAATCATATAAATTACTGCGCTTAAAACCGTTAAAATGTGGTTTTCTTAAACATCATACAGGTTAAATATATAACTAAAAATAATATAATTACGTATAAAAAATTATTATATTTCTGTTTACATTAAAAGTATTTATAAAATAAATCGCTGTTATTACATAGATAGATAGATCTCACAGACGGACGGGTGGACATACTATTTTATAAGGGTATCATTCTGTTGTCAAAATCGCTACGAGGCCCTATAAGAGCCTATATCTGTAAATGTAAAATTCTTCTGTGCGTGTGTATGTGACTGAACTCCTAAACGGCTGGACCGATTACGATGTTTTTTTTTCTGTGTGTTCTGGTGGCTTCGATAATGATTTAGATTCACAATTGGACCCGGTAGGTGGCGCTGCAATCGGATTCTCAATTTTATTTCTTCAGGGCAGGACAACGTCTGCCGGGGCATCTAGTAATATTATAAAATTCTATACTTGCCGTGTCTGTACATTGAAGCTATTAAAAAAAAAATACTGGGAATACGATGCAATATTGTTTAGATTTCTTGACTACTGCACCGATTTCAATGCGGTTTTCAGTAATTGACAACAAACTTTTGGAGTTGAAATCTGCGGTACTTTTTATCTCGGAAATCCGATGTGAATTTTCGTCGGAATTATTTACAGTGATTAGATTGAAAAAAATATACTAATTTCGATGCGATTTTTCCACTGATCGATAGCAAATTCTATGTAATAAAATCGGTGACACTCTTTATTCCGGGAATCCCGCGGGAAATTTCCCGGGACCGGTTTGAATTTGTTAGGATGCATAAAATTAGAATACAATTTCCTGGGCAGGGCGGCCTGTCGTAAGAGGCGACTTAACAACCCACAGCCAGGTGGTAGGGCATTTACCCGACTGGATGGCTACCACCCCTCGTCTAGAGTATGTCGTCATAACAACCTTGAGTTGTGTTCCGGCATTAGTGGCCAGGTCCACTGACCCTTAAGAGAGCAGCAGCGCATTTGTAGCACCTTTGGTGTTGCATATGTCCATAGGCGATGGTAACCGCTTTCCATTAAGTGGGCCGTCTGCCTGTCTGCTGAACTCCTGCAATAAAAAAAAACAACTACAAATACATCTGATAATTTATAATGAATTACATTATAGAATCTAAGAATACAGGAAATTTAAGATACAGATATAGCGTTATGTAAATAATATACAGTAGTTTAGATACTATTGATAACAATAAATTGATTAGTTTGAAATGGTTAGTTTGCATAAAAAATAACTGATATCGATACGATTTATACTATAACAATTTACGTGTGTTTTCAAGTGCTGAAACTTATGCTTACTTATGGTCTTAACTAACATACTTACTTATGGTCCTGAGAATCCCGCGGGATTTTTCCCGGGGAAGCTATAAATTAATCAGATTGCATGAATATTAGTTTATTTCGATACGTTTTCACTATAACGACAGCTTAAGTACTTTTTCAAGTGATGCGATACTTTATATTCCGAGAATCCCGCGGGAATTTTTCCGGGAGTGTTTTAAAGTGAGTATCATGTATGAAAGTTAGCTGATTCGTATCAGATTGATACATTAACAATATAATCCGGGACTTTTATATTTCCCAGGATTTCCGGGAATATCAATCACGTGGTTTTGATAACTTCAAATATAATAATATTAGAGCTTGCTTGATATGATCATTTGTTTATTAGAAATGGATGGATTACGATGAATGCATAAGTCGTGGAAGGCCACGACACACCTTCCATGATCAAATTGATCGTGTACTAGCAGAAGGTGATGTCAGGAGCCTTAAGAACAGATGAGCGTGCATGACAAGAGTTAATGTTAATGTCAAAGAAGCAAGTAAGGTGTGTAAGAATAAGCCTAAATGGCGCTCTGTTGTTCGTGCCTACCCCGCAAGGGAACTGGCATGAAGTTATGTATCTATGTATGTATTTATTAGAAATCTTTAATACATATGTAGTTATGTATTTCCTTTAGTAACATTACTTATTAGCTTCATAGGTAGGTCATTAGGTTTTAGGGGAGTCTGCGGAGTTCATGTATTTTCATATTATAAAATCCATTGCCCTCCTAAAAATACAGTTTGATTTAAATACTGGAAACATAACTGTAATCTACGTTGCCTGTCAGGCGTGGACAAAGTCGCGGGCATATCCTAGTTATTATACAACTGTGTGTATATAATACATACATACATACATTCATAACTTCACGCCAGTTCCCTTGCGGGGTAGGCACGAACAACAGAGCGCCATTTAGGCCCATTCTTACACACCTCACTTGCTTCTTTGACAATGTAATATATAATGTAATATACTATACACAAAAGTAAGTAATTAATACAGATGACTAAATTAGGAAATGTGTAATATTATCTTTGGTTAATGATCACATGATACCGCATTCCATTTGATATAATCATTTGTTTTCTGAATACTCGTTTTACTACAATTACAACTGCGGAAATGTGTAACGCTTTTATAAATTATTAATGAAATATTTGCGTGACCGTTTAACAGTTTACCACATTTGGGTGATGTTCAAGAAATTCAAGTTTTTATTCAAAGAATGACTAGAGAAGTATTATATTACTAGCTTTTGCCCGTGGCTTCGTCCGCGTGGATTAGTAAAAAAAAAAGTAATTTAAAAAAACCCTCGATTTTGAAACATTCCCCATTGGTGCTCCGCTCCTATTGGTCTTAGCGTGATGCCTGTAGCCCCTAAAGCCTTCCTCGATAAATGGGCTGTCTAACACTGAAAGAATTTTTCAAATCAGACCAATAGTTCCTGAGATTAGCGCGTTCAAGCAAGCAAACAAACAAGCTCTTCAACTTTATATATTAGTATAAGATTAATGAAATATTGGCGTGACCGTTTAACACATTTGGGTCATATTCAATAAATTCAAGATTTTATTCTAAGAATGACTAGAGAAGTATTATATAAGTAAATGTTTCTAAAAGGGGGACCAGATAATCGTGACACTTGCTGCCAGTTGTCGAGTTATATTCAAAGGCGTTTCACGTTTTACACAAAACGTGATGAGGGATAGGAAATCAAGGGATACGAAAGACGTAGGGCGCACTGTCAGTCAGAGAGGAGTAGGAGTTGTATCTTAAATTGAAATGAACAATTCTTGTATACAGATGAATTTTTCATGTGGGCCTTCAGGGCCACATCCTAAACTATACAAAATAGCGACACTCGAACGTAGCCCCGACAATTAAAGTGGTATCATTCGGTTTTTGACAAAGCAATTACCCTCGCCAGGAACCGAATCAGCTGATTTTGAAATAAAAAACACTATTATAAATACCAAATCGTAGTGTAGCTTGTAATTATCAATTTCTGTGAAGGATGTCAAACGGCAAAATAAAGGAAAGGATTGTATAGCACGATCAATGCTAATGCGTAATTATCATTACTAGTGATCGAAATTCGACCATAATTCATTTAAATTATAAGCTTGAACATTATTAAGGTTCTGTTTAAACTAAATTGTATATATATGCGTGTGTGTGTCAAATAATGACTAAACAGATATACAATTTAAAAGTGGATGGATGCAGTAGTCGTGGAAGGCCACGACACACCTTTCATGATCAAATTGAACAGACGAGCGTGCATGACAAGAGCTATGAATGTCAAAGAAGTAAGTGAGGTGTGTAAGAATAAGCCTGAATGGCGCTCTGTTGTTCGTGCCTACCCCGCAAGGGAACTGGCGTGAAGTTATGTATGTATGTGTGTCAAATACATGGTAGTCATGTGTAATGTTTTTTTATTGATTTAATGTATTTTTATGCATATTTTTTTTTAATATTATCGTTCAGCACTCCTCTGTATAAATATTATTGGTGTGCGCAATTTCATACTCCTCGGTCCGCGCAATTTTCGTGAAAAGGCGTACAAAGTTTTTGCTTCACGTATTAATGTATAATGCTGTGCGAGGAATTTATGCCTGGTGGTAAGGCAAATTAATGGGTGATTTAAATCGAAACTCGCATAAGTATTCCCCTGTGGGCTACGGAACAAGATGAACTTGCTTGAGCTTGACTGTTTGTCACATCCGTTTCTCGTCGCCGCTTCGCATCGCATCGCCCCCTACTTCCGAAGCACGGAGCACATATCCGCTTTGGTTGCGCAAAGCTAACATGAGATATCTCATTTCCTCCCGTCTTGAACGATCAGCACTATAGTTAAACGACAAGGAGTTAATTAATTAACAAGATTCGATTTTTCATTTATCCCATAAAAGTTATATCACGCAATATACGAATTCCGTAATTTGATAGAAATATGTCAGTTTTTAGACGGATTTTGTTCGATGGGTGTTAAGGTAAAGCCTGGGTCACGGCCGATTAGCTAAACAATTTTGTAATGTTGTCGTTTTGTAGTTTTTTTTTTTTGTTAACTCAGGGTGATTGTCTTGTGACACACATTCGGGATTTGAATACCGGGGAAGACCAAAAGCGCTGCCTAATGCCGCGCGCTTCGTGTGCGTGTGGGACTCTTGCACCAAACGACAAACGGGATCCATTGAAGGAGGAGGCTGAACAAACTACCTACTAAACCTATCTGGGTCCCTATGAGAGCATATATCTAGAATGACAGTTATCTAGAACGTAGTTATGCTCTTCCAACATTCTAGTGCGCCGATAAGGTACTAAATACCGGGAAGCAGGGACGTACCCATTTCGTATAGTAGAGGTGATTCCACCGATGTTTGTTATGCTATTACGGAAAAACTAATTGACCGATTTGGCTGAAATTCGGTATATATGTAAATTTAATACCGAGGATTTCATCCGGGATTATAGGATAGATTTATGTAAAGGTTATCCCAGAAAATATGTTACATTTTTTATTTGTGGTTTGCGATTTTGTTGATCAATTTGGTTGTTTCGGTCGTTTGGTGAGTTTTGGTGGTTATGGTCGTTTCGGTATGAAACAATGAATAATGAAGTAATTCTTCCGAGGGCAAATAGAGATTGACCCGCGGCACAGCCGCAGGGTAAACCTAGTATTTATATAAGCGGCCTTATAGTCCAGTATTTGTCAATCGAAGCTGAATTTACTGCTGCGATATTTCGTCCAAATACATTTATCTAATACCAATAACTTACGGTAGAATCATCAGTACGCCTGTCGCGATACATTTCAACGATATCTTTTACCGTTCCCATGTCACTGTTTTGCTATAATTAATTAATTTATCGACCGTGTAAACTAATTAAAAGTTTCAACAGGTCTCATGTTAATTGTCGCGTGTTAGGTTGACATTGCAGTTTTTATTTAAGGCACTTATAAACCTCTTTTTTATTGCATAAGTTAAGCCGACAGCCAGACGGCTTGACCTGATGGAAAGCAGTTACAATCACCTATTGACATTTGTAACACCAAAGCTACCAAAGCGTTACAGCTCTGTAAAGGAAGACTAGAGCTGGGCCACTGATGCTGTATCACAACTCAAGGTTGTTTTGGAGGCATACTCTAGACCAGGGGTGGAAGCCATCCAGACGGGCAAATATCCTACCACCTGGCTAGTTTTACGACAGGCCGCCGGGCCGCAGGAAATTGTTTTTTTCCGTACCTGCTCCTACGTAAAATACTTTTTAACATTATTTGCCTTAAAACGTTATGGTTGCTAATAATTTATTAAAGATATATGCTATATGTATATGAACTAAGTGAATCAGTTTTTTTTTTTAAAGGACACGTATTAAATGTAATTTCATACATAAAAATAATAATAGTATAATAATAATAATCGGCAGACAAACATACATATTGTATATTCCCAAATTAAGCAAGTTACGCTTGTGTTATGGGTAATATACAACGAACTTCTCTGGGCCGATCCCAGACACACAGACCATAGTAAATAACGGAGAAAATACGTTTCCGCAATTTACTATACCAGGAATCGAACCCGGAGCCTCTACGTTGCAGTGAGATAGGCCGGCAAAGGCTTAGCCCGCTCAACCACAGAGGCCATCAATATAATGCGGTTCATTAGTAGGATTATGAAAAGATAATAATAATAAAAAAAATTTTGAACCCAGGAATGAATACAAACTTGTTGATACCTAAATTACAATTACAACTCTGGAATGCACTAAACATCAAGCAGACACGATCATTACTTTTTTAACAGATTAGTTAAAGATTACTCCCTCAAGCTATAGTGTTATTTTACTTTTGTATGTATATAATGTGTATTTATGTATGTATATATATTATCTCATATATTACTATTGATTAATTAATAAACTAAATTATTGTACGAGTGCTGGTTTAGCAACTAACGACCTTTGTTGTCCTTCCTATACTCCATCCAAAGGATGTCTGGAAGAAATCGCCATGGGCGATAAGACCGCCGATTGTACCCGTATATTAATGTTCTTGATTTTATGTAGCATTTTTGTACAATAAAGTATATTCTAATTTATACTAAATTAGCATAACATAATTAATTTTCCACAAGTAAAGAAAGTAGTCGTTTTGGGAACACTTACTAAGTGCCAGTTTACTATATTGATCGATACGCTTTACTATCTTACTGATGCTGAAAATACAATACCGTATCTGGGTTGTTAAATTCAAATCAAAACAGTACCATAAATATTCTACTATCAGGCTCTGGCTTCACCGCTTCTAGAAGATCGGCCGGTATGCCCATCGAGTGTGCTCTTGAACGTGCTGATGCGTCTTGACGCATCTTCAGTTTTTATACATAAGTAGTTTTAAAGTACTAGCTATCACACAATTTAGTATTTTTGTCCACAGCGTGCGTTTGCTTAGACGCAATAAGTGTAACGCCTAATACACCTTAATTATGTTGAATGACGAATATATTATCCTTAGCAATCAATCGATTCGGATATCAAAAGCATAATGGTAAACTGGTTTAAACAACATTACTGTTATTCTTGAAATTCCCGATCTCATGTTGGTTAGTATCTGACAGGCTGCTGCATGGCATTCTTTATATGAGGCAGTGATTAATAATACGCCTACATACATAAAGTATACAACCATACAAGGAACAACAGGCTTTTTTGTTATTCTATATATAAATGGTTCTTAATTTTGGTTCCTGACTATTGAAATGTTACTAGGGGTATGGGTATGTTGTTTGGATTTTATATTGTTACAAGTTGGGCCACCTGCATACCTGTAGACAAAGCACATTTATTACCTGCCGCGGCGTTGGAGATAATAACATTGAAACTGTTTTATGTCTATCTTCTTTTGTTTACTTTGTGTTTAAAATTTGTAGTAATTAGACTACAGCCTATTGTGTATTGTACTCGTTTATGGCCGTTCGCAGGCATAATTACGCAGGTGTGCGGATTACGTTTTCTGGGAAATTGCGTCGATGCTTGCCAGGTAGACATATTGCATCGGTGCATTGAAAAGCAATGGCCCAATGGAGAGATGGTCAGTCAAAGCGATAACACAAGCGAGGCAAGACCTGTGTGTATTTTAGTGACGGACTTTGCGCGTGTTATAGAATTGTGCATTACATTTGGACTTTTTTCGTCTGGTTATATTTGTACCTGTGTTATATATACGTGTTTGTATAGTTCTAATAAATTCTATAGTAAGTCCAACGGCATTTTAATTCGAGTCCCGTACTCGTAACAATATGATAATTCGTCATAGAGTTTGATAGCAAGAATAACGAGAATTGATTCCAGTATAATATATTATTGTTCATTGTTCTAACGCATGTGAGTTTCGCATTTATGATAATGTGTTGACATTAGAGGAAAATTAATCTCATGTGTTTATTATAAACAATTAAATGACTTTCTTAAGTTTGTTTACACTGTACACGTAACTACTGTAGATCAATTGCATAATATTGTAGGTACATTAAATCATATCATTTAACCATTTTCCATCACTCAAAATAACTTAAATAAGTGGTGTAAAATATAACCTTAACAATATTACTTTTTCTTTCACTTCGATTCCAATTGTTCTCTTTCTTCTTTCACTTTCTCCCAGTGATTTGGGGTCTGCACAATATGCATTTTCCTTCTATACTCCTCTGTCTTGGCATACGTCTTCTGTTACACCACAAATCTTTATGTCGTCCTTGACACAATCCATCCACCTCTTTTGTGGTCTACCTTTACATAAGCTACCCATAAGTCTACCAGTTCAACATTCTTTTTGTCACGTGACTTTTATCTCACACGCAATCTGAGCAAACACTTGCTTTTTGTACGACTTTTTGGATATCTACTTTAGTCTATTAATTAGTTATTCATCTCAACCCTATTAGTACAGTAATCCAGTACAGGGTTGAGAATTTCAAAATTTTGCAATGTTTCCTTTAGCCTTTATTGTACTTTGTATTTTGCAACCGAAAGTTGCCAAGGTCAACTGTACTTTACAGGTTGAATCCTAGTTCGGGACTTTGATAGGTGACGGACTGCACAAATATTTTACCTTCATTGTTATGCATTGTGGCCATGATTAAATGAATTTTAAATTTAAATTTTAATATACTGACCTTTTACTTTGAGTTGAATAACTTTCTCACATGACACGCTGGTTACTTGTCTCTACTGTAGCCATGCTACATTGCCTTCTTACATTTTCTCTAAATCATTCATTACTCAGCATCAATGAACCAGGGTATCTGAATTTCATTCTAATATATTGAACTAAATAAATAAGAGATACATTGAACAACTGGTAGTGTGCGACCCGAACTCGCTCTTGTATGGTTCCTTTACAAATGTAATACGAATATGAAGCCTTACGATAATCCAATTTAGAAAAAATGATAAAGGTTTTTGTTGCATTAAATTTTAATTCGATCAAATAAAGCGCTAGATTTTTTATTATAATTTCTTTTCTCTAAATTTCGCAAATGATTAAAATATGAATATACAGAAATATTTGTACATACGACATTGGCCTACTTAAACGGTGTCAATGTTAATTAAATTTAAGCATTTTTTTTGCAAATTTATAAATATTTGTTAAACCGTCATCTATTTTATTTAAAGTATATAGTTATATATTAAGTGAGAATATTACTAATTTTTAACATAAGATATATAAGTGTTCTACTAAAAATTCAAATTATGTATGTATCTATTCATCTATAAACATTTATATATTATCATAGATGCATGTTATGTATATAAAGTCAATATCTATTGAACATATCAATCTTCTGCATATATATCATGTAAGTATTAAAATGTTAGTAATTGTTTTTTAGATTACATATACCTTTATCGTCATTAATCTCAATTCATTCCTAGGATTGTTTGGAAGAGATCGCTTTTTAGCGATGAGATCGTCCTTTGTGTATAATTAGACAAAATTTTAGTTTGCAAGTTCATTTTTGTATTGTTGTACAATAAAGTGTTATCTATCTATCTATTCTATCTTATATATATGTATATGAGCACTACGATATTATGTTTTTGGGAGGTTATCCCAGATTTATATTAGTTAAGTACATAGCGTCTCGCGAAATTGGCGAGTTATAGTGCTTTTCGGCATTAGGACAGAAGATTTCCAGTTATCTAATAAGCTGCCCATTAATGGCCGATTCCTGTATCTTACCGACCGTTCATTTGCCTTACTATCGGTTAAAATTTGACATAAGCTCCTTAGGGTAATGCCAACATTCAATCAATGGTAATGCAAGAAGTGAATGGATACTAAGATATAGGAAACAGCCATAAGTAGATGTCGGTCCGAACTATAGATGGATAGATAATTCTTTATTGTACACCAAAGCATATACAAATAGAAGTAGAAAAAGATAAAATATAGTACAACCTGTGGCCTTATCGGTAAAAAGCGATCTCTTCCAGGTAACCCTTGGCAGGGATTGATAGATTTTTAATACAGACTATGATAAGGACTTATTCGTAAGTTAACGACTTAAGTAAAGGAAATCAAATCAGGTTTGAAGGTGATTAGACAGTTCATGTCTGTCTTTCATTGTGGACGAATCAACCGAAATGATTCATATATAAACATAAATTTCAGTACTGTCATATCTTTTTAGCCGAATTGATGCAATGTAGTTGATCTGTAAGTTTTTTTTATTATTGCAGGAGTTCAGCAGACAGGCAGGCGGTCCACTTAATGGAAAGCGGTTACCATCGCCTAAAGACATTTCCAACACTTACGGTGCTACAAATGCGGTGCTGCTCTCTTAAGGGAAACTAGAACCTGGTCGCTAATGCCGGAACACAACTCAAGGTTGTTATGGCGGCATACTCTAGACCAGGGGTGGTAGCCATCCAGTCGGGCAAATACCCTACCACCTGGCAAATATCAGTGTCATGTATAGAAGCGGAGTAGCTCGAAGATGTGCAGGAATTTATATTCTTCTGTTATCTAGACTAGTTCCCTCATCACTCGTAGACTACAAATTTTTCTCGTTCGTTTCCATATATATATAATATTTACAAGTGTTGAATTTCAAACAGATGGAGCTCACTATGCACGATGGGACCGTACGCGACGTGTGCTTTATAGAGGACACCAGTAATAAGACGAGCTTGTTGGTAAGCGGGGGTGCCGGCGATTGCAAGATATACGTCACCGATTGCGCAACGGGGAAACCTTTTCAGGTGAGTGTCATCTTGTCATTTCGGCAGCCATTTTCGAGGGTGATATTTTTTATTGTGTAGATTTATTTCTATTTGGTTGTGTCGTACAAGGAAGTAAAGCAAGTGGTGGCCCGTTATAGAGAAGGCTGGAGCAGGCCCCACCGATAAGCGCGCAGCTCTTAAATGATAGATTTTTATTTTAATAATATGTGAGGATGTTGGTTAAAAATTGACATTGAATTTTTTATAAAGTCAGAATCATATGTTTACTAGCTTTTGTCCGCGGTTTGGCTCGCGTTAAAAAGTATATGTACGTCATGAAGTGGGCATGTTATTTATAATACTTATAAATGATGATCGTAACGCCATCTGTCGAAATGGAACTAACCTTGAGGGCAATACATTAAAGTTACATTGACATTATCGTTGCCATGACGATGTTTTTGTTAGTGAATTGCAACGGAGGCGCAAGTATTCGCGATCGTAGTGCCATCTTTTAAACCGTGGAGGAACGGAGAAAGAACACAATTTCCTGCGGCCGGGCGGCCTGTCGTAAGAGGCGACAAAACAACCCACAGCCAGGCTACCAGCCCTGGTGTAAAGTATGTCGCCATAATAACCTTGAGTCGTGTTCCGGCATTAGTGACCAGGTTTCAGTCTCCCTTAAGAGACCAGCAGCGCATTTGTAGCACCTTTGGTGTTGCAAATGTCCATAGGCGATGGTAACCGCTTTCCATCAAGTGGGCCGTCTGCCTGTCTGCTGAACTCCTGCAATAAAAATCATATTTTGGCTATACTCGTCTATCCACCGGGAACAGTATTTTTCCCAGATAAAAAGTACCCTATGAAATGAAATAAAATTTATTTGCTTATGACATAGTACATAAAGTTTATACAGGTCTTAAGTTATACATATATAAGTTCACTAGAGTTTACCCCGCGGCTGCGCCGCGGGTTAACCTCTAGTTCCTGCTTCTTGTTTAAAGAGCAGGTGTTAATACAGGTTACATTGTACAACATTTTTATGTTAGTGCCATTTGCACCCGAAAATTTCACTTAATTTTATATTGCAAACTATCGGATCTCCTGGCATGAGTATATATGTCCATTTTCGTCATTAAAACTACATTTAAACAAATTACAATAAAAACAATCCAGTATTCCCAGTGTTTTCCGAAAGCTTAACAGCAAAACACATCGAGTTACTATCGCATTTTTATAGACGATGAATTTTTATATCTATGAACTTGAGAAATGATTGGTCTCATCCAAACTTTCATCCTCTATTACAAACAGTCCTAGTTTTATTTATCTATCCCCATCAATGAAAACTACAAAAATGACAAAAAGGACAAAAACAGCAAAAAGGACAAAAAATCAAAAAGGACACAAAGAGCAAAAAGAGCGAAATTGTGAAAATTGACAAAAAGGGCAAAAAGAGCAAAAGAGCAAAAGAGCAAATGAGCAAAAGAGCAAATGAGCAAATGAGCAAATGAGCAAAAAAGCAAAAGAGCAAAAAGGACAGAAAGAGCAAAACGAACAAAAAGGACAAAATATCCAAAATGATGAAAATGGCAAATCGCAAAACCAACCAAAACCTGTCCCACTATTGAGATAACCTTTACATAAATCTATCCCAAAATCTATCCCATTATCCGGGATGAAAAATATCTCTTGTCCACCCTCGTTATGAAAATTACATATATACCGATTTTCAGCCAAATCGGTCCAGTAGTTTTTCCGTAAAAGCATAACAAACAAACAGGCAAATATATTTTTATCCCGGAAACTATACCATTTTTCGGGATAAAAAGTATCCTATGTTCATCCTCGGCATCGAAAATATATATATACTGAGTTTCAGCCAAATCGGTCTAGTAGTTTTTCCGTGAAAACGGAACAGACAGACAGACAGAGTTACTTTCGCATTTATAATATTAATAGGGATGTGCCATTACCCATGGGGTGTGCAAATATTACATCTTCTTATAGATAAAAATGAATCGCAAAATGTGTTGGTAAGCGCATAATTTGAGAACGACTTTACCGATTTTGATGAAATTGTGTGTGTTTGAGTGGGTCCCAGGATGGTTTAGATCCACAATTGGAACCGATAGGTGGCGCTGAGATCGGGTTCTACAATCCTCCTAATCACCTGCAGCTATTTTAGTGAGTTTGTTTTTGTGTGTTTGAGTGGGTTCCCGGATGGTTTAGATTCGCAATTAGAACCGGTAGGTGGCGCTGAGATCGGGTTCTACAATCCTCCTAATCACCTGAAGCTATTTTGGTCATTTTGTTTTTGTGTGTTTGAGTGGGTTCCCGGATGGTTTAGATTCGCAATTAGAACCGGTAGGTGGCGCTGAGATCGGGTTCTAGAATCCTCCTAATCACCGGGAGCGATTTTGGTGATTTTGTTTTTGTGTTATGAAACAAATCTTTTAAGAATTCAGAAAATATGGTGGTACGAAGTTCGCCGGGTCAGCTAGTTATATATAAAAATGAATGTTTGTCTGTATGTCCTTTATAGAATCGTAAACTATACATTTGATCATGAGATGATCCTTAGCAAAGTTGTTGTGCATGAGCCAAATAAAGTTTCCGAGTTGGCTCACAATTGGGCCCGGTAGGTGGCGCCGCTGTCGGTATATCGATTGAAGCTTTTTCAAGCAGGACGACGTCTGCCGGGACAGCTAGTTGTCTTATATAAGATACAATTAAAATATTATTGACGGAAAATTAAATTAAATTAGAAGTGGGCTCTAACAACTGCAACGTAAAGCGGTTGTTTGCGATACCATACTGTTGAATGAATGAATGAATGAATGAAAATGAATGAATTACATCTTTATTTGTCGAAATACAGGTAATCTGTAAATGTAATGTTTGTTTCCGTAAATGTTTCCCAGTACACTTACGTTAATGGTGTTGAATTAAATGTTAACTTTTTAACGGTCTCTGTGGTTGAATGAGCTAAGTCTTAGCCGACCGAACTCGCTGAAATGCAGAGGCTCCGGGTTCGATTCCTGGCATGCTAAATTTCGGAAACGATCTTTCTGTTATTTACTATGGTCTGGGTGTCTGGGGTCCGCCTCTGAGTGGTCCCTTGTATGTGATCCATGGTACAAGCGTAACTTGCTTACCTTGGGATTTACAATGTGTGTGTTTGCCTGCCGATTATTATTATTTCTATATATATAAAAGAAAGTCGTGTTAGGTACACTATTTATAACTCAAGAACGGCTATAGCGATTTAGATGAAAATTGGTGCGAAGGTAGCTTAGAACCAGGAGACGGACATAGGATACTTTTTATCCCGTTGGAACCGGTATGTGGCGCTGAGATCGGGTTCTAGAATCCTCCTAATCACCTGGATCGATTTTGGTGATTTTGTTTTTGTGGGTTTGAGTGGGTTCCCAGATGATTTAGATCCACAATTAGAACCGGTAGGTGGCGCTAAGATCGGGTTCTAGAATCCTCCTAATCGGCTGGACCGATTTTGGTGATTTTGTTTTTGTGTGTTTGAGTGGATCCCGGGATGGTTCAAATCCACAATTGGAACCGGTAGGTGCCGCTGGGATCGGGTCCTAGATTTTTATTTTTTCAGAGTAAGACAACGGCTGCCGGGGCCGCTAATTTTTAAAATTTCAATCAATTCTTAATTCCCTGTAGGGCGTTATTAATAACAGTACTGGATTTTGACTTTATAAATAGTCGCTACAAATAAATGATCTAGACGATCTTAATACCAGCTCAAACGGAATTACGCTCCACTACAATCGTACGCTCCGAGTGAAAACAACGGGTGTATGTAATTTGTGGTTAGAGGAGCAAAGTGGGCAGAGATCACGTATCTGTTGCGCTATTCAACTACTGCTTATATAGAGAGCTTATGAATAAAAGGATTAATACAAGCTGCAGTAGCTTACTAACATTTTAATCTATAATGTCTATACCGGTTGAAATAATATTAAACTTTATTCTGTAGTAGCTAATACTTCAGATACATGTGCGTATTCAAATGTTTAGTAAAATCTGACATGTTTAGTAAAATGCGTCTTTTTAGCTGTTACGAGATATATCTCGTCTAAACTCGGTCAAAGACCTTTATTTTGGGCTTTGTTTGAAGCTTTTCCCAAACTTCAAACAGCTTTAAATACAAAAGTACAGATTATAAAAGATATGTTACGAACGCTTGTCTCACCAAATAACCATGTGTGGAATGCTTTACTCGCTACCACTTCCACGGAACTTCCTTGCAACTACCTTAAATAGTTGACTCGCACGATAACTTGAGATCCGTGTGGAATTTGACTCCCGAACTACATTCGAGACTCCTCCCTTGTTATACTTTAAAAATGTTATTACGTTACTGAAGTCAAAGCTCTCGTTCAAGTGCATAAGTTTATTCTTGAGAGAGTACTTACCTGATACGTTGTAGGACTTCTATAGTCTTTTATTTATTAGTACGTCATGTCATTATTATAACTATATTAATATTTTTCTTTCCTTTATTGTGTCTCTGTCTTATTGAATATGCACTGTTTGCTACAACTTCATTAATTCTTCAAAAGTAATTCTGTAATATACTGCTGTATAAAAGTTATAAAAAAAATTTAAGATATAAATAGAATAAGAAATATAAAGAAAAACAATTTTTAGCTAGACGTGTTGCTGGGGAGTTTCTTGCCACTTCTTCTCCTTAACAGCAATAACACGTTGCGAAGCGATGTACGTAGACTAGGAAGTAAAATTAAATTTGTACATATAGGTATGTATGTGACCTTCAAAAACTGTTCTCCAGTGGCACTTATTTTTAATAAAAACTGGAATTAGGATTTTGAATTTGAATATATATAGTTAAATTGAAATAATTTATCGGGATAGAAAATAATCCGAGTTCTGACTCGGGATATAAGTTAGCTTTGTGTCGAGTTTCATTCAAATCCGTTCAGTAGTCTACGTGATGCTCGAACAGATACACAGACAAAAGTTCTAAAAGTTTAATTTTCGGATTCTACCGGCAAATATTTCAGATTTTTTCGTCGTTTCTTGTAGTAATGAGCAATGTTACCAAATTAGTTACTTTCTTAATATACACAGGACGCATTTTTAAAGTAGTCAAGTAATTTAATTATTGCAGGGTATTAATAATAGTAGTACTTACTATCTGTATGTCTGGAGAGTGTCGACCATTGTAGTAAGTGCTCATGTTGACGTGTTTGTGACTCGATTCATAACGACTTCCATTTGCTAAATGTTGAGATTATTAACTTTGTAGACCCATTATTAATTTATTTTGCCGTATTAATAAAATATTTTATCATCCTATAATTTTATTAATTATACAACTAACTTTGAAAGAATTTTCTTTGGTATTACGAACCTATAACAGACGTAAACTCTACAGGTTAAAAAGAATACGTGTTTTCACAGACCTAAACGTTGCTATCAATTCGTCTACTACGTGCACTATAAAAGCAATTCGTGTCATCTGTTCCATGTAATTGCTCTTTGGTCTACCCCTATACGTACCATAATGTCGTTTGTACACCGGAGATAACCATAGACTGCTGAAACCGCTTGTGGTTGAGACAATTTTATTAAGCAGCCGATTAGATTTCGAATCTCATAACATCTTGAATTCAGTGTAGAGTAGATAATGTAGGGAAACACAAAATATTACTTTATTATAATTAGCTTTGTTAATTAATTTCTATAAGTGTTATATACAGGGTTGTAAGTTTGCCCTGTACTAAGCCGATACTACCATATAGTAGGAATAATGACTAGCCTACACTGAAAGTTTCATAAAAAAAACATATATTTTAATGTTTATACAAAAATAAAAAATGATTATTCCATTTTTGGAACGTACATCCCTAGCACAACGCGCGCAAGCCTACACCCCCGTACCTTTACGCACATGCCAGTTCACGCCTAATAGTGTGCGTGGGCAGAATCAATTAGGACGGGGTACACTTCCTCGCTCTACCCTATGATGACCTTTTGCCTTTGGAAATTTAGAATAGTAGCTACCAAAGGGCTCAAAGTGTTTGATTGTTATGGTCAACAGATTATCGATATCAGTTCAAAGTCTGATCGATTTCATGTTACAAGTACGCACTTGTGACTTTAGTAATGATTGTTGGAGATGACTCGTAAGAATGATGTAGTGCGTAACCACCTTAAGGCGCCTACTTCATTTCATTGCTCCAAATAACCGCACAACCGATTACCAGGGTTGCGCGACCAATTTTTTTTATGAAATCTTTAAACCACCATATCCTCAAAAACTATTAGGGTTTTTTAGCAAGCGGTAAGAATAAAAGTTGTTCTGAATTATATGTACTTATACATTATTTCGGCTTAGTACACCCTAAGCTTATAATTCGATATAAGAATTTTTTTATTATACATCGATATATAGTCTATCTGCGGAGTGACGCTCGCGGGCCGCGTTCGTAATACCGAAGTAAGAAAGAGAGTTGGTCTGAAAGAGAGTGTCGGGGTGAAGGCAATGAAAGGAATGCTCCGGTGGTTCGGGCATGTGGAAAGAATGCATGATGACAGAATGACTAAACAGATACAGAATGCAAAAGTGGATGGATGCAGAAGTCGTGGAAGGCCACGACACACCTTCCATTGTCAAATTGATCGTGTACTACCAGAAGGTGATGTCAGGAGCCTTAAGAACAGACGAGCGTGCATGACAAGAGTTATTAATGTCAAAGAAGCAAGTGAGGTGTTTAAGAATAAGCCTAAATGGCGCTCTGTTGTTCGTGCCTACCCCGCAAGGGAACTGGCGTGAAGTTATGTATGTATGTATAGTTTATCTTTAAATAACGTTTTTTATTTATCAGACGTGCTAGTGAAAATTCGTTTGCATTGCCATGATAACGAATTTCAGCGGCAGCTCCAAAAAAACAGGCAACACGACCGCAGAAGAGTATTAAAGGAAAGTTTATCAATCCAATACATCTCGTGTAAAAATCTTATCTTTCAAACAGTTTTCTTGGCTGCCTCATTGTCATAAAAATGTAATGAATATGTAAACAAGTCAAATAATGTAATGAAATATGTAAACAAGCGAGATGAATTGCCGCGCTGTAAACCTCGATCAGATTCGATTAACGCCTGCGAAAAATTTAATACGTGTAAGCGGCGAATATGCGTTAGCAGGTTATTTTCTCACCAGTGGCCGATCAGTGGGCAAAATTCGATAGTAATTTATTATGGTGCGGTTTCATTTGGCATATATGTAGTTAAAGGTATAGTGCCGTGCCGTGCACGACCAGTCATGCTATACGGGTCGGAATGTTGGGCCACTAAAGTGATAAACTACAAACGTCTCCACTCAGCTGAGATGAGAATGTTGAGATGGATGTGTGGTGTTACAAGAATGGATAAGGTGAGAAATGAGTACATAAGGGGATCTTTGAAAGTTGCACCTGTGACAGAAAAATTGAGAGGAAGAAGAGTAAGTTGGTATGGGCATATAATGAGGAGGGATGAAAGTCACGTGACAAAAAGAATGTTATACTACAAGATCGATGGGTACAAATTTAAAGGTAGACCAAAAAAAAGATGGATGGATTGTGTGAAGGATGACATGATGATATGCGGTGTGACAGAAGAGGTATGTCAGAATAGAAGAGTGTGGAAGGAAAAGACATATTGTGCCGACCCCAAGTAATTGGGATATGGTGAAAGAAAAGAGAGAGGTATAGTGCCGTTTCACGCGGATTTGGCGTTGGGTGCAATGCGCAATTTGAGGTGCGACATTGTTAATGACGTTAAATATTGGCAGATAACGTATATGAGTATACTATATATGTTTTAACGCTTGAAATAAGACGCATTCGGGCACAGTCTAAATCTTTAACACTAACGCCGATGAAACCCCAGCATTAAAGTATTATAGGCTTGATGTTATTGACGTTCTTTTGTCAAAAAGTATAACTTCCATATCTCTATAGTGAGAGTAATTAATTACACTGGCACACAAAACAAATGCTTTATACATTTCAACAGAATCCCCCCACCTCCTAACTACAAGTATTTCGACGCACTGAATCCGAATGTTAGGTCCGTTTGGCTCGAACACTACAATTACTAGTAAAGTACGAAAAACCGCTAAAAACAGATAGATAACACTATCACTATTGCTCACCAAAATAAACAAATCAAGAATAAAATGCATAATTACAATATTTCTTGGCAAAACAACAGGCGGCCTTATTGCTAAACGCGATCTCTTCCAGGTAACCTAGCTTAAAAGAAATTCTTAACTAATCTGGCGATGTAGGTGGAGCACCTGGAGTGGAGTGTTTTTTTTAGTTTTTTCGCAATTTACTCAAATTTCTAAGAGTGCGCGGGCCAAATGAGAATCGAATTTGGATTCAACCTATCGATTTAGGTAAAAAACATACTGTTACGTGCCAGCGGGGTACGCACTTGGGATTGGAAGGAAACACCAGTTCTTTTAAGTAACGCCTTTATTGACTTACACAGCCACACGTAATATGCACGACTAACGATGCACTGTCCCGACGATAAGGTGTCGCACTCACAATACCGTCGCCGATACTGCGTAGACCACCCCCTGCTTCTACAGTGCTCACCTCCGATATTAACGCGTGTAGCTCGCTTCTGATTCGTCTCTCGAACTACGCTACACTCCTCCTTCACTTAACTGTCCACTAAATTCACCACTAAACTCGACACTGTCTTATATTAAACTTCTCTTCCAACTCTTCTGTATCGCACTTATCGCTTCGCTGTCTACCTAAGAGGGTCGTCGTCTCTACCTTGGCGTGGTAGAGCCGGTAAAGGGGCCTCGAGCTGATGCTCTTTGCCCCGGTCTATTCGCGGGGGGCAACTACCCCCCGGTGACGAGATACGGGAGCCGCCAGACACATAGGGGAGTGTCGGCAGGCTCGCGTCGGCCAATCAGCGGCTTTCGGTGGCCATCACGGGCTTCGCGTTGGCTCCGTCTGCGGCATGGTTGGCCAGTCTGCGGCTTTCGATGGCCATCTCGGGCTTTAGGTGGCCATCTGCGGCGTCTGGTGGCCTTTCATTGGCTTAGCGGAGATTTTCGCGACCTCTCAAACATCGCCCTGATCCCGGCGGATGAGGTCACGGGGGGTCGGTAGCCATCTTGGTGACTCGTGATCAGGTGGTCGCGCGTGCAGGGGAGCAATCCCGTGGAGGTGTGTGTGGCGGCCGTTGTCGGCGCGGTCGAACATCCGACGCGCCGACATCGCCACAAAACCCTCGACACTGGGAATGCTCAAGTCGCGGGCGATCACGTCGTTCCTTACGAACCGACCATCTCTCCCTTTCTAAACATCTATCTATCTCTGTCTTTTCCTTCCCGAAATTTCTATTCTAGAACTTTCGTGCATCGTCTATCCCTTTCTAAAATATATCCGACCTTGTCTTTTCCTTCCAGAATTTTCTAGCTTTTTCTAAAAGTTCTTAAACTAACTAGATGGTTCCACCATCATTCGCCACAATACTTCATCCAGGTATATAAGAGATTTTTTCCATAAGTGTAATTATTACCCTTTTTTATCGTTTAATTTATTACGGCCTAAATGAACTTTGGATTCCGATTCAGCCTATTGAACTAGATGAAAAGCTTACTCGATCCAGGTCGATATCTTGCTTTCATAACCATAATCTCAGTTTTTCGCAATTTGCTCAAAATGTTGTGGGTGTGAGAGACAAACAGACCTCAGATTCGGATTCAGCGAGTCAAAATACATGTATGTAGAGGTGGGTCTAGTCGAATGAACGCATCGCAATTTTTTGTTTGCCGGTGTTATTTATTGGCAACATTTAAGAAAATTTTAGTGATGACCTACTTATGAGTGTTAGACGTTTAAAAATAGATTTTTATTAAATATTAGCATAGTACTTTCAATTAGATTAATAATTAGCATGTGCCAGCGAAACTTTTTTAGCGTTGCCATTAGGCTGACGTATTTGTTTGTGAATTGCAACTGCGGGAGGCGTTTCGTGGAAACGTTTTGAGTCATTTCGTTTCTCACGTTGAAGCTAATTCTTGAAACGGCAACTTCGCAGGTGTCTCACAAACCTTCCGTTTAATCTTGCACAATTATTAGATGAGAGGTTAAAGGGCTTTTAGATGAGCAGGTCTATACTCTCCAATTATATTAATGTAATCTGTAGTTTATACCTACATAACAATCTCTAATCTGTGCGGTCGTTTGACCACAGACTATATTGTCTTTGACATTGACAAGACTGTCAATGTCAAAGACAATATAGTCTATTTGCGTGTTTGATATTTTCTGTATAAAATGTAAGAAATATTATTGTGTATATCGCCTCTTTGCTTCAATAATTTGATAAATACGACCATTTTTTTTTTGGCGGACTTGTTTAATTAATGTAGACCTTTCCGATTTTATTTCTCTAAAAAAAAGCGTGGTACCTTTTGGAATATATTTTAATATTGACAAATTTTTTTTTCTAAAATTTAAATTATACAGATAACACATTATTGAAATAGAGAGGCATATATCATATATAAAATTAATAAAAAATGTGTTTTATTTATAATTATTTTATTATATTTGTGACAGGCGTTCACTGGCCACTCGGGACATGTGCTGTCACTTTACAACTGGGGTGGCGCCATGTTCGTGTCGGGCAGTCAGGACAAGAGCGCGCGCTTTTGGGACCTCCGTACTGGTGGATGTACGGCCATCATATCACCGCCAACCGGCCAGTTGAGTCAGGTGTGTACAGTAAATGCTGATACAAAAAAATGGTTTTGGATGCTGTTCTTCATTTCTACATATTACACTTACGATCACATAAACGTCATACTTTTCATCAAGATGTATAACGGTTTAGTCGTATTTTCTGTTGCTATTAGTACAATTTTATAATTTGCATTAAAAAAGAAGATAAAAGCGGTCAAGAAGCAAAACAAAAAATGGAAGACGTATTTGGGTTGGATCATGGGTAGCAAGGCGATTAGATAGAGGGGTCCAGAACACCTTACTCGAAGAACATAGACTGGAAGATAAAGCCGTACAAAATATACAAGATATTCCAGTCGAAATTGTTGCACTTTGACGCCATTTTTGACGTTAGACATGATATTGTTACGTGCGAGCGCGAGTACGCACTTGGGATTGGAAGGAAACACCAGTTCGAAGAAGTAACGCTTTTATTCTTACACAGACGCACGTACCATACCTCTCCGCAGTGTACCCTTATACGCACGACTAACGATGCACTGTCCCGACGATAAGGTGTCTCACTTGTCGCTTTACTGTCTTGAACTGAACTCAACTCTAAACTCCTCGGTCGCTGCTCGCGCCTTAAGCTGCTTATTATACCCGGAAGAATGTTCTGGAACTCATAATTTCGATCTTCTTTTCGTTATTCTCTTATTTACTATTTGTCCCTTTCTGAACATCTATCTATCTCTGTCTTTTCCTTCCCAAACCTTCTATTCGAGAACATTCGTTTATCATCTATCCCTTTCTAACATCTATCAATCTCTGTCTTTTCCTTCTCGAACTTTCTATTCTAGAACATTCGTTCATTTATAAAATATATCCATCCTTGTCTTTTCCTTCCAGAATCTTTTATCTTTTTCTAGAAGTCTTGAGACCGGCTTTCGCTGCCAGAAAGTTCTACCCTCGGTCGCCACAATGTGATCATATTTTTACGCTTGCTGTCAAATAAGATCCCATAGCCGATATGAATCACATGTAGTTATTGTTATTATTTCTATGATAGTCTATTAATGCTCTTAAATCAGATTACGGCAGTTCACAATTTATAACTTATAAAAAACGTTTTAACACTACAAGATACTAAAGAAAAAAAATTATTATTATCCTTATACAGCACTGAAAGTTTTTGTAAACTGATATTATATTGTTTATTATCAGAAATATTCCTTAAATACAAGTATATTAAGTATTAACTTACTTAGGTACGTTTGTATACAAACAGGCAGACAGTCCACTATTTTAAGTTTCATGTAAAATTAATTTCGTTCGCTCTACATTTTATGCAAATGCACAATATTACATAGACGGGCATAAAAATTCCTCGCTGGAGCTGATGCGGAACAACGTGAAATTGTTTATACTATAATAGCTGACCCGTGCTCACTTCGCTGGGCGTCAAAAGACACGCACGCATGCAAATCAAATATAGCCCATGTCACTCAGAAATAATGTAGCTGTTCTACTGGTGAATAATTTTCAAAATCGGTCCTGTATTTCAAGAGATTATTTCCTACAAATAAACGCACGAATTTTACCTCTTTATAAAATTAATATATATAGGTAATAGATAGATATGTTGACTGTTGAGTAGTATCCTCCAGGGGAAAAATATTTAAACGCAATTTTGGTACTAATTGCTATCATGTTTTGTAAGGCGTATTATTTATTATAGCTGACCCGTACGCACTGCGCTGGGCGTCATTAAAAAAATTAAGAAATGTTTTAATCAAATATAGCCTATCCCACTCAGGAAGTAGCTTTCTATTGGTGAAAGAATTTTCAAAATCGATTCAGTGGTTCAAGAGATACAGACAGATACCTACAGACAATCTCACAAACTACCTCTGTATAATATTATTATAGACTATCCTCCCACATTAATAAACTTCCAAAAATGTATATATAACCCAATATTCCCTTTTGACCTCTAATTTAGAAATTGTGCACTCCTAAGTAACAGTGCCTAATTTTCATTCAACCCAGAAACTTACCATTAGCCTAAAACTCTATTCACTTTCTTAAACCAATATCGCCTTTAGAGACGAGCGGCAATATCGACGCATATAGTAATTTCCATTATTGTTGACGACATTTTTGTTTGCCTATATGGTGTCTAACTGACTATAGACTTTCTAGATACTTGTTTGCAGTTCTATTTCAATATAGATGTGATACAAACACATCTATAATTGTAGTAACGTTTTGACAGATATTTATGAAACTTTTTTAAATAAAGTATAAATTAATTTGAACTGAAAATTTTTTTTTTTAAATAGTATATCAGAATCAAAGTCGTAGTAGCGTAATGGCTAACGTACGCGTCCGGAGCTCAAAGGGCGCGGGTTCGAATATTATTACAATTACCACGTGCTAACAACGGTGAAGAAAAACATCGTGGTGGATCCTGCACATCGAGATACCCGATGTGTATACTGTCTGTTCCCCTATAGTGGAAGGCCCGAGGCCAGCAGTGAGACATTTACAGCTGCTCTCACATCTCATAGGTAGATATAGATTATCTATCTATATAAGTATTTATAAAAGAAAGTCGTGTTAGTTACACTATTTATAACTCAAGAAGGGCTGTACCGATTTGGCTGAAAAATAGAAGGGAAGGTAGCTTAGAACCAGGAGACGGACATAAGTTAGGTACTTCGTATCCCGTTGAAACCAGTAGGTGGCGCTGAGATCGGGTTCTAGAGTCCTCCTAATCACCTGGAGCGATTTTCATGATTTTGTTTTTGTGTGTTTGAGTGGGTCCCCGGATGGTTTAAATCCACAATTGGAACCTGTAGGTAGCGCTGGGATCGGGTCCTAGATTTTCATTTTTTCAGAGCAGGACAACGTCTGCCGGGGCCGTTAGTTTACTATAAAATTTCAGTTACATTTGTTTATTTTTAATATTTTAATCACTTAATTTAGAGCGTATCATAAAATAAATTCTCTAAACGCTGCTCTTAGAATATCTACTTACGCATAAATGTTCCTGTAGAACCTTTACCCAAATTAGTATGAAATCATATTAATACATCCAATTATGTGGTGATAGTCCGATGTTCATTTTAAGCCGCTTGCCAACGTTTGCACGAATGAAACAGGCCAGGTGTGAATATGCGGGTGGATCCGCACGCCCGCCCGTCCTTTTGCAACGTTTACCGTACGACGCGAAACGCAAAGCCCGTCGCTTCTCTGTTGCGGTTGCGTTGAGCTGACAAACCGCAAATATGAAACATGAAATGGAACACGCCTGACGCTTATTGTGCTAATGTTTACGTACATTTCTGTCTTGTATAATTTGTTTTTGTAAAATAAGTTAACTAAGGTGCGTAAATTGTTTTTCATTTCTCATACTTGGAAAGTACGCTTGAAATTTCTTGGTTAGAGGGATGTAAACAGTACTTTTCGTCTCTGAGAAACGATTTTCACTGCTGTCAAAAAAGTTAAAAACTGCGAGCCGTCTCCCAACTTTTTATATGGCCAGTGTTAAATTGTGGAATAAAATTGTATTTAAATTTTTTTATAACATGATATAATATAATTTACTTTTAAATTATACTTATAATTTATTTTTAACTAAATTATTATTTTATTTACATACATTTGAGCTAAACGTTTACTATGATCGATGATAAAAAATATACTAGCAGGTAGAAATACCACAGAAAAAGAAATTAACGGATATTTGTATAAAATGAGTTCATCAGATTTAGGATTTAGGATTTTGCGTCCTGTTTTCATTATAGAAGTAGTTGTTTGTTTAACTAATCAGGTTTTTATTTACGTTCCTCATATTCGAAATGAAAAGTAAAGTGTTTACCTCGGTTGAAAGACCTATTTAGGCACTTGACCTATTTGAAAATCATTTCGTGCCTAAATAGGTTTCTTCCATGCCTTATGTAACAATCTACTATTAGTTCTAAGTACAATAATGCAAGAATAATACTAAAGAATAACAATCGTCCAGTAAAAAACAACACAACAATTTCATGGAATTTACGAATTTGAAACTAAAATTAGGGATTTCAATCTAGGACTAATTTCAGTTGAAAAGTATGTTTTAAACAAACAAGTTTTAAATAGTGAAGATATTGTTTTCTGGGATAAAAATATACACTTGTTTAGTCCGATTATTGGATGTACTTAATTATGTATGTATATACAAATTTCCTGATAAACCATCTGTTCATTCCTAACGCTATGAAGGAAATATTAACATCTCAAACAGTCATTTTTACATTCACAATAATGTATATTAGTATCGATGTAGTCATATTATCGCCTACAAGCCTGATTGAGTCGCCTACGCTTGTACGGCCATGTTTTACGGAAACCTGTCGGTTATGTATAACACATGTCTAGCTATGCCGCCTCAGCCAGGTACTGGCAGGACGGGTTGGTCATCGTCTCTACCTTGATTTGGCAGAGCCGGTATAGGGCCTCGAGTCTAGACTCTTTACCCCGATTTAATTTCGCGAGGGGCAACTACCCCCCTGGTGACGTGGTACGGGAGCCACCAGACACATGGGGGGTATGTCGGCGGCTCGCGTCGGCCAATCAGCGGCTTTCGGTGGCCATCACGGGCTTCGCGTTGGCACCGTCTGCGGCATGGTTGGCCAGTCTGCAGCGTCCGATGGCCATCTCGGGCTTTAGGTGGCCATCTGTGGCGTCTGGTGGCCTATCTGCGGCTTAGGAGATATTCGCGACCTCTCAAACATCGCCTTGATCCCGGCGGATGAGGTCACGGGAGTCGGTAGCCAGCGTGAGACTTCTTTGTCAGGTGGACGCGCGTGCAGGGGAGCAATCCCGTGAAGGTGTGTGTGGCTGGCAGGAGAGGAAGGCTCAAGAAATAGGGCTTAATATCGTGAATTGTAAATATGCGTGTGGATACATTCGCAATAAGGCAACTGTACTCAACTTCTTAGAAGGTACTAGACGTATTAGAATGAGGTGCCGCGATCCTCAACATTATTTTATATAGATGTTTTTAATACTAAAATATACAACAGACGTACTAATTGATAGTCCACCTAATGGGGGGTGGTTACATCATCTATGGACATTTGCGAATATATAAGTGTTACCAACCTAAATCCATTATATTATACAATTATGTAGTAAGCCAGGTGGGCCGGAGGTTGAGTATAGCGGCAATAAGCCATGCTATTATTATAAAAGTCGTGGTAGCGTAATGGTTAGCGCACACGTCCCAAACTCAAAAGGGCGTGGATTCGATCCTGGCCTGAACGCAAGCACTACTTAGTCAGTTTTCTGACGGTAATACGCATATCATTACAATTACCACGTGGTAACAACCGTGAAGGAAAACATCGTGATGAAACCTGTTCATCGAGATAACCTATGTGTCAAACCTGCCAAGTCTGTTCCCCAATAGTGAGAGGTCCGTGCCCAGCAGTGGGATTTTTATTTATTTTATTTTACTTTATTTAAGGGGCTAACAGCTATCATTAATAATAACTAGAAATAAGCTAGATAAAGAGAAGCTATTAATAAGTCTCCACAGGTCACAGCAAAAAAAAAAAATGAAAATTAAACAAAGAACCAATAAAAAATGCGCATAGATCTGAAACAGAACGAATTACGTCGGTAAACTGCCCGTCAATGGTATGTGTAATAATTTCCTAGAGCGAACATTAGTAGGGGAAACATGCAAATGTAGTTTCTCAATGAGATTTGCACAATTAATTTAATATTGCGCAATTTTAACTAAGAAATGTAAATCAGCAATTTTTCTTCTGGTTTTAAGAGTTAAAAGGTCATGTGAGCTGTCATTATTATAATTATTATCCGTTCAGCAGGGTGCAGCAGTGACGTCTGTAGCGGTGGATCCGAGTGGAAGGTTGCTCGTCTGCGGGCACGACGATGGCACCTGTGGCCTGCACGACGTGCGCGGCAGCCGCGGCCTCCAGCGCTTCAAGCCCCACTCCGGGGACGTGCGTAGCGCGCGATTCTCCCCCGGCGCTTATTATCTGCTCACGGCCGGTTACGATGGACGGGTCGGACTTACTGATTTACAAGGTGAGTCGAATATTACATTTTTCATCATTTGATCAACTCACGGTTGAACTATATCTGTAGCAGTGGCGCATTTACCAACAGGCTGAACAGTCTGGAACCTAAGAGTGCAAATTTAGAGCCAAACTCTTACAAAATTCAATTTTTTTATGCAAAATAAGTTCCACTGGAGAACACTTTTTGATGGTGTTGAATCCACAAATTACTTCACAAGAATTTCATGATATTTTAGCGACCCCTTTCTCGTCCTAGTCAGAGCTGGTCACATTCTTGAGACTCCTCCCTTTATTATTAATTATTATTAATATTTTGCAATTTTACATCATCGTTACAAACCCCCCCCCCCCCCCCCCCATTAATATTTAGCCTACCGCCAAGTTTTTCATATATTTTATTATTTATTGAATGGAAATCTAATTTAAATCAAAACGTATTTTAATTTTTATTATGTGTAATACTCGCGAAAATTATTTATTTTATTGCTGGAGGCAGACGGCCCACTTGATGGAAAGCGGTTACCATCGCCTATAGACATTTGCAACACCAAAGGTGCTACAAATGCGCTGCTGCTCTCTTAAGGGAGACTGGAACCTGGTCACCAATGCCGGAACACAACTCAAGGTTGTTAATAAAATGATTAATAATTTAAGAGAATACAATTTTATATCATTTCAAATGTGACTTTCTTTGTTGACAGGTGACCTTACTTGCCCGCTACCGAGCGTGCCAGTAGCCCGACACCCTGACAAAGTGATCTCCGCCAGATGGCACCCTGATGACTTCTCATTCCTCTCCACATCGGCCGATAAGACGGCCGTCCTGTGGACTATACCGCCTGTTTAGTCATCAGTAATATCACATATACTTGCTTAGATAAACCAATTATAAACATTATCAAATATACGCGTCGTTTCATCTAAGATTAGTAGCAATCATGATTATAATAAAAATACGTCATTTTGAAAAAGGTCCCACCACGCTAGATATTGCAATATGTCACAGAAAAATGATCTCCTCGCCCTTTTTACATTTTATCATTTAAAACATTTTGCAGACCACATCACTCAAAGTAGAAAAGAAATGTTTCAAGTCTATAAAATATGTTTCAAGTAATAGAACTACAAAATGTGAAGGAAAAATGACAACTGCTATCTGGGCATGTAGACTTAACGAATTACATTTGCTGGCTGATAGATTAATTGTTGCTATTTGTAGATTTTTCCATGTTAAAACAAAATTCTCATTTCATTTCGAACATGTGAATAACAGATTTGAAAAAATATTGACGTTTATTTACTGATTACGTGGTTTACATTCTTTAATTTGATACATAATTTTGGTTTTTTTTTTGATAATTTGTTAAATTATTAAGGGATTACATTAATGCAATTCGCCATCAAGCTGGCGCGTTACCATATGTTTGAAGATACACTTACGAAAAACCTGTTTTGCACGAGTTCTTAACATTATATTACGAATGTTTCACATAAATGTCATTTTGATTTCATAAAACAAAAATAAATGGAACATACAACGGACAATGTACTAGAATCTATACATAAACTATAGTTGATTACGTAGCAGATCACTCACGCTGTATGGCAATACTTATTTGTTGGGCAAAATATGAGCCAGCCATTTGATCACGGATGTCCAAGATGTCTTTAAAGAAGCTCTTTGCCGATGGATCCCAACGGGCCCAGTGTTTCACATACATATAGAAATCAATTCGTGTGAAATGTTTTTTTTGAAGTGAAACTTCTTTATAATCGTTGTGATTTGAAATACGATGAAGCGAAAAAGAGACATTAAAAAGAGATAAACATATCAATCTATAAGACTAAGCCACAAGAGAATGAGATACGAGTTTTACATTGTGCAGCACAAATTAGAGAGTCAATAAGGCCGATAATTAAACATAGGTTCAACTGACAATAATATTTATTAGACTAAACCAGTGATACTTAAGAAGTTTATTTTGAATTATAATATGTTGACGGGTGTACCTAGGCTAAAGGAATAATTAATTATATTAATAAAAGTTTGAGAAGAATTATCTGTGAGTATATTCTCTGAAGTTTCACTTCTGCGTGTGAACTGCAGACACACAATCTTTTTTTATAAAATCTTTTCTGAATCAAAATGAATTATATTGGAAAGCATTCGTAGTAATATTGTTGAGATTGGTAGAATACAAAGGAGGCGGGGACTTTGCGTCAAAGAAACGTAATGAGCTGAGATATTGCCTTAAAAATAATTATATTTTCTACTTACGGTCCCGGCAGACGTTATACTGCCTTGAAATAAAATTAGAATCCGATTATTTAAATCAGATATAGCCTGTGTTACTCAGGGATAATGTAGTATTCTAATAATATACAGGCAGACGGCCCACTCGATGCAAAGCGGTTACCATCGCCTATGGACATTTGCAACAGCAAAGTTGCTACAAATGCGCTGCTGCTCTCTTGAGGGAAAGTGGAACCTGGTCACTAATGCCGGAACACAAATCAAGGTTGTTATGGCGGCATAGTCTAGACCAGGGGTGGTAGCCATCTAGTCGGGCAAATACCCTACCACCTGGCTGTGGGTTGTTAAGTCGCCTCTTACGACAGGCCGCCCGGCCGCAGGAAATTGTATTCTTTCTCCGTTCCTGCACGGATAAAATCAATATGATCTAAAAAGACTAATAAGTAATTTTAATATAATCAAAATTGACTAGAAATATACTACTAAGAAAGTGTCCATTAGCACTTTTCTTATTGTCTCTATAAGGGGAGCATACTTTGTCCATGTGTTCTTTGATAAGTAAGCACAGTACACTACACTTTAGTTTTGTTTATGGCACTAGTTGAAACGGGTTTGTCCTTTTGAGCCTTCTGATCATATCCGTGTTGTCGAGGAGCTGGATCGCCTCGACATTCGCATGATGTTGCAGCCGATGCTCGTGAGCTTCCGCGTACTTTCTGATAATGCTAGTAACAAACTACACTTTCAGGTAGTAAAATGTTTCATCGATTATCATAATCGATCTATGTGAGTGAATGTCAACAATTAATAAACTAAATAAAACAAAGTCGTGTTACTTAACACCATTTATAACTTGAGAACGGCTGGACCAATTTTTATGATTTTTGTACATACATACATAACTTCATGCCAGTTCCCTTGCGGGGTAGGCCCGTACAACAGAGCGCCATTCAGGCTTATTCTTACACACCTCACTTGCTTCTTTGACATTCATAACTCTTGTCATGCACGCTCGTCTGTTCTTAAGGCTCTTGACATCACCTTCTGCAAGTACATGATTTTTGTGTTTTTAGAATTGTCTGCGTCCGGAATAGGATAATTAGTATTAAAATATGATATTCATCAATAAAAAAACATCAGTCTAGGCATTCATTTGTTATCTTTCCCGGCCGATTTCGGCAATGGTGACTGACTGCATTTAAACTTGTTTTCATTTGTCTGATTTAGGTGAATTATTTTTGTGTGTGTTCAAGTGGGTCCAGGGATAGTTTAGATTCAATTTTGATCCAGATAGATGGCGCAGCTGAATACCTATTTAACGGTGGGACTGATTTTGATGATTTTTTTTTTGTGTTTTTCAAGTAGATTCGGGAATGGTTTAGATTAACAATTGGTCCTGGTCGCTGGCGCTGCAATCGGTTTCTAGATTTTTAGTTTTTAAGGGCATGACGTCTGCCGGGTACACCTAGTAAACTATGAAACACACCACACGATTAATTCATTCAAAATAATTTAACCTACTACAGTATAAAAAATATCTACATAATAGTTTTTTTAAATATCATTATCTAATTTATTTAATCAAAACAATTATAAAATTACATATAATCGAATACATACATACATACATAACTTCACGCCAGTTCCCTTGCAGGGTAGGCACGAACAACAGAGCGCCATTTAGGCCCATTCTTACACACCTCACTTGCCTCTTTGACATTCATAACTCTTGTCATGCAAGCTCGTCTGTTCTTAAGGCTCCTGACATCACCTTCTGCTAGTACACGATCAATTTGATCATGGAAGGTGTGTCGTGGCCTTCCACGACTTCTGCATAATCGAATACAATGCAAGAAAACTTAACTTGTTTGTATTGTATTCTACCCATAGTCCCTCAAGACTCTAAGTAGAATACTGAGTCTAGATCACCGTCTTCTATGGGTAAGGTGTCCAGAAGACTGGCTCCGTTTCCTCGCTAGATCGCCATACTGATCCGTTAAATAAATAATATCCATCATAATAAAATTTAATGTTAAAATTATTTGTATGTAAGCGTATCGATCGCCTTTAAAAGTTTAAGAGGGCTTAAAGTATTGATAGGTTTGTTTTTGGTTTATCTTATGTAAAAAGCTATATTATTTATATCTTTTGATATTAAAAAGTGATTTGTCTTCGAATAAATAATTTTTGTATAGCGTAATATTATATTCGTGTTAATAAATTACTAATAATTTTTATTATAATCGATGTAACTAGCTCGCTAGTAGCCGGTCACTGTGTCTTTCTAACCAGTCAATTCCCGTACTACTGGTTAAAATTAATCATAAAATCCATATAAGTTATGCCAATTTTTTACCAATGGTAGGGGCGACTGAATGTATAGCAAAGATGTAGGAAACCAGCATACATTTACAAGGTAATTTACTTAAATCAATTACGGTTCGTGAGTTATGAAATGTTATAATTTGAATTGGAGTAATAATTTGTTTTACGAATATTTTATCGATTTATTTTCTCATAATTTTAAATATTATATTGATTGGTTACTTGCTACGCTACTGATTGAGTAGTCAATGTCTAGTAAAGTCGAATTTTCTATACTTACGATTTTTTTTATTGTAACTCGATAGCTTATGATGATTAATCGAGCTGCTCTATGAAATCTTCATTTTCGTCTACTATCGCTACAAATTACAGCTTTAAATTCTTTTCAAATAGTAATTCTTATTAGTTGTAGTATAAAAAGTCGTGGTAGCGTAATGGCTAGCGCACGCGTCCCAAACTCAGAGGGCGCGGGTTCGATCCTAGCCGGAACGCATGCACCTCTTAGTCAATTTTCTGATCTAATGTGCATATTGTTACAATTACCACGTGCTAACAACGGTGAAGGAAAACATCGTGATGCAACCTACCGAGCATCGAGATAACCGATGGGTCAAATCTGCCAAGCCGCCTTGGACAAGTGTGGCGGGTATATTGTCTGTTCCCCCTATAATGGGAGGCCCGAGCCCAGCAGTGGGACATTAATGGGCTGATATTATAGTTGTAGTATTGTCACAATGTTAACGTTTATATATACCGGGTGTTATGATGAATAAAGTACTTAGACGATTATGTTTATAGAACAAATATAATTACCTTAAAGATATAACTTATTGCATTGCATCTTCCTAAAGGCATGTACGTAATATAGATCTTGCAATTAGTTTGTATTTACTATAAATATGAAATTTTTGTTATTCCCGATATAAAGGTCAAAATACACTAGATCAAAGTGTCTTCTCATTTGCTATTTCGTAGGATTCAAGTTGTTTTTAAAAATATTATCCTATTTTGTTATCTAAGAACATGATTACGATCAACGATCAAAGTGAACTAAATCTTGTTTTGGTTTTGAATTTATAGTATTTGTATTTCTGTGGTAATATTTTGAAATACTCGTGCTAAAGTTTAATAAGTCAAATATATGTACGTAATTCTAACTCATAGATGTATTTTTATAATTTATCTCGGAATTTACATTTGATATGAATGAAAAAATGATTCACTTCAATTTTATAACTAGTTGATTTTATTTTTTAAGAAATGATTAATAGGTGCGAAACCAACGGTAAGCAATTTAATTGATTAAATAAATTAATTAATTAAGTAAACCAACGATAAGCAATTTAACTGTATAGATATTATATACTTATATCAGAAATCTTCATATCATTATTATTTTCATATGAATACTGTTTAAACTGTTTAAAAAATTCTAAGTATTCGCAGATCGTTTGTATTTCGCAATACATAAATGTAAAGAATTATTTATGTGCAAATTACTTACTGTAATAATTTATAAAGCTATGTTAATCGATTTCGGTTATAACGACCGGTATATGGACGTTAAAGATAAATATATAAAATACACGTTCGAACGTATCGTAACTATTTTTTGTTTCGCTTCATCTAATAAAAAGGATACTTAAATTTTATTTGTATTGTCACTTAAAGCTGTACGATGAAGCTTGTATGATAAAGATGTTAATTAATTAATATTATTGTTGAGTAAAATATGATATAATGTTATTAAATGTAATAAGTAAGTATACAAGAAAAGTATATAAAATAACGCAATGCAATTGTGAGACTCTGCGCAAATATAATAAGCTAAAATTTGTTTACTATAAGTTAATATTGTTAATTAAAAATAAGTTCTCACTTAGCTTTATATATATGAAGTAATTAAGAATTGTACTTACGATTAAATAGCTAATATTCTTACATTATTTTTTACGATTGGTACTATTGATGTTTAATCTTAATATTTATTACATTTGTGCTCTGTCTGCTTTGCACGCAATTATGTTGTAGATGTATTAAAAATTCATATATATTTTATGAGCAAAAATTTGTGTATTCATGAAGGTGTGAATTTAAGGTAAATGTAATTATTTTTCATTAAAGGTTAACAAAAATGCTTAACACGCTGTTAATTTGTCTCAAATAAACTTGGAAACGTTGCAGTTGCAACTTACGTTGTTAAAACCGAATTTCTTTAACAAGTGTATCCATTATTGTTTAAGATTATAATCATTTTATTTACAAAATTGTTTTTTTTATTTTATACCCTTTGAACTTTTGGTGGAGAGAAATTATTAATGTTATTGCACGTATAGCGCCCGTGTGCAATCTATATCCTGGCGTCCTCTATATGTCCTCTATTGTACATATACCGCCCGTGTGCAATCTAAACCCTGGCGTCCTCTGTATGTCCTCTATTGTACATATAGCGCCCGTGTGCAATCTATACTCTGGCGTCCTCTATTGCACATATAGCGCCCGTGTGCAGTCTATACCCTGGCGTCCTCTGTATGTCCTCTATTGCACATATAGCGTCCTTGTGCAATCTATACCCTGGCGTCCTCTATTGCACATATAGCGCCCGTGTGCAATCTATATTCTGGCGTCCTCTATATGTCCTCTATTGCACATATAGCGCCCGTATGCAATCTATACCCTGGCGTCCTCTATATGTCCTCTATTGCACATATAGCGCCCGTGTGTAATCTATACATTGGCCTCCTCTAGCACGGTTAAAATTGAATACTTAGTTATATTTTCATCAGTAAACGAAAATTCGGGTACAACCAATTGCAATTTTATATGATTTCGGGAAACAATAAGTACACGTTCAGAACAAGAACTCGCATAGAAACCGTGCTGGAATAGCAACAACTTACTATATTGTTGTTTCATTTTTACTAATGACAATCTGGTATTTGAAATGGTAGAATGGAGGGATATACAAATTTATTCCGTTCACTCCCAAGTTATAAGTGAAAAAAAGATATAGGTAATAACGAAGCATTCATTTTTCGAAGGGGTTTCATTTAACGAAGGGGTTAAAAGAATAATACGACACTACTCTAGTATATTATTTAATTATCTTTTTTACTTCTGATCTCATATTTAAAGCGAATTAAATCTTCCCTGGACTTCCACAAATAATTCAAAACCAAAATTAGTCAAATCAGTCCAGCCGTTCTCGAGTTTTAGCGAGACTAACGAACACCAATTGATTTTTATATAATAGATTAAGGGTCATTTATATTGGGAGATTAGATTAGGCTCCCATAGAGTAAATAACAACAAAGAACAAAATTAAAACTAAATAATTAAAATGAACAAGTTAGCGGTAGGCTAAATAAAACTTTAACAATACTCATTAACACTACATCTTTGTCTACCGTAATCACGGTCACTAAAAAGTGGCCGAAACGTCGAAATAATAAAAAATCAAATAAATTATGTACCGCGCTTCTTAAAACCATTAAGACGTAGTTTTATTATATATTGAGAGAGTTTGCCGCACGTTTTGGGGCGAAAATCGTGTAATATTTTCGTAGGCGATACTTTTTACACAATAATCGCATTGACAACTTTACATTCAACCAAATAAAAAAAACTCGCCTACGATTATGTCAGACGATTATCGCATTGAGATATTTGCCTACGATTTATCGACTTGTCTAAACTAGAACTCTTATGAAATTTTTTCAAGTTCATGGCGATTTTCGTAGAAATCACTTTGAACCAATTTGAATGCGAGACTCGCCTTTCGAGCTCGGTGATAAACACGGTATTTTGTGATTTGTTTACACAGAGACGTCAATATTCAAGGACCAGGCGATTATCGCCCTTCAACGTACGATATTGTATGTTTAGTTTACATGATTCTTTTTTCTTGCTTTCGCCAATCGTATTGTTACAACCTAGGTTCCGACAAAAACAAATTCCACCTGCATATCCGTAAAAACACATTTCATTATCTGTCGGCATTAGAACTAATTGTAATTATTTTATGATCGTCTTCTTTTGTTTACTTATTTATTGGCATACGTTTCTAGATAACAGCCTATTGTTCTATTGTAATCGTTTACGGCCGAATCATTAGTCAGGTGTTGCGTATTATATCGACTACGACACGGGCACATTTGTATTTGTGAGGTATAAAACAACGGCTTGAAGGAGAGAGGGGGCAGTTTGTGACGTGTGTACAATCGGGATTCTAATAGTGACGGACTTAACGCGTTTTATTGAATTACGATCTTCTGCATTACATTTCGATTTGTTGTGTTCGGTTATAATTGTACTTGTATTATACGTGTATAGTTCTAATAAACCCTATAATAATTCCAACGGCATTTTTAATTCGAGTCTCGCAACTCGTAACAGTATCTCGGCGAGAAGAAACTGTCTCTATGTAAATGGCCCTTAATGCACATTAGGTTATAAAAATTCCTAAGAGTTCTATGATTTTTTAAACCTATCTATCTTCTTTATATATATAATTCTTCTGTAAGTGTGTTGACAGTGAACTCCTCCTAAAAGGCTGGACCGATTTGATTTTTTTTGTGTGTGTTCAGCGGATTCGAGGATGGTTTAGATTCACAATTGGACCCGGTAGGTGGCGCTGCAGTCGGGTTCTAAATTTTATTTCTTCAGGGCAGAACAACGTCTGCCGGGACAGCTAGTATTATTATAAAATTCTAAAAATGTCGTGTCTGTACATTATAAAAAAGAAACAAATGTTACACTATATAAAACACAAAATTCCGCAACATTTAAAAATTATGTAAGCTATCGTTTTAGTGAAAACTGTGTCAGAATAAGCTAATTTTTATGCACCCGGACAACTACAAACCGCCCCCGGGAAAATTCCCGCAGGATTCCCGGGTTAAAAAATATCACACATTTTATTATAATATTTCATTAAGTTTTCGCGACTTGTATACATAATAAAACTACGTAAACGCGGTAATTTATTTGATTTTTGTTATTCCGACGTTTTGGCCATTTTTCAGTGGCCGTGATCACGGAAGACAAAGGTGTGAAGCGTCAACGAGTATTGTTAAAATTTTATTTAGTTATTATTTATTTAGTTTAGTTGGCGCTATGCTAAATAAAAGTAACAATACTCGTTGACACTTGACACCGTCTTCTGTGATCACGGCCACTGAAAAGTGGCCGAAACGTCGGAATACCAAAAATCAAATGAATTACCGCGCTTAAAACCGTTAAAAAGGTTTATTACAAATTTTATTACATAAAATTTGCTATCAATCAGTGAAAAATCACATTGGAATTTGATTTTTTTTAAACTGGCCATTTTATGTCATTCCGGAAAAAATCCCGCGAGATTCCTAGAATAAAAAGTAGTGCAGATTTTTAAGTCTAAGAATTTACTGTCGATAAGCGAAAACCGCATCGAAATCGGCCCATTAGTCTACGTGAACCCCGAACTAACAGAGAAGAAATCTAAAACAAATGCAACGTTTTTATAATGTATTCCACTTGTTTTTCTTGTAGCTTCTATGTACAGACACGGCATTTTTAAATTTATGTGTTATACTAGCTGATACCCACCCGCTTCGCGTGCCGTAAAATCCGTTCTTAGCTGACCTCTACTTATGGAAAGGAAGGTCCATGCCAAATTCCAAGTTTATAGGTATTATAGTTCCCGAGATATCGTAATGAGTCGCTATATACGTGGATTTCAATTATATATATAATATACTAGCTGTGCCCGCGACGTCGTCGATTTTGAAACATTCTTCATTGGTGCTCCGCTCCTATTGGTCTTTGCGTGATGATATATAGCCTATAGCCTTCCTCGATAAATGGGCTATCTAACACTGAAATAATGTTTCAAATCAGACCAGTAGTTCCTGAGATTAGAGCGTTCAATCAAACAATATTAGTATATTTGGCTACAACACTAATACTTACATTTTAAATATCGCGATAATATGTTTTGAATGAAACGTCCGAATTGAATAATTCAAAAAGTTCTAGAAAGGTATCGAATTCGTCTTGAATATGGAGTAATTTATTTTGATAAGTATTAATACCAAGGTACAAAATAAAGGGTTTTTGAAGCGACGGCATTTTAATTATTTAAAAAATAAAAGAAAACACTAATTGTGAGATAACTACAATAGTTAGACATATCGTTACGCGATATTTTTTGTAGACAATTATATGATCTGCAAAGTGGTAGTACATTGTTTTGTTCTATAATCAATAGTTTTCGCAGCGCACGCCGTGTAAGGTTTTTTCGGGTCATTTTTTACACCTTGGGTTACATTATTGGACTTTTAGTAAGGATCCCTAATTTAAAAAAAATATATTATAGCCTATAGCCTTTCTCGATAAACGTACTATTCAAAACTGAAAGAATTTTTCAAATCGGACCAACGGTTCCTGAGATTAGCGCGTTTAAACAAACAAACAAACTCTTCAGCTTTATAATATTAGTATAGATATAGATTATACATTTAACGATAACGCCTGCTCACAACAAATAAAAAGTTGTCAGTACTTTGACCAGATCTATATATTGTTATTCCTTTTATGATGCGATAAAGTCGAATCGATTGTTTGTCGACCGGTGTAATTAAGAACATCACAAAAGTAGTGCAATATTTTGGCCTGAATAAATTTTATATAGGTTATACGTATGAAATGTAAACCAACCACTTTGTTATTATAATTTGTCCGATGCCATATGTTCACTGTAGCCACTTGCCTCGACCGATAATAATACGATGATATGTGATAATGTGACACCTAAAAATGCGTAATGCTGTGAGTTTTAGTACCAGGAACACAAAACATAACTGTGTGTAAAAAGAGTTTCGTTATGAGTCAATCTCTATCGATTTGTGTTGCCTTAGTACCGTAGGCCTATTTTGGGCAATATTTTGATGCTTAATTTAGACGACTGTATCGCCAGTGGCAGAATTTTGTAAAAACATTTATGATGTTGTTATTTGTTCGTCAAAATTGTGATATGTACATATGCAATGTCAGTTGCAAGTTACTCCACATAATTGTACACTGGATTTGTGACAGTAAGCTAGTCGGCTTAGTAAGGCCTTAACGCTTTTTTCCAGCCAAGATTTGAACCCGTAGCCTTTGGGTTTAGGACACGAGAGCCTTAATCACTAACCTACTAACACTAACCTAATCTACTAGGTTTAACACTACAATGTTATTAAAACTAATTCACATGCACTAATCACACTTACCATCCTTATAAGTTGATTGGGCAGACCATTCCACATTTAGAGTGTTTAATCTATACTATACTAAATCTGTAAATGATTCGAGTTCGTACAATGCCTTTAAAAATGAAAAAGAAACAGATGAGAATAATTCGGACCAGATATTCAAACATGCAATTTTTAGAATTTTTGTCTGTCTGTTCACATCACGTGAAACGTACTGAGCGAATTTAAATGATTCTCGACATAGAGCTAGCTTGTATTCCAGAGCTTAACTTAGGAATTTTTTATCCCGTAACATCGTTTCCACAGGATAGACGTAAGTAGCGAAAAAAATGGCGCTCCTGTCGCAACTTTTTTTGAAACTACTAAACATATATATATATATATATATATATATATATATATATATATATATATATATATATACATATATATATATAAGATATACATACATGTATGTAATATAATATACATTGTAAAACTTCTAAATCTCTTCTTCTCAAAGCTCCCACACACTCATCGGCATGTTATAGTGGTTCTTTTCCGTCCACGCAGTTAGATTATGGCACCCCCTGACACAAACAATCCGAGATAGTTCATCGGAAAGCAGTTTCAAGAAAAAATATCAAAAGCACTATCTATCTTAAATTATAAAGTGCCAAGATTGGCGAGGGGCAACATGGGTGTACAGAGGTGGGCTGCAGGTTCACCGAAGCTACTTCTGACATGATGCCATTTAACACTTCCACCCCTGAAGCACTAACTAGTTAGGTTCTAGATCGGCAGGTACCCCGGCGGTGATAAGAGCCCGACAGATTATCATTAAGTGCTGCAGTAAAAGTTTTAGACCATTAGTTTATTTATTTATGTTCTGACAGTACACTACTACAAACTCAAAACCGTCTCGAAGGTAAATTATCTGTACTTTAAGGAGAAATAAAATACGAATTGTTTTTATTTATTTTGATTTGTCTTTATTAATACACTTGATTATGGATACATTTAAGTCTTTACTTGAACACAGAACTACTTTAAATGTTGACATGAATTTCATTTCTATTATGATAGTTTCATATCAATGGATGAATATATTGGTATACAAGTAATACATAATTAATGAGATTTGACTTAACACTAACAATAACTGGATTATCAGCTGCGTTTACTATATTGTTAATAGTTAGTTTTACATTGTAAAGATTGACTTTAAAGCCGGTACGCATTTCGATTAGCTAGACATACATAATATTATGCTAAAAATTTCGGCTTGTTCCCAAAACCCTAATGCGTACTTGCTTTAATTTTCCAATTCAATATATATGGTATATGCTTCGTTTTACATATAGGTACTTATAGAGATAATTTATTTTATAGACATGAGTGTTCATATATCATATGCATGATAGTACAAAAGATGCATTATTTTTGGCTAGTTAGGCATAAAAAAAAATTACAGTATATACGTAGAAGTAAATGGACTCTTCATCAAAATCAACTGATAAGTGTTCTAGATAATTCAGTTATATTTTATTTTAACTTTTGTGTATTAATTAAAGAACTGTCTATGATTTCATTCAAAGTGGCGTGGCAAGAAACGTATTCAAAACAAATTTAAATGTTTGTAAATCAAGACTTGGCCCCAGGAAGTCGGCCAAGATTGTGTTAATCTATGTACAATGATTCGTACACCAATGTCCACTGCATTTGTCATTTGACCCTAAAAACAGATTTAATGAAAAATCTTCATAACTCAAAAACTACTTAACGGAATTCATTCAAACTAAATTTTGTTTTAATTATTTTTAAACTAGCTTGGTATTTTATAAATGGTTAATTCATAGTTCACAATTTAGAGGAGGTATATAATTGGATACGTATTTATATGGGACTAGCTAACCTGGCACACTTCGTACCGCCTCAGAATCAATAAATAAAAAACGTTGATTTCTGAACGACGAGACGAACATCAAACATTGGAATTCAAAACAGAAAAAATCAAAAACCTTCACTTTTAAATTTAATTTGATTTCTGAACGACTTTTAAAATTTAATTGATTTCTAAATGACGGGACGAACATTAAATGTTTGACAGGTAGGAATGGTTTCTAAGGGAAAGAGAAATTGTTGTTTTTACTATATTCCAAGCATTGTTTTTCATATTTACTCACCTTTTAAACCTTCCCTGGACATCCACAAATAATTCAAAATCAAAATTAGTCAAATCAGTCCAGCCGTTCTCGAGTTTAGGCATGGCTAACGAATAGCAATTGATTTTTATATATATATAGATTATAAAAAAACAAGAAAATTTTAAATTATAAAGAATGAAGTCACTAAAAAGAATAATTTCAATGAGATTTGGACAGGAGGGTCTGACACCCTAGATCTAGATGAAGTTTTTAAGTAACTACATTTTAATTGTTCTACACAGATATCTACTTACGGTCTTATTCATAACGAGTTAGAATAAATTTGAGTGCTTCTTACCTAAAGCAAATGTAAATCAGGCTTTAATAAAACAGTAGAAGAAGAAGACAGAAGGACAGATGGATATTTGAATATCTAAGATACTTTTCTGTAAATTTATGTGTGTTATTTTCACACCGCTGACACCTGCTTGTCACAGCGATAGTGCCGCGGCGGATCGATGTGGAGCTAGCCGTGGTAACCAACTAAAATTCCAAAAGCTTACCCATTCGGTTAATGGTAATTCATTAGGCGTCTAAAAAATCAGCTTATGACTATTTGGCTAATGGGTGAATAACTCGCCAACTGACAGCCGACGATTGACGGCTAGCCGTAACTTTGTTAATGGCCGGTTTTATTCGACAACCATTAACCAGCTGGCGAAGTAGTTGACAACTTAATCGTGGCTATTTTGTAAACGACTGCTAATTAGCTGGCTTTTACAATACTCACCTCTATGCCTAGCTACTCAACTTGACGTCACGGTGGCAATGTACAAATTAAGGAGGGGAGTCCTTTTTGTCAATATATCTACGGAATCCTAAAAACCATAATATTCATCACATAATACATTTCGTAATAATATTGTGTTACAGGTATTTATACAATAACATTTAAACAGGTAATTTTTTTACCATTGTGTAAATGTTATCTGTGTAATACCAATTAAAATTTAAAGCCTATCTTTACATTTCAAAATTAGAAAAGTTATTTTGAGTTGCGATACGTATCCGAGGGGGATATCTTTCCGAGATTATAAGCGACGCTTCTGCTTTTATACAAATGAATTAAGTTTATGTAATTTTAAACTGTACGAAAGTGTACAACAATAGAAACTGGTCTATATTAATTTAAATTATAACTTGGGAAATTCAAAGAAAGTGCGTTGAAGTGTATTACTAACACACTAGGGTAAGGATACGCGCTTACATTGTTACTTTACTTGTAAAATTGTTATGATATTGTAATTGAAATAAATAAAAAATCTTAACTCGAGAACGGCTAGACTCATTTGGCTAATTTTGATTTTAAATTATTTGTGGATGTCCAGGGAAGGTTTAAAAGGTGAGTAAAAAAAAATGCTAGGAATATAGTAAAAATAACAACTTCGCTTCCCCTTAGAAAATATTCCTACCTGTCAAACATTTGATGTTCGTCCCGTCGTTCAGAAATCAACGTTTTTTTTTATTTATCGATTCTGAGGCGATACGAAGTACAATAAAAATAAATAGCTTTACAATAAAAAAAACCTGTAAGCTATTAATAAATTAGAAATCTCGTCCCACTTACAAATCTCACCCCCGTTAGTATTCTAAATAGTATTCGTTGAAATAAATTGGTACCGAATAAAGAAATATGTAAAGAAAACCCACGTCTTTGAAAGAAATCGTGGATATCTTAATCATTAAGAAACCACAACCTTATGCTAAGGTTTTATTCGATCATAAAAGCTTTGAAAGCATTCTTTTATTTCTTACAATACTAACATATAACATACAAACTAATCTTATATACTAGTAAATGTACCACATTTTAGTATATAGAGTAATATAGTATAGTAGTAGCTACCTTACATATTATTACTACCTATTAACGATTACACATTAACATGCATTTCACATACAGGTATAATTAGGATGATCAGTTTTCAATGATTACACTTAATAACTACTAATGAAGTTTCCCCTAATCATATACAATTTTAATGATTATTATAGATAAATACAATTGAATTAATACTAGGAATGATAAGACCGATAAAAACGCAGCTTTGATAAGCTTCTAACTCGACAAAACTAGACGGCGGTACTGGTAACTCACTATACTATTGTTTTCCGACGTTTTAATTCTTTATTTATTAAGAAAAGCAACAGCAAATATGTAACATAAAATGAAATAGTTTACAACGAATAATAAGAATTTAGCAATAGTATACCTGTATACTTAGGGCCGCTTGCATAACGATCACCTTTAAATGAATAAGATGATATTTAATGAGTAGTTAATCATATTAAATTGCCTAAATATGTTTTACACAAAACGTATTGCCGGTACTTTAAAGATATTTAGCGGCGAATTTTGCGTTGTGCAAGACGCTAATTGTATTTAAGGGCGTTAAATACGTTTTGTGTTTCTTAAATAAATTTAAGCCACCTTATGCAAGCGGCCCTTAGTTATAAAATAAGGAATTAAAATCAGGTTATTTTAATATTTTTAAATTTGTATTTGAATGACGAAAATTTATCAATATTAGAAATGAGCTTTATTATTTAAAACATATAATCAAAAAGCGAAAATCTTAATAAATATCTTTCAAATTTCACTGCTTTAGTCGAAACAAAATGTTTCAAATAATAAACCGTTAAAAACAACAGAATAATCGTTCATATCGCCATCTAGTTACAGAAGATGTAGGAGTTTCTTGAATTTATTTATTTTACTGGACAAATATCATTGATTGGAATTTTTACTAGATATTATACGCAAAACGGCGTTTAAAATTACAATAGGTATAATTGAAATATCATGAAGCTGGATATGGTTTGGTGCTTCTGAAAGCACTTTTAATTTGCTTGGATTATCATCATATATATAGTATATTGTTTTAGAAATCGGACCAAAAGAGTTGAGTAAAGAAAACATACCACCTTGGCATCGAACCATTATGATATCATTATCAATACGTTTTTAAAACGTGACTAGCTGCACACATACCCTGTTCCCTCGATTTTAACATATCAAAGACACACACATTACTTTTGGATCAGCTATTCGCTATCAGTCATCAAATTCAAATACAAATACTTTGTAACTAACAAACAATTGCAATTGAGTGCTAACTATACACAGAGTTACATATTTCGATAAACCGTTTTCTGCAGCTATATAACAAGAAGCCTTATAACAAAATTTCATTTTTAACCGACTTCAAAAAGGAGAAGGTTCTTAACTTGAGTAGTATTTTTTTTTAATGTATGTACACCGATTACGTTGAGATTTATAATCCAATCTACGTGATTCTTCTTTAGCTTGATGAGGAATAGTCGCCATTTGGTCCCCTAAAAATTTAACATAGTTTGGCCTAGTAGTTTTAATTTTATGAAAATTTTCCGTTCCCGTTTCTTGGGACCTATATTTTTTAAGGCGTGCGGCACCTTTCGTACGCCTACCCATAGCTAGGGTATACGCCATGTACACTGTTATAACAACATAATGTTGCAAAATATTGTAATTTTTATGGCGTTTTTACTTGGCACCGACTTCAAGATGTAGAAAATTTTATATTATTTTGTCTCTTAATAAACCAAATAAATTCTTAGTCAAAAATCTGTATTAAGTTATTTTATACTTTTTAGTTTTTGAAGTCGGTTTTTTTAAACGATTTTTTTTTAACAATATATATTTTTAAATAAATTATTGTAGCGTAGACATTTATACATAACATTTTTATAAAAGAATGTTTTATGTGTATGGGTGTGGTCTTTTTTTTAAATAAACATAAAACTTTTGAAATAAACGAATAAATGAATAATGAGGTCAACTTTTACCCGTGCAGGAACGGAGAAAGAATACATTTTCGTGCGGCCGGGCAGCCTGTCGTAAGAGGCGACAAAACAACCCACAGCCAGGTGGTATACTAGATGGCTACCACCCCTGGTCTAGACTATGCCGCCATAACAACCTTGATTTGTGTTCCGGCATTAGTGACCAGGTTCCAGTCTCCCTTAAGAGAGCAGTAGCGCATTTGTAGGAAATTGGGTGGTGCAAATGTCCATAGGCGATGGTAACCGCTTTCCATCAAGTGGGCCGTCTGCCTGTCTGCTGAACTCATGCATTAAAAAAAAAGGTGATAGGACATGTGCCCGACTGGCTACCAGCCCTGGTCTAGAGTATGCCGTCATAATAACCTTGGGTTGTGTCCCGGCATTAGTGGCCAGGTTCCAGTCTCCCTTTAGAGAGCAACAGCGCATTTGTAGAATGGTGTTGCAAATGTTCATGGAAGATGGTAACCGCTTTCCACCAGTAGGCCGTCTGCCTTTTGCTGAACTCATGCAGTAAAAAAAATACAAACGTTCATCCACGAATATAGAATAAAATGAAATATAATGTTTATAACAACCACATTATTCGCAAATCATCCCATCCATAAGAGATTTTCCAATAAATAAAACATTTAAGCATTTGAAGTTATCATTATCGAAGTTTCATGAATAGAAGAATAATCGAGAATATATTCCGAGTAATAAGTTTCACGTCGTATTTGAAAAGTTCTTATAAGTCGATCGTTATGTGTATTAAACATATTTCATTGCTATTTCGGCTAAAAATACAGTCGATGTGTCTGACTTTTATCTTAAAATAAATGTTTAACTTTAAGTGGTAATTGCTATTTATTTTGACAGTTTTCAGAGGCTTTATAATGTAACTAGTGGCCCCGGCAGACATTGTCCTACGCTGAAAAAATAAAAATCTAGGACCCGATCCCAGCGCCACTTACCGGTTCTAATTGTGAATCTAAATCATCTGGAAACCCACTCAAACACACAAAAACAAAATCACCAAAATCGGTCCAGGTGATTAGGAGGATTCTAGAACCCGATCTCAGCGCCACCTACCGGTTCTAATTGCGAATCTAAACTATCCGGGAACCCACTCAAAAACACAAAAACAAAATCACCAAAATCGGTCTAGGTGATTAGGAGGATTCTAGAATCCGATCTCAGCGCCAACTACCGGTTCCAACGAGATGAAAAGTATCCTATGTCCGTTTCCTGGTTCTAAGCTACCTCCTCACCAATTTTCAGCCATATCGGTACAGCCGCTCTTGAGTTATAAATAGTGTAACTAAGACGACTTTGTTTTCTATATATACTAGCTGTCCCGGCAGACGTTGTTCTGCCCTAAAGAAATAAAATTTAGAACCCGATTCCAGCGCCACCTACCGGGTCCAAATGTAAGCTATCCTATCTTTCAAGTGGGATCAAACTGCACACGGTGTGCAAATTTGATTAAAATCGGTCAAGTAGTTTAGGAGTCCATCGCGGACAAAGAACGTGACACGTAATTTATATATATTAAGATAGATAATAATAATTGTGAGGAATTTCCTGACTCTGTTGCCCGAAGTACGCTTGCATGACGCTCTCATTCTGATAGACGTACGTTGCTCATTGATATAAGTATTCCACATGACTTTAATGTCGTAAATGCTGAAACTGACAAATTAACGAAATATCTAGAAATCGCTCACGAGATTACATAATCACCATAATCGGTCCCGGTGACTAGGGGGATTCTAGAACCCGATCTCAGCGCCACCTACCGGTTCTAATTGCAAATCTAAACCATCTGGGAACCCACTCAAATACACAAAAACAAAATCACCAAAATCGCTCCCGGTGATTAGGAGGATTCTAGAACCCCATCTCAGCGCCACCTACCGGTTCTTTTTGCGAATCTAAACCATCCCGGGACCCACTCAAACACACAAACACAAAATCACCAAAATCGCTCCAGGTGATAAGGAGAATTGTAGAACCCGATCTCAGCGCCACCTACCGTTTCCAATTGTGGATCTAAACCATCCTGAAACGCACTCAAACACACACACAAAATTTCATCAAAATCGGTAAAGTCGTTCTCAAGTTATAAAATTACAACGAAAAGTGGCATTTGATTTTTATATATATAGATTTGTTGCGCTGAGGAACACTATAAATTCTTCCTTTCCATTCTCGCAATCAAGAAAAGTATAAACTTTTAAATGAAGAATGCGCCAAATAAGACACATTCAACTTCAGTACTGTCACCGCCCATAGTGAAAGGAGTGTTGGAACACGAAACAAGGCAAACATTTTTAATTTAATAACTGAATTCTCCTAATCAAATCCTAGTGAGTGTGTGAACCTCCCGGGAGACGAGTGCAATGTAGCGGTGGCTGATGAGGTAAGTTACTGTTCCCTTGCTATTTCTTGCACGTCCCTTTGCGTTCTCCCGGCCATCGCATCGCGCCTGCAGGTATTTTCTATTTAAATGTGTTTTAAGGTTCCTAGACAAATTACAGTAACAGTGTATGTACGTTCTGACGCGGATTTGGTTGATTATTGTTTATTTATTATGAACAATATATTTCTATTAACATTTATTTAACGATCAGTTAACTTTTACGGTAATTTAAATTATGTGAAAGTTAGTTTGCTTATGTTATACAATAGTAAGTAGTCTTGGATAAGTTAGTTTTTATGCCGAATTAAATGCATTATTTTTAAATAAATCCTTTGAAACATAATACTACGTTTACATATTGACGCGGGTGAAATACCCAACTAATTAATCTTTAATTATTTAATTATCAATTTAAATGTTTTTATTTGTAGATGGAAATGTGTTTCTGAAGTAAAGGAATTATTCTGTTTGTATGCTTTTTGAAACCACAGGCCATAAAAATGGAAGGCTTGCGTGGGGCCATGGGAAGGCCAACACGTAGAGGCCCCGTGACAAATTTAATGTAAATGTGGCGTGACACTGACCAGCGATTATCCCTGTCTACACCATATAGTGATGCACCCAAGAACAACCTCCGGCCAATGTAGGACTATTGTGGGAAATGAGGACAAAAAGTACCGGGCTATTGGGGTGAACTGCTAGTGGTACTGGGGCTCTGGGACTATGGCGTCAGGCCGTCGCAATGTTCGGGGAACATGGTAAAATGAACAGACGGTGACTCGCCACTCCCTGCATGGGCCCCTAAAAATACCATAGAAGACAGGGGCAACATGGATGTGAGTGGCTAAGAGGTGTAGCGAGGTGGGCTGCAGGTTCACCGAAGCTACTTCTGACGTGATGCCATTTATCACTTCCACCCCTGGAGCTTGAGTCTTAGCTCTAGCGATCTCCACTCCGTGCCGGCTGGCTAAGGCAAGCACAGAGGCGGGGGCCTTGCCTTGGCTCTCGGAGTCAGATACGAGGTGTCACTACTCACCTAAGGCTTCGCCCCCCTGCGGGTGAAGAATTATTATTATTATTATAGTGATTAAATTATGTAAGCGAATTGGAAAAGAACTTGTAAAAATAATTCCATTGTTGGCGACAGAATATAATAATGAAAAATTATAGGTTTTTGTATAATTATAGTGTATTGATGTGAATGATTTTTATAATGTTCAATATTTAAAATATTCAAATAAGAGCTTTGAGAAGTATATGTAAGGTTAATGTAAGTAATATTTATTATAAGAAACAGTGTGATAAGGGAGCGTTGGGGATTGAAAGAAGATGCAGTGATAAAGAGTTGAAAAAGGAATGTTAAGGTGGTTTGGCCATGTAGAGAGAATAAATGAAAGCAGAATCACAAAACAAGTATATGACAGCAATGTGACTGGTAGTGTTGGTGCCGGTAGACCGAGACGTACTCACCAAGATATTTTGAAGAAAGGTCAGATAAAAAGCAGTTTAAATAAGCGTGTAATGAAAGTTGATGAAGCGAAAAGTGTCGTAGCAGATGGAGATCCATCATCTCTTCCTACCCCAATGGGAAACAGGCGTGATAATATGTATGTATGTAAATTAAAATTAAATATTTTATATTTTTCGTGAAAATCCACCAAGTGCGTGTTGCGCTACTAACAATTAAGAATGGCCAACGTCTGTTCTATATAATTATGAAACCCTACCAAAATCATTCATTATCGCCATAATCACTATAACTAATTGAATAGAATACTAAATTTCATCTATAATAGAGCCAATGGTTTTAGATAAAATTGACCACAGCATTATAAAGTGAAAACAAAATAAAAATTTGATGTGTGTTAGTCAGTTATTTTTTCCAAAATACGCAATGGGATCAAAATTTAAAAAGTAGTGGCTAAAGGTGGTGGTGATTCATTACATTTTTAGTTAAGCGTATTAAGTAGTTGAGCCAGACGGTTCGTGCCCGTGGAAATCGGTTCAAGGGCGCCTTGGCCTTGCGACCTATACAGCATATAAAGCGACCGAACTTTCTTCAACTCCGCTGCAGATAACCGCGAATATCAACCTCAGGCGTGTAGAATAAATCGACACTATCTACGTAAACTAAGCTAGTGTCGATTTGTTCTAAGCACTACACAAAAACCAACTTACTGTATAATGTGAGATGTGTGCGTATGCCCCAGCTCTACGTGCATTCGTTATAGTGACTGTCCAAATGTGGCTTACTTATTAGTGATTAGCTACTTTAATGTGTATATATGAGTTATCTGTCAATGTTTAACGTCATTAACAATGTCGACTCTCAAATAACGCATTAAACACTTAGCTTTACCGGCGTTATATTTTAATTAGGGTACTAGTTAAAATGTACTAGCAGAAGGTGATGTCAAGAGCCTTAAGAACAGACGAGCGTGCATGCGAGAGTTATGAATGTCAAAGAAGCAAGTGAGGTGCGTAAGAATAAGCCTGAATGGCGCTCTGTTGTTCGTGCCTGCCCCGCAAGGGACCTGGCGTGAAGTTATGTATGTATGTATGTGTGTACTAGTTAAAATGACGACAACGTATTTGTAGTGAATTGCGACGGTGCCAATAACAAAACGCAATCACAGCGCCACGTTTTTGATTGTACTCCTCTATCCAACGTTAAAAATCTATATATAATAGCAGCCCATAAAGGTCCCACTGCGGGGCTCAGGCCTCCCATTGTATGGGAATGGACATTATACCCGCCACGCTTGTTCCATGCGGCTTGGCAGGTTTGACACAACGGTTATCTCGATGTGCATTACGATGTTTTCCTTCACTGTTGTTAAGACATGTAATTGTAACAATATGCACATTACGCCAGGAAACTAGTGGTGCATGCGTTCCGGCTAGGATAGAATACGCGCCCTTTGAGTTTGGGGACGCGTGCGATAGCCATTACGCTACCACGACTTCCTTCATATAAGCTAGCTATATTACGAGTTTCGTTCAAATTTGTTGGAGCGCTGTCACTTGACGCTCTAATAGACAAAAAATCTAAAAGTTGTATTTTTGAAAACTGTTCCTCTAAATTTGACTCGCTGATTTCCTTCTCTTTTTAAATTTATTATACGTACTCGCTCTCTTTACAGATTTATTATATTATAGACTAGCGGCCCGGCGCGGTTTCACCCGCGCTTTGTCCCGCTCCCGTGGTATATAGCGTCATATTATATAGCCTATGACGCTCCCTGTTAACGTAGCTTTCGAATAGTAAAAGATTTTTTAAAATCGGTTTAGTAGATCTAGAGATTACCCCCTACAACGTCAGAAACTCACAAACTAAAGATTAAAGAGGTAACTTTATAATTATAGATTAAAGTGTTACGTGAAAGAGCTGACGTGCATGCTTCACAAAATATGTCTATTACGAGCCATTGTTCATTGTTAACAAAGATTTAAAGGAATTTCTTTGTAATATCGCCACGGTGTTTAAATAAGCTTAATCTGCTATATTGTAAATTCCAGTAGGTGGCATACGGGGAATTCTCGTTGCTGTCCCGTGGGAGACCGTCGTGCCTCAATCCCGATTGAGGTAACATTAAGTGAATTTGGATCGAGGATTATGTTACCACTAAGTGAACGTTTAACACTATCGATTGATTGCTAACAATTTAGATTTTATACAACGCTGCCTGTTTTTTAAATGTTTTGAATAAGCTCGTATGACATTTTCATCGGCATTAGATTTTTTTATTTTTTATTGCAGGAGTTCAGCAGACAGGCAGACGGCCCACTTGATGGAAAGCGGTTACCATCGCCTATGGACATTTACAACACCAAAGGTGCTATAAATGTGCTGCTGCTGTCTTAAGGGAGACTGGAACCTGGTCACTAATGCCGGAACACAACTCAAGGTTGTTATGGCGACATACTTTAGACCAGGGGTGGTAGCCATCCAGTCGGGCAAATGCCCTACCACCTGGCTGTGGGTTGTTTGGTCGCCTCTTACGACAGGCCGCCCGGCCGCAGTAAATTGTATTATTTCTCCGTTCCTGCACGGATAAAAAATTAAATTATATTAATACATAAGACTAGAAAAATAATCTTAAAACGAATTTTGATCAATGGTGAGTATACCCGCCACGCTTATCCAAGGCGGTCTGGCAGGTTTGACACATCGGTTATCTCGATGTGCAGGTTGCATCACGATGTTTTCCTTCAACGTTGTTAGCATGTGGTAATTGTAACAATATGCACATTAGATCAGAAGACTGACTAAGTGGTGCATGCGTTCCGGCCAGGATCGAACCCGCATCCTTGGAGTTTGGGACGCGTGCGCTAGCCATTAGGCTACCATGAAATGTCTGATCATTACCGCCACCGAAATTAGACTCACGTCCTTCTTCGCTCGAGGTCACGGAAAACTGGGTGGGTGGTGGCGCAGGCGTCGCCTGGTTATATCAAAACTACCAAGTTCGAATACAATGTTGCATGAACAATGTAGTTTATGTTTCCACTAACGCTTAGACAATTAAATATTCGATTATAATGTGTACGTGTATAATACGAAACAAAAAATAATGTATGTGAATGCAAAGATAAAGTGAACTACAGTATGTCTTTAGCCTTTGAGACAAGCGGGACGTAGGAGTGATCGTGTCTTATATCCGGTACTTCCGGCATTGTCGTTCAGACTTCGCCTGTTGACATCCTGCTGTATAATGATCCAAGTTTATTGGAAGATGATATCGCTCAATAGAGCACAATACTATTGGTTGAGTAGTTCAAAATAATGAATACATTCGTAATAACAGGACAGTAAATATATCACATATTTTTTTAGTATGATTGTTGCCGGCCTTGAAGGAGAAACTGGAACCTGGCCACTAATGCCAGAACACAACTCGAGTTGTTATGGCAGCATACTCTAGATCAGGGCACCTGACTGTGGGTTGTTTTGTCGTCTCTCGACAGGCCGCCCGGCCGCAGGAATCAGCGTTCTTTTTGTGTTCCTGCACGAAATGCGTTTAGAAATATATAAAATATCGGGGGGCATAATTCGGATCAGGAGATTCCAAAAATGCAATTTTTAGAATTTTTATATGTGTGTCTGTCTATAGGTCTGTTAGACCATCATGTAAAAACTAACGAACCGTTTCAATGAAATTCGGCTAACTTATATCACGAGTCGTAACTTAGGATATAGTTTGCTGTTGAAACCCGGCATAAGTCAGTATATCACATTCCTAATACAAATTTATAGTTTATTGGTTGTACAACTAGATGGCGACTCAGGTATTTCACATCGCGGTATGGTATCCGACAGTATAATAAACTACAGGCTATTTTGGTGTTTTCATTTTCAATTAATATGATTACATTTGCATTAATTTTTGAAAATGGGTGACCAATTTTTGTTTAAGTTGGGGAACCTATATAAAACTATTAATATTGATATTAATATATAATTATTATATCAATAAATTCATCTATAAAGCATAGAATAGGCAAAGCGCGAAGGTCATTCTTAAATAAGGATAGGCTGCTGTATTTTAAAATGTTTTCTTTGCACAAACGCAGGGATATTTTAGAAGTGTAATTTTTAGTGAAATTATTTTACTGTTTAATAGAATGATTGATTATCCCGACTTGCATAATAGCTTTGGTTTTAAAGCGCCGACTAGATGCCGTCGCACACCTATGACACCCCTGTGCCCGCTTTTACGTCGCCGACGCACCGTTCTTGGTGCCAACTCTCCCATACCTTGACCACGTAAATTATTAAACCTTTATAGTGATGTCACTGATCTCCATGCAAATTCATGTAACAAATTTCGTCGAATTATCGCATTTCACATTACTTATTAAATTTTTTAATAATTTGTGTTTCAGATTTAAAAGCCTTAAAATGTTTCTTTAAATTATATTGTTTCATACTACAAAATATCAAATTGCATGTAGTGTTTTTATTGACAAGAGCTATGAATGTCAAAGAAGCGAGTGAGGTGTGTAAGAACAAGCCCGAATGGCGCTCTGTTGTTCGTGCCTACCCCGCAAGGTAACTGGAGTAAAGCTATGTATGTTTTTTATTTATTAAGTCAGAACTCATAGCCCCAGCCGAACATGATTGCCCAGATCTAAATACTTGGGTTACTATCACTGGCTCTATATAAATACAAAAAAAAACTATTACCTAATACAAGCTAACACACATTTTAGAACAAGTTTTGGAAAAGAATGGGATTTGTTTGTTATGGTTGGAATAGAGAAGGAAAGTACTTATCCGTGGTAGAGGGCCACTGTTTACGAGGGTATCAGTGGAATTACTTCTACTGTACGAAGTGGTACGGCCCTGCTTCCCGGGTTTTAGTACCAAATCGGCGTACTAGGATGTCAGAAGAGTTTAACTACGTTATACATCCCTGGCATTCTAGATATATGCTCTCATAGGGACTCAAGTAGGTTTAGTGGGTAGTTTGTTCGGCCTCCTCCTTTAATGGAGGAGATTGGTTTGGTGCAAACCTTTTGCCGTTTGGTGCAAGAGCCCCGCACGCACACGAAGCGCGCGGCACCAGGCGGCGCTTCGTATGCGTGTGTTACTTTTATCCGTGCAGGAACGGAGAAAGAATACAATTTCCTGCGGCCGGGCGGCCTGTCGTAAGAGGCGGCAGAGCAACCCACAGCCAGGTGGTAGGGCATTTGCCCGACTGGACGGCTACCACCCCTGGTCTAAAGTATGTCGCCATAACAACCTTGAGTTGTGTTCCGGCATTAGTGACCAGGTTCCAGTGTCCTTTAAGAGAGCAGCAGCGCATTTGTAGCACCTTTGGTGTTGCAAATGTCCATAGGCGATGGTAACCGCTTTCCATCAAGTGGGCCCTCTGCCTGCATGCTGAACTCCTGCAATAAAAAATAAAAAAAAGTAATTACCGCATGTGTCATGTTTCTTCTTATAGAGCTATACATCCGTAGTGTTAGTACAAGTAATTGTTGGTAAACCAAATAAATAAATTTAAAAAAAGATATTATTATAATAAGTAAAGGTTTGGTCAAACAGCGGACGGGGCGGGACGGCGACGCTACGCTGGCGGGACGTGAAGAGTTGTAATATATTAGTTAATGTAGAATATGTCATATAAAGCCGTCGCGTTCGGCACTCGACTTGCGGTCAGTTCACGTCGCCGCCGCGTTCGGCGAGAATGCAATACGAGTGCGGCGGGACGGAGCGCGATCGCGACGTGAGTGCGATGATCTTTTTGTGTTTTATGGATATTCATTTGAGTAGTCAAATAGACAGCGCGACGGGAGCACGTCGCGTTCGACGTGACGCCAATTTTGTATCTAATTACAAAAATGAACGAGACTCTTTTCGAAATGCTCGAGAAATCGCGCCGAGTGCGACGGTTCGGCCGACGCGATACTACCGGGATCATCACACCCGCAGTGTGACATCCACGCCGCGATGCCGTCCCGCTAGCGTCTCTTCGCCGTCTCGTCCCGTTCGCTGTTTGACCAAACCTTAAGATAGACAAAAGAAATGTATGTGTGTACAATTCACACGCATTAGAAGTGAAACTTCAGAGTATTCAAATATACTCACAGATAATTATTTTCCAATTTTTAATAATATAAATATAATTCCTTTAGCTTACACCCGTCAACATATTATATTCAAAATAAACTTCGTAAGTATCACTTTCATTTTTCACTGTTTTGGTATTAGTTTAGTTACTTTTTTATTTATTTTTAAAGGAATTTCATTTATTATTTAAGGGGCAAGTATAAACTTATAGTTGATTTGATTCGTACATATTTTTTTTGTTCGCAATCGAAAATGCTCGTATTTTGCCAACGAATACATAGTGTAATGTTATAAATAAATGTTGCCCTGTGAAGGATGTTGCAGTTTCATTCTTGTAAAAACCTATTTTGTTAATAGAATAGCGTTTTTTAATGTAATTTTTTTTTATGACAATTTTTTTTTGCTCGTGTTTGTCGTGTGAAAAATATTGAGGGAAATACATGGATAAATTTTAATTGTATTTATTAGGTTTAAATAACAGTGAAATAACACAAAACCAGAATATTTATCTATTGAAACCACTTTTCTATATCGTCATCGACCACAACAGAAAAAAGTATTATTATCAGTTTATTCGGTCCAAATTGGACCGATGTTTAATCATCGGTCTTATTGACTCTCTAATCTGTGCTGCACAATGTAAAACTCGTATCTCATTCTCTCGTAGGCTAGTTCTATAGATTTATGTGGGTATCCCTTTTTAGTGTCGCTTTTTTCGTTTCATCGAGTTTCAAATCACGATTCTAAAGAATCACTGTGTTGCACTTCAAAAATACACGCATCGAATATGTCATTGAATGTTGGATGAGGAAACTAAAGGAAGATATATGGTGCAGACTTGAGAAGGCCTACGCCTAGCAGTAGATATCAATTGGCTGAACAATTGTTTAGCTGCGGTAATGTGTGTATCTTTAGTGTTTTACCTTTCGTCGTGGTAGATGTTAAGAAGTTTAAAGGCAAGTATCTTTGTTCTCCTCAGCGGGCGGTACGCCGGCGGCGGACATCTTGCGACGCTCGATGCGTGCGCGATTCACAGGCCGGTAGTACTGCTCGCTGCGCCGGCGTCAGCGTTCCGGCACCGGCGCTTCCGACTCGAGTTCCATCCAGAGAGAGCTGATCACGCGGGTTTCTAAACAAACACCAATTACTATTAAACCTCAAATTAAAAAGTTATTTAAACTTAGGCCTGATTTAAATTTACGTTTTTTTTTAATTTATTGCAGGAGTTCAGCAGACAGGCAGACTGCCCACTTGATGGAAAGCAATTACCATCGCCTATGGACATTTGTAACACCAAAGGTGCTACAAATGCGCTGCTGCTCTCTTAAGGGAGACTGGAACCTGGTCACTAATGCCGGAACACAACTCAAGGTTGTTATGGCGACATACTTTAGACCAGGGGTGGTAGCCATCCAGTCGGGCAAATGCACTACCACAGGCCGCCCGGCCGCAGTAAATTGTATTCTTTCTCCGTTCCTCCACGGATAAAAACATGTTAGACCGATGAAACAAATTTTATAAAAAAAAATATTGCATGAGTTCAACAGATACACATCACAGACACATCGGCGCCCTGATGGAAAGCAGCTACCATTGCCTATGCACATTTCTGACACTAAAACACCGGCAGCACCGATGTGCTGCCGCTGGAGACTGGAACCTGGTCGCTAATGCTGGAACACGACTCAAAGTTGTTATGGCGGCATACTCTAGACTCTAGACTAAAAGCGGTAGGCATTCAGACGGAAGAATAACTACCGTAGGTACTTACTATAAAGACAAGGTATTCAGTGACTTTAAATGATTTAAGCATATGTTTGTTTATATAAATCACTTTGGTAGATTCCTCCAAACTGAAAAACTAAAATTAACCGTTTAATATCGGTTTTAGTTAACATATGAATAAGTCTCTATCATCGTTTGGATTTACATCTTATTTCTTAAGGGGAAAATTACGTTCCAAACGATGAGAAGGACTTACTCGCCACTTTCACAAATTTACTAACTACTTAATTAATGCATATGGAAATCAGGTTTTAATTCCTCTAGAAAACCTTTTTTGAAGTTCTCACTTATGTTAGTTTAAGTTAAAAGTTAACTTCACTCCGTATTATATTACAGTTTTAAGAAGAAGAACTATCAGCAACAAATAGTGGTATTAATATTTAATTTATCAAGCTAAAACTAGATGGCGCTGTACTGTTTTGGAACGCATTGCACATATATACACATATATTTGAGCATCTGTCACGTTTGTTTAATTTCGCCTCACTGGGAGTTTTTAAGACTTGTACACTTTTCAAAGAATTAAAAGGCTTATAGCAAACAGAACACGATGAAAAAAAAATCTAACTGTTCCCAAAACTTCCCTGCAAGTTATCAACAAGAAGTACACAAGTTTTAATCTATTCAATTAATTATTATCAATGAACATTGTCTGGAATCCCTTTCGGACATTTTTTTTTAAAAACCAGTCATTTATCATTAGGCATTGTGTAACCATTTAATCATGACACAATACCCAATCATAAATGTATAGCAGTTTTTTTTAAGGTACCTATTGCCGCATAAGGTTGAAAGTGGGGTGCAAATGAAACAACTTTTCAATAGTATTTATTAATCAATAGTTTACCAAAAAAATTATGATAAATGTTCACGAAATGAGGAGTAACGTGGTTGTTTCATAATTTTTCTATAGTTATATGAAGTTAAAAAAGAAGAACCAAATACTCCTCCAAATTATTGTAATGAAACATTCTTTATAAAAGAGAGGTAGACATAGATAACACTTTATTGTTCACCAAAAAAAAAATAAAAAAAAATACAAAACAATAGTTACTTGGTAAAACAAAAAGCGGCCTTATAGCCAAAAGCGATCTCTTCCAGGCAACCAGACTCAAAAGAAATTATCTGTAATTATTATGCAACAAAGAAAAAGGATAAATATAATGACATACATGAACAGCAGATTACAATCTAAATAATTACAGGTAAACAATTGCGTCATATTATTTTTTTAAATACTGTATTCTATTCGCAATAAAATAATAATGTATCTGAAAAATGACCGCGTCTATGGAATCTCAGCCATCGCCCGAGAAATCAATATCGTAAAATTCTCAAAGACGTTGGCGTTACTACAATCCTTAATTTTGGCGTGTATTTTAGAATTACCGACAGATACTTCAATTTTGTTGACATACATTATGAATTAAAAACAAAATAGCGTTGCCATACAACGTGGGAATGCGGCCAACATTTTAGGAACGCTCCCCACCGACAGCGATTTGGACTACTTCTTTTACATGTAAATATGTTTATAATAGCATTTAATTTCTACGTTTTTTTTTGTACTGTATTCAGTTTATTTTTAAGTAATTTGATGATGTAAATAATTTCTCGTAAACATGTGCATATTATTATTATATTAAAAGTATTGTTACGTGCGAGCGGGGGTACGCACTTGGGATTGGAAGGAAACACCAGTTCTTTTAAGTAATGCCTTTATTTACTTACACAGTCGCACGTAATACCTCTCCGCAGGGTTGCCCCTATACGCACGACTAACGATGCACTGTTCCGACGATAAGGTGTCTTACTCACAATACCGTCGCCGATACTGCGTAGACCACCTCCTGTTACTGCAGTGCTCACCTCCGATATTGACGTGTGTAGCTCGCTTCTGGTTCGTCTTTCGAACTACGCTACACTCCTCACTCACTTAACTGTTCACTAGACTTGTCACTAAATTCACCACTTAACTCGTTACTGTCTGTTTACTATTAAACTTCTCTTCCAAGTCTTCGTATCGCACTTGTCGCTTCGCTATCTCAAACTGAACTCAACTCTAAACTGGCCCGGTAGGGGCGCGCCTTACGCTTCTTATATACCCGGAAGAATTTTCTGGAACCCATAATTTCGTTATTCTTTTATTTACTGTCTGTCCCTTTCTAAACATCTATCTATCTCTGTCTTTTCCTTCCCGAACTTTCTATTCTAGAACTTTCGTGAATCGTCTATCCCTTTCTAAAATATATCCGTCCTTGTCTTTTCCTTCCAGAATTTTCTAGTTTTTTCTAAAAGTTCTTAAACTAACTAGATGGTTCCACCATCATTCGCCACAGTATTATTAGAGGACAATATAATATGGAAAACTACGAGTTTGATTACTAACGTA